>LPNX010313190.1:39369-67677 GCA_001517045.1 Pseudotsuga menziesii | reverse complement strand
TGTCTTCCTAGAAAAATCATCAATGAAAGAAACATAGTATACATACCCGCTTAATGAATTGGATGACATCGGACCGCATACATCAGAGTGAATGATTTCCAAGATTCTTTTAGCCTTGCTTTCGCTACTTGGAAATGTTTTCTTTGTGTTTTTTCCTTTCACACATCCCTTGCATACTCCTTCATGTTTTGCTTGTATTTCTGGAAGACCTTCAACAACTTTGCTTGCAAGTGGTAGTGCCCTATAGTGCACATGTGCAAGCCTTCTATGCCAAAGTTCATTTGGTTCTACTGAGTCATGAACCAAAGCTTGTTCTGGTTGGCCCTTCAATCTGTATAGTTCTCCCTCTTGTTCTCCAATTACTACTGCATCGTCAATAGTCTATCCTTTTGGCCACATGAGAACTTGTCCATCTATAAATGCAACTCTGCATTAAATGCAGAGATGGAGAGAAGGTTCTTCTTTAGTCTTGGTACAAATAGGATATCCTTTATTTTCATAGACTTTCCAGAGTCTAATTTGTAGGAGGATTCTCTACTACCTTTTATTGGATACTAGTAGTCATCCCCAAGTTTCACCTTGTGGGGTGATTCATGTTCTGATAGTTTCACAAATGATTCTTTGAATCTCGTCATGTGTTTGGAAGCCCCAATGTCTATAAGCCAATCATTGCTTCCATGTGTGATGTTTCCCGTGAGAGCGGAAATCAAAACATATTCTTCATCTCTTGAAGAATCATCACTGTCTTATTTGATTCTCTTCTTGGAAGGTTTATCATCTTCTGCAACATGAGCATGATTTCTTTTCTTGTTTCCCTTCCTCTTGTGAGATCTATCTTTGTTTCTAGGACAATCTCTTGCAAGGTGTCCTCTTTCATCACATGTATAGCAAATGTACTTAGATTTTCTAGTGTTTTTCTTCTGGCAAGAGTGCTTACCTTTGTGATGGTCTGTTTTGCTTTTCTTGGATTGTACTGTGAGAGCTTGATCTTCACTTCCCATCTTTTCTTCTCGTGCTAATATTCGAGCTTCTTCTTGTGAGCATTCCTCCCACAGTCTGCTAAACTTGACTAGCTTCTTTCTGGCACAGATCCCTTGAATGAAAGAGTCCCATGCCCTAGGGAGACCATTCAAGGTGGTCATCACAATTTCTGCATTCTCTACTTCTTCATCTACCTCTTCAAGCTGTTCCTTGATTTGAGAGACCCTTGTAAAGTAAGACTGGATGGTCTCCGCATTTTGGATCTTTACATTCTTCAATTGGTTTCTCAGAGTCATCTTCCGGTTTATGTTCTTCCCTTCAAATAACTTGGTCAGGGCATCAAACATCTCTTTAGGTGTCTTTAGGGAGGACACCTGTGGTATGAGGTGATCCTTGATTGAATCAGCAATAATCCTCTTAGCCAAGACCAATTTCTTCTTGTGTAAGGCCTTAGCCTCGTCTCCCTTTGGAACTGGAACCTCTTCATTGATGTAAGAGTCCAACTCATTTTCTTCCAGGACCAGGCAGATCCTATACTTCCAAGCTCGGAAGTAATTAGCTCCCTCAAGCATTTCATCAAGCTTGGTATGATGAGACATCTTGATTCTTAACAGAGAACCTCAAATGGAAATACAAAAGATTTAGATCTTACCAGGTTAAGATGTCCAAACTGGATCTGGAGTTGGATTTCTGTAGAGTTGGTTTTCTGGTTCAGGAGCAGATTTAGGGTTTGACTTTCCCGGAGTTCTACCCAACCAAAAACTTTGATCTTGATCTCTAAACTTCGATTTTGGGGAGGAGATCAATCCAGGCTTGGGCTCACTCAAAAATTCCACTTCTGTGGAAAGCCCTAATTTTCGGCAGTAGTGTCGGGTCAAAAACTGAAAATGCTCAGAATCAGAGTCTGCTTCAACAGAAAGATGCGCCCTAGAGAGGAGGGTCAGCCTAGCCTCCTTTTGCTAAAAATCTGTGGAGAGAGATCCAAAAAGTAGGAAGCCCTAGCTTCAGCAGCTGCACAATGTCTTCTTCTCAGGTTAGCTTTGATACCATGTTAGGTTTTTAACATTTAAGCTATATGAACTTAGGATCTTATCTGAGAGAATAACAAGCACAACAATCAATCAGAAGAGACAATGGACACAAAGATTTTCCTCGGGGAAACCATAAAGGAGAAAACCCCTCAACTTCCTCAGAGATAGAATCAACACCAAAAGTAAAACCCAAAGACAGTAAGATGATCTCCCGACAGCAGTAGTCTCTCTCTCTCTCGTCCCAGCTTCTTCTTTCTCTCTCAGTTATGTGCTACAACTGAGTGTGAGTGAATGTGTGTTAAATAGAGAGGCTCCCTCTCTATTTATACTAATTTCCGACTTGACAATAACTCACTAGGGCCGACTTCTCTAGGAGAGTCTAATAACCCCAGGGCTTCACAATTGTGGGGACTTTAACCCTTGATCAATAAGGAGGGTTACACTCTATGACTTTACATGACTTATTTACATTATTGAATCTCTCGATAGGAACATCGGGGCATGACATGACTCAATTACATTACAGATACTTCCTGATAGAAACATCAGGGTACAATAAATAAGATATACAAGTGAATACATTTCGAAGTTACAAATACATCAACACTAAAAAAAGGTAAATGCCTGTGTACAAGGTGTGCTTGAAAAAGAAACCTCAGTCCTAACTGCCTCAGTCTTCACGAATCTCCTCAGTCAACTGCTCCTCCTCAATGAGCTTTTTCCATCGTCCACTTCCTTAGCAGCGATCTCCTTCACTTCTTCATCTTTGGATGCAGTTTGAATGTGAAAATGACTTGTGTTTTTATACTCTTTGGCGTTGTCCACTTTTTGGATTAGGGCCGACTTGTAGGGTGTGAGTTTTTATTTTTAATTTGTAGCACATGTCATTTAGGGTTGTTTATTATTATTTTGTTTTGTCACACAAATCTTTAATGGTCAACATGCCCAAGACTTCTTCAAAAGTCAATCTTAGGGTTTGATCAAGGTTACCATATATTCAAGTTCACCACAAGTGATAGGGGCATCATCATATCATGACTTATCTTCAAAAGGGTACCATGGACCCTACTACCAATTACCAACCATTGAAGATCCCAATAGAAGCTAATAGTATCACATGATGACCAAGTGATCGCATTAGTCAACAAGGTTGTCACCATCTCAACCACACAAGAAGTCCCACAATGCCTTCACCATTCCTTCAAGGGTGCAAGGACCATCAAACCACCATTTGTGGGGGTGCTAGGTCTTTCTCATGCCCTAGGATCATCTCTAAGGGTTCCAAGACCCCATCAACCCACACATGACCACATCATCTCTTTCAAGGGTTTAAGGATCATTAAACCATGAAGTGTGGGTCCAAGGACTTCTTCAAGGCTTCTTCATCAAGAAAGAGGCTTCATGGGCTTCTTCAACTACCTTAACCACCTCAACCACAAAAGTAGACCTCTAAGGGTCAAGATCCATCATGCTACCTCTTGTGGGGTTGCCAAGTCTTCTCCTAGGGTACCATGACCCTGTCAAGGCATGAATGACCACAAAATTGGCCATTAATGCTCCTTCAACCCATCTAGGGCTTCTCCAACGTCTACAAGGGCTTCATCACCATCTCCAGGGTCTTCAGCATCATCATCAAGGTGGTGGCTCCAAGATCCGACCTTGTGGGTACAGGGACCTTGTCAACTGGATACAAAGTGCTTCAACACAATTTTCAGGGTCTTCAGCATCATCAACAGGGTCTTCAACATCGTCAACAAGGTAGTGGTTCCAAGATCCATCCTTGTGGATACAAGGACCTTGTCAACTGGATACAAGGTACTTCAAGACATAACCCATCTTTGTGTGGGCTCCAAGGCACTGGATGTGAGGGTACTGGGATCATCCATACCTGTGCACTGCAAGCGGGACTTGGTGGCATCAATGACTACGTGTGGGGCCACTGCAAGTCCATGTTGTCATCAATGACAATTTCAATCAAAAATCTCCCCCTTTGTCATTGATGACAACAACTCATGCTCTCGCTGTGAGCATGCTCCCCTTTTGTCTTCATCTCTCCCCCTTTGGCATCAATGGCAATGGGTGACCACATATCTGCATACAAAATCTCTGATCACTGCTCACTGCTCCCCTTGTCAATATGCATGATCCTAGGACTTGTCTGTATGCCTCGAGTAGTCATCCTTTCTTCTTTGAGTTCATCCTCCAGCTTTATGAACTCAAGGTGTGCTAAGGTCTTTGAGAGACCTTAAGCTTGGCTTGCCATATGGCAACAATCCTCCTTGCATTGATCAGTCTCTCCTATCTGTAATTTCTCGGTCTTCTTCATCCATACTTGCTTCTTGGCATTTGTCTTTTCAGCGTTTGTTCCTTCATCTTTACTGGCTTTCCTTGATGAGCTGTATGAGAAACTTCTCATGGGTTGTTTCCGTGTACTCCAACAATCTTCAGCTTTTTGCCCAAAGCCACTGCAACCATAACATCTCATTTTACGACAATATGCAGCAATGTGACCAACATGGTTGCATGTCTAGCACTTGATTGAGCTGTTGGAACTTCCAACATTTCTTTGATCAGCTTCATTCCTCCATACCTAAGAGTATCCTTGACTGTAGGCTTTTGTCTTTTGATCTTCAAATCTTCCTGCATTGGTCTTCTTCGAAGGTTCACTGGTTCTTCTTGCTATTGTGTATGAAGGACTCCTCCTTGATTGACTTCTTTGACTTGCACATTCTTGGGCTTTGTGACCAAATCCATTACAGGTGTAGCATCTCAATGTGTAACAAGTAGAAGCGATATGTCTAGCTTGGTTACATGTCTAACATCTAACTTTGTCATTGGGACTTCCAACACTTTATCAGAGGGACCTCCGTGATTAATATTTATCCTTCACTGAACTGGGAAGTCCATTCACGAAGAACTTCAAGGCTGTAGCATTGTCCTTCTTTGCTTTTTTCTGTGCAGCTGCCTTTCCCTTCTTATTTGATGGAGCGGGTGGATTGATCACAATTTCCCAAACACCAAAATTCTTCATATATGCCTTCATCTTGCTCCTCTAATCGAAGTAATATATCATATCAAGTATAGGTACATCATTGCTTGATGACTTTGCTTTTGCTTCCATTGTGTGTCCACAGATCGCTTTCAAGCTTGCAAGGCTTATGATGAAGGCCTGCTTTGATACCAATTGTTGGACACAATGTCCACATTAAGAGGGGGGGTGAATTAGTGTGTGACCAATCAAAACCTTTTTACCTTCAATTAATCAATCAGAGTATATCAAGCATTATGTTATCAATTATATCATCATATGCATCAGCCAAATTAATCATGAGTCATAAGCACAATAATCACATCAAGAGAGACACAAGAATATATGTAATTTTAATCTTTATTTATGGTAATGGGAGACTACAATCTTCTCGATTACAATCAACACCAAGTGATAAAAAGAGCACCAACTTTTGTAACATGACCCAACTTGGTTTTCTTAGCTCCAATTAAGAAAGGGTTGAGGAGTCCAATACTCAAGTGCAAGATTCTACTTGCAAGCTTCATTCCAATCTCTTATTGTCATCAATCTGCTACTCAACCACCTCTGCTCATTACTCTTTGCTTGTCTATTTGCTCACCACTCTTTGCAATATGCTCATCAACACTGCTGCAACGCTGCCAAGTCATAAAGGTTTGCTCAATACGCTGCTGCTGCCATCATCTTGTCATGTTTTCTTCACTTTGTCACTGGTCATGTCTTGGATGAGATCATCAAGGAGTATGCATGAAGTATGCATTATCATCATCAACATAGAGTTTGCATCATTATTTCAAGCATAAGGTATACATCATCATCAGGGTTTGCATCATTATCAAAGCATCATCATAGTGGAGTATGCATCAAAATACCATGATGGGATATAAATCTTCACACCTCGCTGTACATATACCATTGTATACATCTACCACGGTATATATGTCATTGTATACATCACTGAAATATTATCCCATAGGTGTAGTCATCATCATATGAATGTGGACATCATTAGTTTATCATCATAGTAGAATGTAAATCATAATGAATTTACTTCTTACAACACTGTACATACATACACTGTATATCACTGTAAATATCATGACTGTTCACACATTTGACTATACAACATTATCATGCCTGATTATAACATATCTTTATCAGTAAAAAATATCATACCTTGGCTGTGTATCAAGCTACCATTGTGGATGATGAATGTGCTGAGAAGTACCCCAAACAAGTCCACACTAGTATTGTGTAGATGGTGTCAAATTGTGGACTGTTTACACCAAGAGAACTTGGTCTGTCAAGCATACAAAAAGGAGCAGTAACCTTCACCAAAAAACTCGACTATGCAAGCATGGAGAACTCTCATCAGACCCTAACCATGTCTACTGCTGAATTGAGATTTACTGTTGGCCAAGAAAGAGGGACCTATGACTGCCATTGACTGTATTGAGGCTGCTGCTGATTGGTTTAAATACCTAGCAAGTTCGGTGGCTGAGTATCAGTCTTTATGAGGCTGCTAGTTGCCTTTCTCACACCCCAACAGGGCTCATCCTGCTTGTAGAGATCCCTAACAGGGTTCGGCTACTAAGAAGAGTCCCTTACAAGGGCACGACTGCTAAAAGGCATCCCTAAGTAGGGCACGACTGTTGAGAGAAAGGCCCTATGTACAAGGTCTGCTTGAAAAAGAAACTTCAGTCCTAACTGCCTTAGTCTTCACGAATCTCCTCAGTCAACTGCTCCTCAGTGAACTTTTTCCTCAGTCCACTTCCTCAACAGCGAACCCCTTCACTTCTTCATTGTTGGATGCACTTTGAATGTGAAAATGACTTGTGTTTTTATACTCTTTGGCGTTGTCCACTTTTTGGATTAGGGCCGACTTGTAGGGTGTGAGTTTTTATTTTTAATTTGTAGCACGCCATTTAGGGTTGTTTATTATTAATTTGTTTTGTCACACAAATCTTTAATGGTCAACATGCCCAAGACTTCTTCAAAAACTTCTTCAAAAGTCAATCTTAGGTTTTGATTAAGGTTACCATATATTCAAGTTCACCGCAAGTGATAAGAGCATCATCATATCGTGACTTATCTTCAAAAGGGTACCATGGACCCTACTACCAATCACCAACCATTGAAGATCCCAATAGAAGGTAATAGTACCATATGATGACCAAGTGATCACATTAGTCGACAAGAGGGCTTCTTCAACAAGGTTGTCACCATCTCAACCACACAAGAAGTCCCACAATGACTTCACCATTCCTTCAAGGGTGCAAGTACCATCAAACGACCATTTGTGGGGGTGCTAAGTCTTTCTCATGCCCTAGGATCATCTCCAAGGGTTCCAAGACCCCATCAACCCACACATGACCACATCATCTCTTTCAAGGGTTTAAGGACCATTAAACCATGAAGCGTGGGTCCAAGGACTTCCTCAAGGCTTCTTCATCAAGCAAAAGGCTTCATGGGCTTCTTCGACCACCTCAACCACACAAGGAGACCTCCAAGTGTCAAGATCCATCATGCTACCTCCTGTGGGGTTGCCAGGCCTTCTCCTAGGGTACCATGACCCTGTCAAAGCATGAATGACTATAGAATGGGTCATTAATGTTCCTTCAACCCATCCAAGGCTTTTCCAACGTCTACAAGGACTTCAACACCGTCTCCAGGGTCTTCAACATCATCAACAAGGTGGTGGCTCCAAGATCCAACCTTGTGGGTACAGGGACCTTATCAACTCGATACAAGGTGCTTCAACACAATCTCCAGGGTCTTCAACATCATCAGTAGGGTCTTCAGCATCGTCAACAAGGTAGTGGTTCCTAGATCCATCCTTGTGGGTACAAGGACCTTGTCAACTGGATACAAGGTACTTCAAGACATAACCCATTTTTGTGTGGGCTCTAAGGCACTGGATGTGAGGGTACTGGGATCATCCATACCTGTGCACTGCAAGTGGGACTTGGTGGCATCAATGACTACTTGTGGGGTCATTGCAAGTCCATTTTGGCATCAATGACAATTTCAATCAACAAACCTGAGTCTTCTGCAGACACTGGGTTCTCTTCTTCCAACAATTTTTGTGGGTCGAAGCTTGTTTTTCCTCACTTCAATGCTGATGATTCGAATGGATGGATATACAGGGCAGAACAATATTTCAGTCTGCATAACACTTTTGATGTTAACAAAGTCCCACTTGCATCATTTCATTTGGAACATGAAGCCCTTCAATGGTTTCATTGGTACATCAAGGCTCATGAATAGCTAAAATGGACAGATTTTTGCCAACTCCTTTTTCAAGGATTTGGCCCTAGTGCTTTTGATGACTTCACAGGAGCACTCACTAAACTTCGTCAAATTGGCACTATGAGGGAGTATCAGACAGGATTTGAGAAATTGGCCAATCACACAGAAGGATTGTTTGATGCATTCTACAGGAGTTGTTTTATCAGTGGTCTGAAGGATGCAATCCGCTCTGAGTTTAAAATGTTCTGTCCCAACACAATGAGGGAAGCCCTAGGGTTGGCTAAGTTGGTGGAGGACAAGATCATAACTCAACAACTCTCCAAATCCACTTCTGTTCCATTCAGAAATATGGTTCCCTAAAGACCTCCAATCACGACAGCTCCTAGAACCACTCCTATCAAGCATTTGTCTGAAGTCGAGATGCGGGCACGTAGAGAAAAAAGGGCTTTGTTATGATTGTGAGGAGGAATTCACTCGGAGACATCGATGTGCTGAGCAAAAGCTCTATCTCTTGGATGTGGATTCTTCGTCTGCACCTGGAATTATGATGCTTAGGATCCAGTAAATGGTGAGGATGACATTAAGCAGCTGCCTGTTGACCCTCCTACTCAGGACGACCATCCAGAGATATCTCTTCATGCATTAGCCGGATTCACCACTCCACAAACCAAACAGGTTGATTGTTTTGTCCATCCTTGCTTCAGCTTTGAAGTCATGATTGCCAATGGGGGCACCTTACCTTGCAAAGGGAAGTGTTGTAATGTGCGAATCTCTATTGGAGATTATAACTTGCACTCTGACATGTTTGCCTTGCCCTTAGGCAGATGTGATGTGGTTTTGGGCGTTCAATGGTTACACACACTTGGACCCATTTTATGGGATTTTGTTGAACTTTGGATGCAGTTTTCAGTCAATGGGAAATAACACACATTGAAGAGCTTAGAACCAGGGTCTCTCAGCATCATCAATTCACATCGCATGGAAAAGCTCCTTGAGAAGAATTCACATGGTGTCATCGCTCAACTCCATTTCATTCAGATGCAACCTTGAGCGGTCTCCAATACTCCCTCGGATCTACAACAAATTTTGGATTGATATGCATGTGTCTTTGCTGAACCAATGGGATTTCCACCTTCAAGACCAGAGGACCATCATATTCTGCTCCTTCCTGGAAGCGTTCCTCCCAACATCAGGCCCTATTGCTACCTGTTTCATCAAAAGATAGAGATTGAGATGCTCGTTCGGGACTTAAGGAAGCAAGGTATTATTCGCCCTAGTACTAGCTCCTTTTCTTCACCAGTTCTTCTTGTTTGAAAAAAAGATGGGTCATGGCGCCTCTATTGACTTTCGAGCACTTAATCACATCACAATCAAGGATAAGTTTCCAATTCCTGTTGTTGATGAGCTTCTCGATGAGCTTCATGGTGCTCATTTTTTCTCCAAGTTGGATCTTTGTTTTGGGTATCACCAAATTCAGGTTCACGAGGATGATATCCCTAAAATGTCTTTCCGCACACATGATGGCCACTATGAGTTTTTGGTCATGCCCTTTGGCCTCACGAATGCTCCTTCCACATTCTAGGCATTGATGAATAAAATATTCCGGCCCTACTTGCGAAACTTCATTTTGGTCTTCTTGGATGGTATTTTCATTTATAGTAAAACATGGGTTGAACATTTGGATCTTGGATCTTGTACTGCAACTTTTCTGTGATCATCATCTCTGTGCCAAACAGTCTAAATGTGTTTTTGGGCAGGAGGAAGTAGAGTATCTCGGGCATATTGTTTCAACACAAGGGGTTCGCGTAGATCCTACCAAAATAGATGCCATGAAAAATTGGCCGCATCCTCAAACACTCAAGATCCTTTGTGGGTTTTTGGGACTAACTGACCACTACCGCAAGTTTGTCAAGGATTATGGGAAGACTGCAACTCCATTAACAACTCTACTGAAAAATGATACTTTTACATGGACACATGCTGCTAAGTGTGCATTTGACAAACTGAAACAAGCTGTGTACCATGCCTATTCTAGCTATGCTCGATTTTTCCAATCACTTCACTATCGAGAGTGATGCTTGCGATAATGGACTTGGTGTTGTTCTCCTTCAAGCTGAACATCCCATTGCGTTAACCAACAAATCCCTTTCTGGTAAGAATTTAGCTGCCTTTACATATGAGAAGGAAATGATGGCTATTTTGCATGCAATACAAAAGTGGTGGCTATACCTATTAGGAAATCATTTCTGCGTCAAGATTGATCACCCGAGTCTGAAATATTTCCTGGAACAACGGGTCTCATCCCCAACACAACAAGGATGGGTTAGCAAACTTATGGGTTATGACTATGAGATCACTTACAAGAAGGGTAAGGACAATCTTGTGGTAGATGCTCTTTCCCGCACATTGATGACCATGTTTTTCTTTCAGCTATTTCTATGCCTATTCCAAATTGGTTACAATATGTTCAGCAAGGCTATGTCAATGACTCTTCATTATCTGAAATCATCCAACGGTTGGCCAATAACCCTTCTGTTGTACTACATTACTCTTGGGATGGTACTTCTTTGAGATACAAGGGTCGTCTGGTGCTTCCCTAGAGCACAGATCTTCAACAGGCTGTCTTCTATGAACTCCATGCTTCTCCATCGACAGGGCACTCTGGGTTCCTCAAAACGTATGAGTGGGCACGATGTAACTTCTTTTGGAAGGAAATGAATGTGATGCCTTCCAGCGTCACAAGTGTGAAACGACACTCCTTCCTGGATTGCTCGAACCCTTGCCCATCCCTACAAGAATTTGGGCATACATTTCGATGGATTTCATTGAAGGGCTCCCTAAATCTGTAGGGAAGACAATAATCGACAATCCAAATATAGTCATTTCTGTCCTCTCAACCATCCATATACCGCCTCCTCAGTCTTACAAATTTTCATGGACCAGATCTTTCGTCTTCATGGAATCCCTTCTTCCATTGTCTTAGACCGCAACGCAACTTTCACAAGTCATTTTTGGACATAACTATTTCGCCACACTAGCACCAAATTGAATACGAGTTCAGGATATCACCCACAAACAGATGGTCAGACTGAAGTTATCAACAAATGTTTGGAAACTTATCTTTGTTGCTTCACCTCTGAACAACAACATCAGTAGGCAAAGTGGCTCTCTCTTGATGAATGGTGGTACAATACTTCCTACCATACTGCATCTAAAATGACTCCATATGAAGCAGTTTATGGTTAGGCACCGCCAATGCTCCTTCCATACGCCCCCAACAGTTCACCAGTTCAGGAAGTTGACACGGTTCTCTGAAACCGAGATTAGATTCCTCACATTTTGCAGGACAATGTTCACATGGCAAGCAACCGAATGAAACAACAAGCCGATCAACACCGTTTTGAGCGCACTTTTCAAGTCGATGATATGGTTTTTCTTCGTCTACAGCCTTACAAGCAATCCTCCTTGAAACTCAAAGGGCGCCAGAAGCTGGCTCCAAAGTTCTATGGGCCATATAAGGTTCTTAAGAAGATTGGGTCCATTGCTTATAAATTGGAACTTCCTTCTTCTCGCATTCACCCAGTGTTTCATGTCTCTTGTCTTAAGAAAGTTTTTGGCACCAACATTAGAGCACAAACTGTTTTACCAGAACTAGATAATGAAGGATCCATCATTTTGGAATCGGAGGCCATCCTCAATAAGCGCACTCGTCAGCTTCTCTCTCGATCCATCACAGAGGTATTAATTCAGTGGCATGACATGCAACCAAATGATTCTACATGGGAACCACTCCATATTCAACAACAATTTCCACATCTAAAGCTTTGAGGAGAAAGCTTTTCTAAGAGGGAGGGGATGTTAGGAACCCGTGTCAACCCTTCTCTTTACTTTGTTAGTATATTTTTGTTGGATGCATATGCTTTGTAAGTCGTCTCCTGAGGATATTGTATTATCCCACATTCATGGGGACTAATAGTTGTTTAGATTAGACTTAGTATATAAGTATGTGTTGAGGCCAATGAAGGCATCGACGAGTTATTTGTATTGAGCTTGCTCAAAGGAGGTTGCCCCCTCGAAGTGGCCTGCGATCAATAAAATTCCTTATGTGTTCTGCTATTTCTGTTAATCGTGCATTTTCATTATTTATTGCAGGAGGTTTCTCTCAGCTTGCTTGCTGAAATCTGCTTGGTAGCTTGACTGGGCTCTTCTTTGACGCTCTAACTTTGCTTTTCTATTGAGTTTCTTCACCTTCCGACCAACCTGTCTTCGTGAAGATGAATGTGTCTTTTCCCTCTACCTTGACTTGCCTTTATACTTCAGCTGAAACCCTAATATATCAATAACCTAATCACATGGCGAGATCAACAATTGAGATTAGTCTAAATCACTAATGCATTAAAATGCACTTTATTAGATTCAACATCTAATTAAAAGACTTTCAGTTTATAAATAAAGCGAATTACAAAATAGATTGACTTGGTCGACTTCACGCATGTTTGACACCTAACCTATGCGGAAGTTCCTCTCCGAGCTACAAAACATCAACATACACAATCCAAATTAAGGCAAAGAAGCAACACATAAATCCCATATAAATAAGATGGCAGGAAAGATGAAATAGAACTTAACTTACAACATCTTTCTCCATTTAGACAGTACAATCCTTTCAATGGCCCAAGCAAAGCATAGAAATGATTTAACAATGTAAAACACGCAACAATCTTTCAACCACGAAGCTCCAAGTAAGAGATATGCACCACACATGAACAAGAAGGGAACCCTTAAGACAAAATTTACTCCATGAAAAAGATATGAAAATTAGGCTCAAAAGAGAGAGAACTCCAAAACTCCAACCATGAGCACAAATGAGGAAGAGGCTATCTTATATACTAGAGGAGCTCAACTTTCTTAAATAAAATAATCATAAATTCCTAGATCTAGCTTGGGGTGGAGTAAATAATGAATAACCTCCACTACAATCCAAGCAGCTCTAACAAACACCCATAATGTGAGGTGGTCAATGCCACATGTACAATGTCAAAGATACATAAGGCCCCAAGAGGGAGGCGCCTTCAAAGTTCATCATGTGAGATAACAATACAAGGAAGAAGTCCATGAACTAGCCTCCAGACTCCAGAGGTTCCCGAATCCCAAGAGGTAACACTCCACCTTTAAAGTGTCCACAATCAAGGAAGAAACCCTAGGTCTTGGGGTTTGACCCCCTAGACTACTCAAACCTCAAACGGCCTGCTCAAAAGGTATGCATAACAGCTCCAAGAGAGGACGGCCTTCGAAAATTCCAAAAAATGTGCAAGGATCACCCCACAAGTGGAAAGGGATTCCATAGAACAAGTGATAGATGCTCCTCAAGGGGACAGCCCTCCAAACAAGGCACACAACCTTCCAAACAGGTGGCTACTCCACCAAATCTGCAAGCAAAACATGTACAGCTGTCCTCCAAGTGTGGACATTTTCCTCAAATGGCACAAGTAAGTGGTAAAGGGAGACAAAAATGGGACAGCCTCCTTAAAGTCTGTTATAAAAGTCCCCTTAGAAGATGGACAGCCCCATGATAATGCGCTCAAAACCAAGAGGAAACTCAAGCAAATGATTTCCGTGAAGCAAGGAAAAACCCAATGACATGGCATCCAAAGTCTAGCTCTACGAGATATGTCCATAAGGCATGACATGCAGGCTATCTCTATAGTAGACGCTCTCCACAAAACCAGGTCTAGGATGATGCAAATGTTCTCCAAAGTGGACAAGTCATCATCCAAATCAGAATGCTATAACCGTCATGGCTATAAGACCTAATGCAATGATTCTCCAAGGTAGATTGCCTCCAACAAATGTCCAAGAGGGCTGAGCGCTGGCTGAGGACAAGGCAAAATGGTGAGTAGTCAGCTCCAAGGTGATCATCCTTTATAAGAAATACCCTATATCTGATTGCATTCATAAAGAAACCTTCTTAAAGGCTGGTTATTTCATTATAATGCGCACAGGTATGGCTAAATGAAAGCCTTTAACCCAATTGCTCAACTTTAAATCATGCAACAAACCCTCATCATTGTGCACTGTCCAAACAATGCAATGAAAGGCATATAAATCTCTCTCGAGGACTGAATACTAGTGGATCTTGACCTGTTACTTGATTATGTAAGGCTGCAAATGGATTTCTGCGCGAGAATATTGTATCCACAGTGAGCTACAGGGCTCCTATTAATTCTGAATACTGAGCCAAGTCAATGCTCTTGTTGATCAAATAATTTCTCAAATTGGCATTTTGAAAGCTTGCTTGTTCATCCTTAAATTTATCATGAAAAAGGAGGACTTAAATTACTTTATTCTGTATCCCTTCCTGTAGGTTTCAGGGGCTGAATTTGGTGTAATAAAGATCTCTGAGACCGCTGCAAAACACTGTTCTAGAATTAACCCTCCAATGTATGCCTTTTATAGACTTTGTATTAGGGTGAAAATCCATCCAAGGATACAAAATTAGGCTTGAGGAATGATGCCGCTGCTACAGGAGAAATCTAACAGTCACTTTAAGGCCTTAATTTTCTTCCTCTGCCCCACGAAATTTATACCATATGCAAAAGGGAGAGTGCTACCAAACATCCATGGAGATAAGGAATACCATGTGTGAAACACCATCAAGCCACCAATCTACACATTCATCGATGATCCAAGGCATCATCAAATGAACATGTCACCCTTTACTGAAATTGTGGTGAAGATCATAAGTGGACACCCATGCAAAATGGGAAGTAACAGGGTCCACTACCTTCCTACCAAAGCTGGGCAGGTGGTTCACTTCGTATTTGGTCAGGATATGCTAAAATATGTGGAGAACCTTGGTAGTTATGCTTTCAATGGAGTGGAGAGTGGATATTATTCCCATCTGCCCTGTCTTTGGCTCAGCTTCCTCCACCTTTCTATAGCCATGACCTTCCTTGTTGCTTTGATCATATCTTTCATCCTCCCAAACATTAATTCCCATTTCTAATTGTCCTCATCTATCTTCTGTTTGCATTATTCTGTTCAGCATATTGATTCTTTCTCCTAAATCCTTTAGGCTATCAGATTTTTTCTCAACAACTCCAACAATTGCAACCCTTATTGCCCATTATGAATATATTGCAACTCTGAACACACTTCTTTTACCTCTAGTTGATTTTGGTCCGTGAAGATTGATTATATCTCTGTTACCCCTCACCAAATGGTTCCAGCCTCTGCACCCATCCTCTTAAATTCCTCAACTCGATTCCCTATAGATTAGTGTGGTGGCGATCGTAAGCTTCTCGATTTCTGTCAACAATTGCATCGTAGCTGTAATGATTTTTCCAATCTTGGGAGTGTTGGGGTTGAATTCTCCTGTGACCTCAAGAGGACCGTGCTTCTTGTTTGTTTCACTCCAAAGCTTTTTCTTTCTTTCATTTGATGGCTGTGGCCATTGGTTTTGATAAGGATGGATGGTTAAAATATTTTTTCAACTCTTTCTCTAGGTCCCAGACCAATTGCCATCCCCACCTACTGATGACTGTGTAGTCTTGCTTCATTTGTTATATGTTCCTGAGTGACTTTAGGTTTTTAAAATTTGAATGACTAGGTAAGGCACTGATTGATATTTTAGGGAGATGGAGAATCCAGATAATTATAAGGACTACTAGCCAAAGACTGTCAAGTCTTGTTATTGAGCCCCGCTTTACCATGATGAATTGGTCATGGTTGATCCTTCCCACCTCCAAATTGTCATGCTCTTTGCTTGGGAATTGATTGTCCCGACTCCTTATTTGTTCCTCCTCCCGTTATCTGTCTCCCTATTGTTGATTTCTGAGCAGCATCAAGAGCCATTCTCTAGGAGAATGGCATACCTGGTTGGGGACCAGGGTGTTGATCAACGTTCAGTCTGGGACTGAATCTCACCCTAGGGCTGAGAACCATTCTCCGGGAGAATGGAGGACCTAGTCAGGGACTAGGGGGTTGATCAACATACTTCAGTCTGGGACTGAAGCTCAGCCTGGGGTTGAGGAACGTGGTCAGGGACCAGGAAGCCCTAGATTGCATCTAGGCAAGTGAGGTTCTTCTTCCCATGGTTAATGGGCTATGGGACCTTCTCAAGGGCCTGACCACCCCTTGTTGAAGTACCTAGCACAGGAAGCCCTAGATTGCATCTAGGCAAGTGAGGTTCTTCTTCCCATGGTTAATGGGCTATGGGACCTTCTCAAGGGCCTGACCACCCCTTGTTGAAGTACCTAGCACATGACTTTGGTACCACTAAGGAGAATGAGATGGACAACGAAAATATTCTTTATTTATGATGATGTACCTTGAGTTGACTTGTACGGATCATGAAGTCCAAGAAGAATGTTTGTTTGTGGTCATAAAACCACCTAAAGGTCAAAGAAACCCAATAAGGGTCCAAGTACCCACAAGGTTGGTCCTTGTACCCCTCTTGTAAAAGACTTTGTACCCTTCAAAGTTTAGAAGTCAAAAATAAAAGATCAAAAAGATTAAAAGGTAAAATACCTCAAAAGTCAAAAAGATTAAAAGCCCCTAAGGGCGTCTCCTAAACTTATGTACCTAACCATCCATGAAGTTCTGTAAATAAAGAAGCATCTTCATTTGACAAACACAATTTCAAGTGATCATCATAAAGAAGAAAAATCGGAATCTGCTGGCTGCTCTTTCTCCTTCGCACATGTGGTTGCCCACTGCTGCTATCTGTGACTGCTCACTTTCCACCGCTATCTTCCACCGTGACTGTATCACTCTCCACCGTAAGCTCTGCTCCCACCGTGAGATCTGCTGTTGTGGATAGCCTGCACTGTGAGTGATAGCAGCTATCTGTGACTGCTCACTTTCCACCGCTATCTTCCACCGTGACTGTATCACTCTCCACCGTAAGCTCTGCTCCCACCGTGAGATCTGCTGTTGTGGATAGCCTGCACTGTGAGTGATAGCAGCTGCTGCTGCTGAAGGAAGAGGGCAAGAAAAGAGAGCCCTAGTGACCAGCTGTCATGTTAGGGAAGATAGACCAAATGAAAGGTGTACACCAGCAGATAGAAAGGAAACCCTCAATCACCAAATTCCTCAGTCAACCAAGCTGCGACAGTAGAGAATACCTCAGCCACGGATTTTTCTTTTGGGAGCAGTCCAAAATGTGTTTTTGAATGATAAACTTGTATGATGTGAAAATGAGTTGAAGCTTCTTTATTTATATTCCATCACATATTTAAGTTGCTTCAACATAATTAGGAAGTTGTCATTAGGGCTTCTTTTCTTTTTCATCTTTGACCCTTGACTTTTAATGTTTTGTGGTTCAAAGGTCTTCTTGGTGTCTGTCTTGTTCCACTTGGTCCTTCATTTGATGGTCTCATGGACCAAGACTAGTGGTTCATGATCCTTCAAGTATTTTTGTGACCGCAACAAGTTGTCTCAAGAGTTCTTCAGGGTCCTCATGGTTCATTCATTCCCACTCAAAGTACATCTTCATAAATAAGGAGAATTATTAAATGCTTTATTTTGATCTCCTCGTTGCCACAAGATCAGGTACTAGGTTTCTCAACTAGGGGTAGCTAGTCCCTGGAGAAGGTCTCATAGCCCATAGATCAAGGAGAGGAGTGCATCACTTGCCCAGACCTGGTCTAGGGCTTATGGTGATGACCTGGTAACTGACTAGGTGCCTCAGCCCTAGGGCTGCATCGGATGACTCAATGTCAAATACTTGGTAGCTGACCAAGCGCCCCCATTCTCCCAGAGAATGGCCCTCAGCCCCAGGCTGAGGTCCTAGTCCCGGACTAGGTTAAATTCCTGGTAACTGACTAGGTGCCTCCATTCAGTGAATGGCCCTTAGCCCCAGGCTGAGGCCCAAGTCCCGGACTGGGTTAATTTCCTGGTAACTGACTAGGTGCCTCCATTCTCTCAGAGAATGGTCCTCAGCCCCAGGCTGAGGCCCCAGTCCCAGAATGGGTTAATTTCCTGGTAACTGACTAGATGCCTCCATTCTCCCAGAGAATGGCCCTTAGCCCCAGTCCCAGACTGGGTTGAATTCCTGGTAACTAACCGGGTGCCTCCATTCTCCTAGAGAATTGCTCTCGATGCTGCTTAGGAAAAATCAATACTCCCTCTCAGTGTGAGAGGTATTCTCTGTAATGCCAAGCTTGTCATGAAAGTATACAGAGTTCGCTGTTGTCAGAGGCTTGGTCAGAATGTCTGCAATTTGTTCATCGTTACAGATATATTGAAGCTTCAGGGTACCTCTATGAAGTAAGTCTCTGATGAAGTGGTACTTCATTTCAATGTGTTTTGACCTGTTGTGAAACACAGGGTTCTCTGAAAGCTTTATGCAACTCTGATTATCACAATGAATAATAGTTGACTCAAGCTTTCCACCGAACAGATCAAAGAGGAGTTTTCTAAGCCAAATTGCTTCTCTGCATACATCACTAGCAACAATATACTCAGCTTCACCTGTGCTCTGAGCTATGGAACCCTGTTTCCTCTGGACCAAGAGATCATTGCCGATCCCATACTAAAGCAGTAACCTGATGTGCTTTTCTAGTCTACTGCATTGTCGACCCAAACGGAGTCAGCATATCCGACTAACATTACGCCACTGCTGGAGGTATACCTGAGCCCATACGTAATAGTACCTTGCACATATTTGAGCACTTGTTTAGTAGCTACCCAGTGTATGTGCTTCGGTTCAGACATGAACTGACTCAATGCATTCACTGTGTAACAAATATTTGGTCTCGTGTGCACTATATACATCAAGGATCCAATGAGCTGTCGATACTGAGTAGGATCCACATCCTTTGAACAAGTGGACGAGTCATGTAACTTCTACAAGTTCATTGTCATGGTTATGCTCATGGACTTGCAATCCCGCATTCCAAATCTTTGCAAGACATTGACTGCATACTTACCTTGTGTCAGGAAGATCTCATCTGGCTTTTGCCAGACCTACAAGCCAAGAAAATAATGCATTAGACCCAGATCCTTCATCTCGAATTCAGAGGTAAGCTCCCTCTTACTTTGGGCTATCAGTTGTTCCTCCCCAGTAAGGAACAAGTCATCCACATACAGAACTAGGATCAAGTGATGGTTGTGAATGTGAACAACCTTAAAGTACAGGTTGGAGTCAATAGTACTTTTGGAGAACCTCAAGCTATGAAGATTGCCATCAATTCTTGCATACCAAACTCTCGGGGCCTGTTTGAGTCCATACAAGGCTTTCTTCAGTTTACACACATGGGATTTCTCCCTATGAGTCACAAAGCCTTCTGGTTGTTCAATGTAGACTTCCTCTTCAATCTTGCCATTAAGGAAAGCTGTCTTTACATCCATTTGGTGGAGTTTCCATTCAAACACAACAACGAGGAAATGATAGTCCCGATGGTGGTATATCTGGCGACGGGAGCAAAAGTTTTGTCATAGTCTATGCCTTCCTTTTGAGTGAAGCCATGAGCTACAAATCTAGCTTAATACTTTTCAATGCCGTCGCCATCAACGACATTCTTGATTTTGTAAAGCCATCTAGACGTTACCACAGCCTTGTCGGTCTAGGAACAACTTCCCACGCATCATTTTTCATAATTGAATTATATTCTTCAATCATGGCATCATTCTATACTTGTAGATTTACTGCTTCTTTGTATGTGGAGGGTTTTGCATCAATGAGCTTGCTCATAAGACTTGAGTACTTTTGGGGTTTTATGCTTTCTTTGAAAGTTCTAGGAGGAGCTTTATGCTTCTCAGCTTCTTGCATTGTTTCTCGGAACTAGGCGGATCTTCTTTTGGAGGGAGGAGCCTCAAGTAGTTCTTCAATTGGTCTTTCTAATTCTACGGGCACATTCGGAATTTGAGGATCATTTTCTTCTTCCTCCCTCTGAAGTTTTGAATCTGGAATCATGGAAGGAGATTCTGTTGAAAAGTTACCTAGGAAGTGTTTGTCCACCTAGACTTGCCTTGGGGTGGGCAAGGACACTTAAATGTTGTGACTCCTAAAGTGAGAAGCACTTTATAATTTTAAAGTGACTTTATTAAAAAGGCTAAGTAATGATTTTTTCCTAAGTTCACATTGAAATAAAGTTAAGCGAGTGATTAAATAGAAAGGGGTCGCTCTACTTTATTAAATGACACAAGGTGCACTAAATGTCATTTAATTATTATTTAATGGAGCATTTAATGTGAACCCTCCATCTAATCTAATCTTGACCGTTAGATTGACAGGGAAGTTACCATGAACAAAAAGGAATAGGGCAAGGCAAAAGTTCATTCATTGTGATCATTTCCAAAAGAGATTTTTGGAGAGAGAGAGAAAAAGACAAATGAGGGTTTGAAGAGATTTTGAACCAGAGAGAGATTTTGCAGAGATTGAGAAAATATTTGCAGGGCACATTTCCCAAAGCCAAGATAAAATTTGTAGGCACAAATTTTGAGAAGAATTTGTATGCACAGAAATCGAGAAGGCTGCATAGTTTTTGAGGGCACAGAATTCGAGATCCATACAACAGTATGACAACACAAAAATCGAGGTGTATGGATTGGTGCGGACTGTCAAAACCGTATAGTACGGCCTACACGAATTTCGAGAAAGTTAATGCACAAAAATCGAGGAGTACAACCTGCATTTAATTCTGTCCGTACATAAATTTATGGGCATGTTTTTCGAGGTGACAATAGCATGAAAATCGAGAAAAATCAACATTAGATGGGTTCAGAAATCGAGGCAAAATTCTGATAAGTATTGTTGATTGTATTTCTGATTTTTACTGAAGAAAATAAAATCTCTCACACTCTGAAAACAGGTTTTCCCTTGGGGGTTTTATCATGAACCATTGGTAAAAAACAAGCGTGTTATTTTTCATGTGTTTGACTGTTTGAAATTTTCTAAGTTTTTATTTCTCAGTAGAAAAGAAAATTTCTAAATTGTTTAAATTGAGAAAAAGAGCCTCATGTGTTTCAGTCAAGTTAAATTTTGTTAAAAATTTATGCATTGAAGGGTTGGGCATTAAGCCATGCAGAGAAGCCAAAAGGCTTGAAATCGGGTTGGGGTTTCTTTCAAAAACTTTCATGGTATCAGAGCAGCATTAAAGATTCATAATTTTAAACATTCATAAAACTGGGCTTTGGAGAAAAGAAGTCTTGAACAACTTGCTTGAAGTTACAGGTTGCAGTCATGGTTTTTGGTCTTAGAGTGGAAGATAGATTAGAGGGGGCTGCAAATTTTAGCCCATGGAAGGCTAGAATTAGTTTGATTCTTGAAGAGAATGAACTATGGGATATAGTTCATAGTACAACAACAAATCCTGTAGTAGTACCTGCTGATGCAACATATAAGGCAGCTTTTATGAAGAGGGACGTGAGGGCAAGAAGGGTCATTGTTGATGTTGTGAAGGATCATGTGATCCCTCACATTTTAGCAAAAGATCATGCATTTCAGATGTGGACAACTTTGACAAATCTTTATCAAAGTTCCAATGAAAACAAGAAAATGGTATTGAGAGAGAAGTTGAAGAGTGTGCACATGGGTAAAGGGGAAGGCATGGCCTCATATCTTACCAAGATCACACAGGTAAGAGACGAGCTTGCAGTTGTAGGTGAGGTGATAGGCAGTGTTGAGATGGTGCGTACAACACTAAATGGTGTGACTCAGCAGTGGACTGTGTTTGTGCAGACTATCATTGGTAGGGAGAACATGCCCACATGGGATAGTTTTTGGGATGATTTCACACAGGAGGAGACATGGAGAGGTTATTTACAGGGCATCAGATCACATCACAGGGATGATGAGGAGAATGTGGCATTAGCAGCGAAGGGCAAGAAGAAGAAGAAGTTCAAGAAGGGTCCCAAGGAGGGAGCCAAACAACATGATGGAGAGAAGATGGATATGAGCAAAGTGAAATGCTTTGCATGTCAGAAGATGGGACACTATGCTTGACAGTGTCCTAACAAGAAGAAGAAGAAGCAGCAGACTGCAGCTACATCAGAGATTGATGAGTTTGCAGCGAGATTTGAGGGAGGCTTTTCTCTCTTTGCAGGTGTTAGTGTTGAGAGAGCATCTTCTATCACCAACGGGGACTTTCAGGACCACATGGAGCATTCCATGACTATTGGGCATTTGTTGAGTGCCACCACTACTTCCTCCACTTGGTATATTGATAGTGGAGCTTCTAGTCATATGACAGGTGATCGGGATATGTTTTCAGATATTTTAGAGACAGACTTGGAGATGGAGGTTGTATTGGGAGTTGACATAGTGGTGAGCGCAGTTGGGCGTGGGACTGTCCACTTTCAGAGGGAGTCCATGCAGCGTATGTATCTGAGGGATGTGTTGTATGTCCCTGGGCTCAAGAAGGACCTTGTTTCAGTTTCCATGGTTGAGGACAGAGGCTTCAATGTATATGTCCTTGATGGGAAAGTTCACATCTTTCCCAAGGCAGCATGTCCATCCGATTCACGGGTGATTGGAGTAAGATGCGGGAAACTGTACAAGCTTCTCTTCGAGCCACATCACGCATGATCACACACTCAGAGCAGCAGTGAGTTGTGTGAGCTATGGCACAGGAGGATGGCCCATCTTCACCATCCAGCTTTGCGGATGCTGAGAGACATGATGACAGGTATGCCAGATTTCAACACAGAGTCGAGTGGTGTGTGTAGAGGGTGTGCTTTGGGAAAGTAGACCAAGACTGATTTTCCAAGCAGTGATTCCAGATCAGAGGGAGTGCTTCAGTTGATTCATTCTGATCTGTGTGGTCCCATGTCATCTACCTCTTTGACAAGTTATGAGTATTATATCACTTTCATCTATGACTTTTTCAGGAAGACCTGGATCTATTTCCTTAGAAGCAAGAGATCAGAGGAAGTCTTCCTTCGGTTCCAAGAGTTCAAAGCTCTTGTGGAGAACTAGACAGGAAAGAAGATCAAGGTACTTCGGTCAGACAATGGAGGTGAGTATACTTCTCGTGCTTTTGATGAGTATTGTCGGTAGGAGGGGATAAAGAGGCAGTTGATGGTTCTTTACACTCCACAACAGAATGGAGTGGTTGAAAGGAAGAACCGTTCTATAGTGGGTGCAGCTAGAGCCATGTTGCATGATCAAATTCTTCCTTTCTTTCTATGGGCAGAGGCCTGTAGTACTGTTGTTTATGTTCTGAACAGGAGTCTGCACCGTGCATTGGGGAGCAAAACTCCTAAGGAGATGTTTACAGGGAAAGTGCTTGAGATAGGTCACTTTCGGATTTTTGGTTGCCTTACATACTCTCATGTCCCTTCTGAGAAGAGGACCAAGTTGGAGGCTACAACTGAGCATGGTATTTTTTTTGGTTATGATGAGACATCGAAAGCTTTTCGCATATATCTTCCTTCGCAGAGGAAAGTTGTGGTGAAGAAGGGAGGTGAAGTTTGAGGAGGAGAAAGCCTTCAAGAAGTCTCTTGATTCTGAGATGGAGGATCAGCAGGGTACTACACAGGTGACAACTTAGAATTCAGCGAGTCAGAGTTCAGGGTCATCGGTTTCAGGTGTGACTGGGTCATAGGTTACTGGTTCTTCCGTTACGGGGGCTCAGTCTACAGGTACAGTGACAGGTTCACGGATCACAGGTGACACCTTCAGGTGATTCGAGTTCTAGTGGTACGGGTACAGGCTCCCTACGGACAGGTTCTCAGGTTGTTGGGACTTCTTCAGGGAGATAGGTGTCTGATGAGGAGGTTGAAGAGAGTTCGAGGCATGATGCTTCCTCCAGAAAGAGAAAGCCAAGTTGGCTTAAGGAGTTGATGAAGGAAGCAAGGGACTCAGTTGGACCACCCAAGAGGGAAGTCAGAGAGCGCAGGGCACCTGAGAGATTTTCCAGCTAAATGGCACAGGTGACTAGCTTGCGTGATACTGTTCTTGATACTTATGAGGAGGCTTCCGCACACCAGGTATGGAGAGATGCCATGATGGAGGAGTACAACTCCATCATGAAGAATGGGGTGTGGGAAGTGGTTCCGAGACCATAGGGGAAGATTAGTTGTGACTTCCAAATGACTTTACAAGATAAAGCATGCTGCGGATGCCAGTATTCAGAAGTTCAAAGCTCGTTTTGTTGCACGTGGTTTCTCACAAGTCGAGGGAGTTGACTATGATGAGACATTTGCACTAGTGGCCAGATTTTCTTCGATTAAGGTAGTGATCTCCGTCGTGGCAGAGATGGGTTGGAAGATCCATAAGATGGATGTGAAAACTGCTTTTCTCAACGGTTTTCTACAGGAGGAGGTGTATCTGGAGCAACCACAGGGTTTTGAGGTATGTGAGAGAGATTCTCATGTTTGCAGGCTGAAAAAGGCCTTGTATGGTTTGAAGCAAGCCCCTCGGAATTGGTATTCCAGGATCGATACCTACTTGCTTTCGATTGGGTTTCAGAAGAGTGAAGCGAATCCCAACCTGTACTACATTGTGGTTGGTGGTGTTCCACTTATTCTTCTGTTGTATGTTGATGACTTGTTCATTACTGGGGGAGAGCACCTGATTGATGCGTGCAAGAAGGATCTTGCTTAAGAGTTTGAGATGACAGACCTTGGATTGATGCATTATTATTTGGGGATGGAGGTTTGGCAGGAGGATGGACATGTTTTCCTGGGGTAAGGAAAATATGCTGCAAATGTTCTGAAGAGATTTCAGATGACTGATTGTAGACCTATGTCAACACCCATGATCACCAACTAGGTGAAGCTTCATGCTTTAGAGGGAGAGTTGGTGGGCCCTACTTTGTATCGTTAGTTGATTGGTCCGTTGATGTATTTGGTCAACACCAGACCGAATATGAGTTTTGCAGTGAACACTGTCAGTCAGTTCATGGTGGAGCCCAGGAGAGTGCATTGGACTGCTGCAAAACACATTTTGAGATGTCTTACAGGTACAATTGATTATGGATTGGATTATAGGAGATCTGGTGGAGTGGGATTGATTGGTTGTACAGATTCAGATTGGGCAGGTAGTGTTTCGGAACAGAAGAGCACTTCCGGTTGTTGCTTCAACTTGGGTTTGGCAGTTGTGTCGTGGTTCAGCAAGAAGCAAAAGTTCGTGGCATTGAGTTTTGCCGAGGCCGAGTATATGGCAGCCAGTCAGGCCAGTTGTGAGCCCTTGTGGCTTCGCAAGTTGATGGTAGATTTGTTTGACATGGAGCTGAGTCCTACAGTTATATAGTGCGATAATCAAAGTTGCATCAAGCTCTCTGAGAATCCATTATTTCATGACAGGTCGAAGCACATTGAGATTAGATATCACTTGTTTGGTTGCAGTATGTTTCAACAGATGAGCAGGTGGCTAACATTCTCACGAAGACTTTGGGTAGAGGGAAGCATGTCTACTTCAGAGATAATTTGGGAGTAGTGAAAAACACTTTCCTCGATAAGAGGGAGTGTCGAAAAGTTACCCAGGAAGTGTTTGTCCACCTAGGCTTGCCTTGGGGTGGACAAGGAAACTTAAATGTTGTGACTCCTAGTCTTGTGCATTTAATAAAGCGAGAAGCACTTTATAATTTTAAAGTGACTATTAAAAAGGCTAGGTAATGATATTTTCCTAAGTTCACATTTAAATAAAGTTGAGTGAGTGATTAAATAGAAGGGGGTTGCTCTACTTTATTAAATGACATGAGGTGCACTAAATGTCATTTAATTATTATTTAATGGAGCATTTACAGTGAACCCTCCATCTAATCTAATCTTCACCGTTAGATTGACAGGGAAGTTACCATGAACAAAAAGGACTAGGGCAAGGCAAAAGTTCATTCATTGTGATCATTTCCAAAAGAGATTTTTGGAGAGAGAGAAAAAGACAAATGAGGGTTTGAAGAGATTTTGAACCAGAGAGAGATTTTGCAGAGATTGAGAAAATATTTGCAGCGCACATTTCCCAAAGGCAAGATAAAGTTTGCAGGCACAAATTTCAAGAAGAATTTGTATGCACAGAAATCGAGGAGAAGGCTGCACAGTTTTTGAGGGCACAGAATTCGAGCCAAGTACAACTGCACAAAATTCAAGCTCTGTACAGCAGTACGATAGCACAAAAATCAAGGTGTATAGACTGGTGCAGATTGTCAGAACCGTACAATACGACCTGCACGAATTTCGAGAAAGTTAATGCACAGAAATCGAGGTGACAATGGCACAAAAATCGAGAAAAATCAATATTAAATGGGTTAAAAAATCGAGGCAGAATTTTGATGAGTATTTTTGATTGTATTTTTTATTTTTACTGAAGAAAATAAAATCTCACTCTGAAAACAGGTTTTCCCTTAGGGGTTTTATCCTGGACCATTGGTAAAAAACAAACGTGTTATTTTTCATGTTTTTGACAGTCTGAAATTTTCTGAGTTTTTATTTCCTGTAGAAAAGAAAATTTCTGAATTGTTTAAAATTGAGAAAAAGAACCTCATGTGTTTCAGTCAAGTTAAATTTTGTTAAAAATTTATGCATTGAAGAGTTGGGCATTAAACCATACAGAGAAGCCAAAAGGCTTGAAACCGAGTTGGGGTTTCTTTCAAAAACTTTCAGATTCATCTATATCATTTGGAAGCTCTTTTGATTGGTGGAACACAACGTCCTCATGGAATATCACGTCTCTACTGACTTCAATGTACCTTTGTCTAGGAACATAGATGCGGTAAGCTTTTGAGCTTTCACTGTATCCAACAAATGTGCCTTTCTTTCCGGAAGGCTCCAACTTAGATCTCTTTTCTTTTTGCACATGAATATATACAAGAGTGCCAAAAATCCTCATGTGGTCAACTGCAGGTTTCTTGCCTGTGATAGCTCTTCTGGAGTCTTCTTCCCCAAGATGGCATGAGGGCTTCTGTTTGAATGTACACAGTAGTACAGGCAGCCTCAGCCCACAGAGATAAAAGGAAGATCGAGGTCGCACAGCATAGCCTTGGCAGCTCCACATATCGTTCTATTCTTCCTTTCTACAACTTCGTTCTCTTGAGGGTTGTATGGCACGGTTAGCTCCCTCTTGATTCCAGCTCAAGGCAGTTGCGAGTGGGAGTGAAAAGCGAAATTTTCAAAAGATTTCGATTTGGGAGTGTTTCGGGAGCGTTTTTTTATATAATATATATTTTGATGCATATATATTAAAAAAAACATGTATTATACCAAATTAGCTATAGAAAACATAGATATAACCATTAATACACATGTCACATATAACATCAATCATCTAAGAGCTATGACTTGTAGCATTGTCATTAAATGATCAATCATCAACAACATCAATCTTCAAATTTCAACATATAATATTTTCCATCAACAAACTCTAACAGTCTAGACTTTAACAAATAACATCAACCATGAAATGAAACAAAGCATCATAATATCATATTCAATACCAAAGAGTTGTAAGATAATAAGATGATAAGAATCAAGATGCAGTCAACAATTTAAAGCTCAAACTTCAAACTTCAAAGTAGGCCATAATGTTTACAAAATAGGCCATAATAAACATGAAATACAAAGTATTATGATACTAGCTACTAAGTTTTCCTCTTGCCACGAGAAACTTCCAATTTTTTTTCTCGTGTTCTAGGTGGAATAGGAGCTGGTGGAAGTGATCGTGGAACACGAGAAGAAGATGAATGGCCCCCACGGATTGTCGGACGTTGTGAAGCTAAAGGCAAAACTCTTGCATCTGTAAACCTGCTGGTGGTTGGGAGTGGCATCTCTGATGTATGAATCGGATGAGGATCACCCTCATGATCACCCAATAGTTCATCCTCCATGCGCTCTAATGCAATGGTTCCATCCTCCACATTAGCCTCCTCTAGATTGTTGTCCCAAGTCAAAAAAGTTTTATCATTCTTGGCCGCTTCACAATAATGGGACAACAACCTCAACTTGTAGTGCACATAAACCAAACTTTCGGCTAAGTTCTGTATTCAAACTATTTCTCTTGACGTTGTGGATGAAGCTGTAGGTGCTCCAACAACTCTCTGTAGAGGAACTATTGACAACATGTGAAAGCACCCTCACCGC
>LPNX010313190.1:0-39293 GCA_001517045.1 Pseudotsuga menziesii | reverse complement strand
CAATCTATGCAAATATGTGGCACCACTTCCATACATGTTCCACCAACGGATAGGATCCAACCTCTCTCGATGTTTGGTTGCATGCAAGGTACCAAAGACTCCATGTTCACTGATGTATTGGCTCAATTCACTCCGTACTTGAGGACATTCCTCCTCATCAGGGACCAACTTGTCTAATGCAAGCATATATCCATTTTGCACCTCTAGATCTGTTTGTGGTCTTTTCCTAACTCCACCACCAGGTGCAGGTTGGGCCAACCAAGATGGAGAATAATATTTTGGGGTAAGGACATATGCAAGGCCATGGAGTGGAACATTCAAATTATCCCACCTTTTGACCACATGTTTATGAATATGGTCATACAAGATTGCATCTCTTTGCTCAACAATGTCTTTGATATGACCAAGCATGCTATCCATTTGCTCATACACCTCCTCAATCATCGCCTGATCTGTATCTGCAAAACGAATCATATTATAAACGGGCTTGGTGAACTGTAGAACATATTTAACCTGTGTCCAGAAATGACCATCAAGAACGACGTCCTCCACATCCTGAAAGTCATGTCCATCAAATGCGCTTGCAGCGCTGTTTTTCAATCCTTGCCATGAATCACTTGAGACCATGCTAGCCAATGCCTCTCTTACCTTCAAAAGCCTCCTGAAGGTGAGTTAGTAGCTACCAAATCTAGTCTTCGCAATCTTCAATAGCTCCAACCTAGAGTGATTGCGAAAAATGTGGTGTGCCATGCTATGATTGGTGATAAATTTTATCATTTTCTTACCTCTCTTGTACAAGGAACCAATCCATCGGTAACTAGGGTCCTTCATCTTAACAATATCATGCATCAAAAGGTTCAATGTGTGAACCAAACATGCTGACCAAAATATGTTGGGATACTTATCCTCAATGATTGCTCCTGTTCCCTTGCAATTAGTAGGATTATCTGTGTTGACTTGAATGACATTGTATGGCCCAATCGTTTGAATGGTGTCAAGTAAAGGTTGTGCAATATTGATACAAGTCTTGTAGCGATCTGAGTAGTCATGAGCTGAAATGAAGACCGCACCACTAGCAGACACACCAAGAATATTTATCAATGGCTTGCCTTTAACATTTGTCCACCCATCTGATACAATGGATACCCCATATAACGACCAATCATTTGTAAACTTTCCAAGAGCACTATTGATTTTGGCTCTTTCCTTGTCAAGTCCCACGGTTCTAGCCTTGTCATACCCAGGGCTCCTATATCCTTTAGGGGCACCATTGATGGCTTGTACCATTTCATGCCAATAGGGTGAGCGAAGAACATTGAATGGCACACCACATGCATAGAGAAACCTGTAAACTTTTGCATCCACATCATCTCTGCAACGAAGGTCAAGGAAATCTGATAATGTTTTTCGCATAGGGGAGAATCCACTAGCATGGGTGGACACTGATCTAGATCTACCACTAAACATTCTCTGTGGGGATTCAAATTTGACCCTTGATCTCTTGGAATTGTTTTGAGCAGCCTCTTCTTCCATCCTGTATTTGTTTCTTTCTTTACCTGGCACTTTATCACATGTTTTGACTCCAACAGCCTTACCTTGATCACATGGCATAATCCCACACAAATGCTTTCTCACACGCGTATATGAACATGTGTAAGTTTTATTACAATGGAGGCATGTAAACTTTGTGGTTCGACGCCCTCTCCCTCCCCCAAGCCTTGTCACATACTTCCACAAAGGTGTTGTATCTTTTTTTGGCCTCTCATCACTCTCAATCTCCTCCTCTCCATGGTATGTGCGGCTCCCTATCTCTTCATCCTCATCATTTCCACCACCACCATCATGAGAAGAATCAGAACCAACCACAAAAACCACATACCCATCATGCTTGTTGATTCAAAATGAGAATCACTTCTTGCCTACAATAAAATGATGGAGAAGAAGAAATTGGAAAGGGTAGGAAAAAACACATACAAGATTTAAAATTTTAACATAGTGAAATATTTTTTTCAAAAACAAACAAAGATTGGGTTTTTAGAGCCTACCTCCTTAGCTCTTCAAGGATGGTTGAATGTCTCTATGGAAGCCTTCAATCTTTCTTCCAAGCTCTCACAAATAGAAGCTTTCAATCTCCCCTCCAATCTCCCTTCCAAGCTTCTACAAATTTGCTCTCAAACAACTAGCAAAGCTACTCAAAGCTCTAGCAAGAAAAATGAAAACAAGCAAATGAGCAATAGAATGAGTCCAAATAGAGGCCAATAGTGTTTATAAACACTAATTAAATCCTAGGCAACCATCAAAAAACAATTTTTTTTTCCAAAAAAAAAAGTGAGAAATGTTTTTTCCTTCACGCGGAATCGGTCAGGGAGCGTTTTCGGGAGTGTTTTTTTCGCTGAGGAATCGCTCTGGGAGCGCTGAGGAATCGCTTTGGGAGTGTCGATTCCGAAGCGATTCCCTCAACGTTTCCGAAATATCAGGGAGCATTTTTTTTTTGGAGGAATTGTGATTCCTAAAATCGCTCCCAAGAGGAATCGATGAGGAATTGCGATTCCGGGAGCGATTCCTCCCGGAGCGCGAATCATGAGCGATTCGTGAGGGGGAGAAGCGATTCCCCGCAGCTTAGTTCCAGCTTCTCGGCAAAAATCATCAAATTCGTTAGATTGATATTCACCTCCGTTATCTGACCTTAGGATACAAATGTGTCTTCCTGTCTGGTTTTCAATTGGAGCCTTGAACTCCTTGAACTTGTCAAAAGTTTCACTTTTAACCTTTAGAAAGTAGATCCAAAACTTGCGAGAGTAATCATCTATGAACAATACATAATACAAGCAACCACTCAAAGAGGGTGAAGACATAGGCCCACATATGTCAGAATGAATCATATCCAAGATTCCTTTAGATCCACTGTTGCTTCTGGAAAAATATTTCTTTGTATTCTTGCCTAGAGCACAACCTTTGCAAACATCACTATGTTAACGTGAAAACCCAGGCATACCTGTAACCATCTTTTGAAGACTAGGGAGAGCTGTATATTGAAGGTGTCCAAACATTCGATGCCATAGTTCACATGGGTCAATTGTGTTGTGAACTAATGCTTGAGTGGAGTGTCCGGATGCTTTGTAAAGACCTCCCTCTCGAACTCCAATCAATTCAGCTGAACTTAACTTCTCGTTCTTTGCCCATAGAAGGACCTTCCTGTCCATGAAGATAACTTTGTAGCCTTTATCTTTTAAGCCAACAACAGAGAGGAGGTTCTTTTTCAAACCAGGGACATATAGTATGTCTTTGATGTGTAGGACAGTCTCTAAGTCAAGTTGAAGTGAAGCTGAGTCAACTCCTTCGATTTTGTAGGTGGTGTCATCCCCAAGTTCTACTTGATTAATGAACTTCTTCTTCCTGTAGCTTGTAAGTGCTTCCTAGAAACCTGTCATATGTTTAGAAGCACCACTATCCACTAACCAAGAGTTAGCACTGTAGGTGATGGATCCTGAGAGAGCAGAGATCAGGTAGTATTCTCATCTAGACTCATCTTCTTTGGAAGACTTGGCACTCTTCTTCTTCTTTGGTTCTTCTTCCTCTACTATAGATGCTTGGAATCTTCTTTTGAATCTTCTCTCTAGTTGTCTATAGTCCCTGGCATAATTTCCCATCTTGTGACAATTGAAACATCCTATTTGAAGCATCTAGTTGCTTACCTTGTGGCTTCTTTTCTTTCTTCTTCGGAGGGAAGGACTTCTTGAGCCTCCTTGTCTTGGTTGTAAGGGCAAGGTTCCCTTCCTTAGCGCCATTTTCTCTGCTCTGAATTCTTCCTTCTTCTTCCAAACAGTCATGCCAACGTCTATCAAAGTTTGGCTGAGCTTCACGTCCACTTACAGTTGCCAGAAAGGTTTCCCAAGAACTGGGAAGACCATCGAATACAGTCTGTAAAAGATCATCATCATCCATAGGGACATCAATGGCAGAAAGTTGATCTCTTACCTAAGCAATCTTTGTGAAGAAGGGGGCCACACCTTCATCCTTATCCATCTTCAATGCACGAAGTCTCTTCTTCAGTACTCTCGTTTGGCTGGGTGCTTTCTTCTCGTGTAAATTTGTCAAGGTGTCAAAGCATTCTTTGGCAGTCTTCAGTGGTGTTATGGTATGCATTAGGGTCTCCTTGACTGAGTCATAGATGATTCTTCTTGCCTTGGCTTGCTTCTTCTTGAAGGCTATCCTTCCCGCATTAGATGTGGGTTCATCCATAGCATTGATGACCAAGTCATCAAGGTCGTTTTCATCCAAGGTGGGCATAAGCCTTGCTTTCCATGAGTTGTAGTTAGCTGACCCTTTCAAGTCTTTCCTCTGGTCTGAAGGTGTTGGAAGCCATTTTTTATAAACAAGCCTGCTATCTTAGTCTGCAAGTGTCCCAAGGTCTAGGGAGATCACAGTGGTCTGCTCAAATACTGTACACTTCACATGCAAAGCTCTGATATCATGTTGAATTTTGACATGTGTATGATATTTAAAAAAAATTGCAGACTGTAATAGAGATAGCACTTGAGATATTAACAACAGTAAGGCAAATGCAGTAGTAAAACAAGCATCACACAATTGAACACATGATTTTTCATGGGGAAACCTTTCAAGGACAAAAACCCCAAAGCATTAATAATTCATCCTCTAAATGAGATGACCCGAGTTTGTACATGAGTAGAGAATTTATTCACAGAACCCTGAGATAAGATGTAAATAAATTTTTTCCCAAACTGAAGAAGCCCTAACAGGCTTTTACTGCTGCTGCTGCTTGCTGCCACGTGGATTGTACCTTCACTGTTGCCACGTCAGCAAGGTCTGTTACCTCTCGGATGTCTGCTGCCAGCTCAGCGAGGGTCTGTTGATGGACTGTTACAGCCCTAATAGGGCTCGGATGCAAGGAGAGCCCTAGCAGGGCTAGTGTGCACTACTCCTCACCACCACCGAGGCTGTTAGCAGCCCACCGCTGCTATCCGTGACTGCTCCCTTTCCACTGCTGCTATCCGTGACTGCTCTCAGTACACCAGTAGCATACCCAGCTTACTTGTTACAAACTGTTAGCAGCTCTCTCAGTCATTTTCAGCTTGATCAAATTGTACAAAACTGTCACTGTCCATTTCTTCTTGGTTTATGTGCCCTAGGGGTAGCTTGATGATGATGTAAAGGTTTGGAATTTTATTATCTGTTCATGTACAACTCAGTGATTTCATTATAAGGAAGATTTTCATTGCTGGGGTTTTTGTTCCTGAAAAGATTTTCCCCAGGATTAAAAAATTTGTGTATCTGTGCATGATAGATTTTTCTACTGCTCTCTATTTTTATTGCTGCTATCTATCTCAGAATTTATCTACTGCTGATATGCAATTTACAAGTCTGTTAGAATTTTGAAAGAAAGACAGTTACTGCTATTAAATCAAATCCATTTTAAAAATTTAACATAGTATCAGAGCTTTAGATGTAGAGTGCACAGTGTCTTGAGGAGATCATTGTTGCCTACGTTGACCTTGGGACAGTCTAGCAGACTTTGATTGGACTAGAGATGCCTTCAATAACTTTCAGACCAGAGGAAGGCTCTTGTCCACCTTGGAAGAAAATTGATGATTTGGTCCCTAATGTTGTAGATGAACCCACAACTAATGCAGGAAGGGCAGCATTCAAAAGGAAGCAAGCCAAGGAAAGGAGGATTATTTATGATTCAATCAAAGACACTTTGATGCCTGTCATAACTCCGTTGAGGACTGCCAAAGAGTGTTTTGACACTTTGACAAATCTATATGAAAAGAAAGCTCCCAACCAGGGAGAGTCTTGAAGAACAAGCTTCGTACATTGAAGATGGAAAAGGATGAAGGCATGGCTTCATTCTTTACTAAAATATCTCAGGTAAGAGACCAACTCTTGGCTATTGGTGTTACAGTAGATGGTGATGATCTTGTTCAAACTGTTTTTGATGGTCTCCATAGTTATTGGGAAGCTTTCTGTCTGCTATAAATGGTCATGAAGTCTAGCCCAACTTTGAAAGACTATGGCATGGCTGCTTGGAAGAGGAAGGAAGAATTCAAAGCGAAAATGGTGGTCACAAGGAAGGAAATCTTGCTCTTGTAGCTAAGACAAAGGAGAACAAGAACTTCTTCCAGCAAAAGAAGGATAAAAAGCCTCAAGGTAAGCACTCTGATTTGTCACAGGTTGAATGCTACTATTGTCACAAGATGGGACATTATGCCAGAAATTGTAGATAGACAAAGAGGAAGTTCATAGGAAGATTCCAGGCATCTACAACTGAAGAAGAAGAACCCAAGAAGGAGATCAACAAGTCTTCCCAAGATTAAGAATTCAGAAGAGAGTACTATTTGATTTCAGCTCTCTTTGGATCCCTTACAAATAGTGCTAAATCTTCGCTGGTGGACAGTGGAGCCTCCGAACACGACTAGATTTCGAGAAGCCCTTACAATCTTCAGGAAGACGAAGTTCACCACTCCAAGTAGAACTTGGAGATGATACCACTTACGAAATAGAAGGAGTTGGTTCAACATCTTTTCAGCTTGACTCAGGGACCATCTTGGATATTGAAGACATATTATATGTTTCTGGGTTGAAGAAAAATCTTCTTTCAGTTGCAGGTTTAGAAGACAAAGGCTACAAAGTGATCTTCGTGGATAGAAAGGTTTTCCAATGGCTAAAGAATGAAAAGTTGAGATCAACTGAAATGATTGGAGTTCGAGAAGGACTCTACAAAGCATCCAGGCATTAGCCTAGCCCACAACACAATCAATCCATGTGAATTATGGCATCGAAGGTTTGCACACCTTCATTACAAAGCTCTTCCCGGTTTACAGAAGATGGTAACATGTATGCCTGAGTTTTCTTATGAGCATGATGGTATCTTTAAAGGTTGTGCTCTTGGTAAGAATGTGAAGAAATAATTTCCTAAAAGTAGCAGTAGATCTAAAGGGATTTTGGATTTAATTCATTCAGATATATGTGGACCTATGGCTTCACTTTCCTTGAGTGGTTGTTTATATTATGTGATCTTTATAGATGATTGCTCTCGCAAGTCTTGGGTTTATTTCTTGAAGACTAAGAATGAAACTCTTGATATATTCAAAGAATTCAAGGCATTGGTTGAAAATCAAACAGGTAGGCACATCCGCATCTTGAGGTCAGATAATGGGGGTGAGTATGAATCTCATCAGTTTGATGATTTTTGCCGAGAAACAAGGATTAAGGAGTTAACTGTTCCTTACAACCCCTAACAGAATGGGGTTGCAGAAAGGAAGAACATATCAATATGTGAAGCTGCCAAAGCTATGTTATGTGATCTAGATCTTCCTTTATCCCTATGGGATGAGGCTGCTGTATACATCCAGAATAGAATCCCTCATGCAATTTTGGGGGAAAAGACTCCAAAAGAAGCGTTCACAGGAAAGAAGCCTGCATTTGACCACGAGTATTTTTGGTACTCCAGTCTATATTCATGTACCAAAAGAAAAAAAGAACAAAGCTAGAGCCTTCCAAAAATAAAGGCACATTTGTTGGCTATAGTGACAACTCAAAAGCTTATCGCATCTATATCCTTGGTTAGAGGTACATTGAGGTGAGTAGAGATGTGATATTTCATGAGGAAGCTGCTTTTCGTCATTCTAGAGAGCTTCCAAATGATCCAGAAGACTCTCCTTCGCAAGTACTAGATTCCTCTCATTTAGGTGATCAGAGGGAGGAGGATGATGAGCCTTCAACTCTTGATGCTCCCTTAGAATCAGAAAGGCCTACCGAAGAATTGCTTGAGGCCCCTCCTTCTAAAAGAAGACCCGCCTGGTTTCGTGAAAAACTGCAGGAAGCAGAGAAACTTAAAGAGTCTCCAGGAACTTTCAGAGAACACAAGAAGCCCTAGAAGTATTTTGGACTTATGAGCAAACTCATTGTTCCAGAACCCTCCACCTATAACGAAGCAACTGATCAACAGGTATGGAAAGATGCTATGACAAAAGAGTACAATTCTATTATGAAAATGATGTATGGTGTAACGTTCCCATACCCCATAATGTGGATAATTTAAAATTTTTGCTTCAAGAACCTTTATTCTTCTTTCGAAACACAGGGCATGGACAATAGCACACTCTTCAACATTCAATCTTGGGCTTAGAAACCACTGTAATAGTCGTTCCGCCCTTTGACAAATTCATTTTGTGACCATAAACTCTCTTCCGCGCTGATCCTGTCATTTCTGCCTTCCGCCTCCCGCCCTGCACTGTAATAGTCGTTCCGCCCTTTGACAAATTCATTTTGTGACCAGAAACTCTCTTCCGCGCTGATCCTGTCATTTTTGCCTTCCGCCTCCTGCCCTGCGGAACCCAGAAATCGGAACACAAAACACGACAAAAACATTAACCTTCTGCCCTTTCGACCTTTCGCCTTTCGCCCGGAACTCGGAAATCGGAAACGTACAGACACGAAAGAATCCTTCGACCACCTTTCTGCCCTTCGCCTTTCCGCCTTCCGCCCGGAACTCGGAAATCGAAGAACCAACGTTCGACAGAATCCTTTGACCACCTTCCCGCCTTCCGCTCGGAACTCGGAAATCAGAGAACCAACGTTTGACGGAAACACTAAACTACTTTTCCGCCTTCCGCCCTTCTGCCTTCGAAACTTGAAAGTCGGAAAAACAACTTTCGACGGGTTCGTTAACGACCTTTCGCCTCCTGCCTTCCGCCCTTTCGACTTCCGTACTGTGGACTTCGGAAGTCGGAAAGCTCCAACATTCTGCCCTGCTCTTTTTCCTGTTTTCCACCTTTCGCTTTCTGCCCTCCGCGGGCGGATCCTGGAGTGCAGAAAACTAGCCTCGGCCTTGGAATTTTCGGGTCTTTCCCTGCTTCTGCCTTCTGCCTTCCGCAGGTGGGTCTCGGAGTGCGGAAATCCACATTCTACTCCGTTTCCACTTCTCTTTTCCGATTTCTGCCTTCCACCTTTCCCAAGCGGATTTCAAGGGGTGGAAACGCTAAGTCATATGCATTTTGACTCTGTAATAGGCTTCTAGCCTCCATGAACTTAGGAAAAATGCATTGAAACTTACAAGGCATGTAAAGATGCAAATGCAGAACATTTAACAACAATAACTCTACTGAAATCATTAGCAGGAATTCATCATATTCATAAGCATTCTACATGACCAGTATATTCATTCATAAGCAAATACATTGCATAAACAAGAATAACAAAGATACTTATCTTGATAATGAATGTTGTCCCGCAACTAGCTATGTCGCTGCAACGTTCCACCCAACCATAGGCCAGTTGTGTTCATTAATTTCTCAACACAACTGCCACCCCCGAGCTGGGCATGATTTCCGCAAGGAACTAGGGAACAACAGACTCACACACAACTAGATCAAAACACACATAGTCAAGCCAGCCTTCAGTTGGGTTTATCAGATTGTCTAGCCAAGCCAACACCAAGTTGGGTTTATCAGGTTGCAGGCTTACAAGCCAAACACTACTGGGTTTATTAGGCTTACTTAGCCAAGCCAGCATACAGTTGGGTTTATCAGACTGTTCACAGTCAAGCCATCACACTGCTGGGTTTATCGGGCTTACTCAGCCAAGCCAACATACAATTGGGTTTAACAGGCTGTCCAACCAAGGATTACTCACAGGGCCAAAATGCACAACAAGACACAGCCAAGCCAACTACCAGTTGGGTTTATCAGGCTGCTCAGCCAAGCTAATGTACAATTGGGTTTATCAGACTGCTCACAGTCAAGCCAATGTATCTTTGACTTTATCAAGTTGCTAAAGGCAGTGGACAGGAAGAATTGCTAAGCTGGTGAACTCATACACAGAGCTAAGGACACCGCTACAAGATCTATTTGGCCTGGCATTCACGTTGCCTACAAACCCCACACAAGGAAGTATCCCCTTCTCTGCTCCACAGTCCCTCGGGCTATACCTTCACTTCCAGTGCTCTTCAAGATGTGCAGAGCAGATTCACCAGCCACTCTTATCTTATTGTGAGGTTCCACACTAGGTTTATTAAGCACATTCTACGTCTCTTCCACTCCTAAGTCTTGCACACAGTTTAGATCCCAACCAGGGTGCACAACACAACAAACCACAACACAGGCTCCCCTCTGTAACACAGAAAAACAGGTTTGCAGACCACTCTGTAACACATTGTAGTTTAGGATAACACTATAACACACAACCAAGGTTTCATACACTCTTTAACACAGGAGAAACTCTGTAACACCACCATGAACCACAATGAACAACCTCACAGTAGGATCCCCAATGAAGAACACAGATGGAATGAACAACACTGAACAATGAACCCCACTGCACAACCACGAACAGAGACCTTCTCCGTGACTCAAGAAAGTGATTAATGCCTAATCGATCAGATTGAATGGTAGAATGAGTCCAATGACCACAAATGAAGACTCGGGTGACAGACTGGGCACGCGTTTTCTGGTTTTCTTGCTTCAGAAACAAGAACACGGCCTCTGTCGACTGCAAGCTTGCTCAATCACGAAATCGACTGCCATGCCTTGCTCTGCCCCAGGCATTAATTGCCTCAGAAAATTGAATGATCGAGCACAAGGACGAGCGAAGGTGGACGGGTAACTTTTGAATAGATCTATGGATGGGATTGACCATCAAACAAATCGACGGCGCACAATGATTTCGCTGATTCAACTAGCGCGACTTAACAAACTTTTGATGTGCGCGAAATTCCAATGAAATCCGCTTCATCAAGTTTGGATTCCACTGTTGATCTAGTGGGGACCAGATCCAACGGTCCACAAGGATTTCGCTGATTCAACTAGCTCGTTGTTTAACATCAGCTAGCTGGTGCGGAATTTCTATCCAAAAGGATTTATTTCGTCGCCCGTCCGCCTGGGTGACTTGGACGACAAATCAACGAAGGTTTTTATGTTGATTAAATTGGGTTTTGTGAGGATTGAACCTGCAATCACTCACCTGGCATCTGTTGGTTTAATCCCTCTCTGTTCCTGTGTGAAATCATGCCCCCATCTCTTTCATGTTACAGTGCATAGCTCGCTGTGGTATTTTATTAAAATTGTGTATTTCATGATATTCAAAATGCTCTATGCTTTATCAGCACAATGAACTATAGGCATCAACCTTGATCACCTATACAAAAAATACCAAATCAATGGCAGGTGCTTGGGCTTGAGCTCCTTGCCATGATTTTCATACAATATATACATCGTGTACAATTTCAATATCATGGGGTCAAAAATGGGGCATTACATTCCCCTCCCCCTTGGTGTCAAAACCGGGGTGTTACATTCCCCTCCCCCTTGATTAGCACCATCCTCAGTGCTTTACAAAATTGAACAAAGATGGATGTGCCAATCGCATGGCATCCTCCAACTCCTACGCACCTCCCACGTAGCCTCTTTAGGACCATAGTGCTCCCACTGCACCTTTACCTGTCCCACGGCTCGATTCCGGAGCACCGTGAACTTCCTGTCGGGGTTGCGTAATGGCTTGGTTTGGAACTCTCCCTCGGGTTCCACCTGAATCACATCCCAATTTATCACATGGTTAGGATCATGTACATACTTCTTGAGCAAAGAAACATTAAAAACATTATGAGCTCTAGTGCTAGCATGCAATGCAAGTCTATATGCAACTGGTCGTATTCTTTCAAGCACTTTAAACAACCCACAGTATCTAGGTGACAACTTGGCACAACTTCCAAGCTTCAAGGAACTCTTCCCTGCCCTCACTCTGAGGTAAACATGATCCCCAACACTGAACTCTTTGTGCACTCTATGTTTGTCTGCATAGCTTTTCTATTTGTCCTAGGCTGCTTTCAGATTCTGCCTGATCTTTGCAACCTCTTGCTCCATCTCCTTGAGCAAATCTGGACCAAGCACAATCCTGTTCACTGGATTATCCCAAGTCACTAGTGTCCAACACCTTCTTCCATACAAGTCTTCATAAGGACTCATTCCCAATGATGCTCGCTGTCCATTATTATAAGCAAACTCTACCAAGTGCAGATAATCTTCCCACTTGGATGGTTTGTCTATCACATACATGCGAAGCATGTTTCCAAGCGCTTGATTCAGTCTCTCTGTCTGAGGATGGTAGGCAGTGCTGAAGTTCAACTTTTTACCCAAATCTGCAATCAAACCCTTCCAAAAATTGGAAGTGAACTTAGGATCCCTGTCAGAGGCTATTGCCTTAGGCAATCCATGCAATCTGAAAAATCTCCTTCATGAAGATTTTTGCAATGGCATCAGTTTTATACGTGGACTTGACCGGTATAAAATGTGATGCCTTTGTCAACTTGTACACCACAACCATGATGGAGTCATGTTGTCTCCAAGTCATTGGCAATCTTGTAATAAAATCCATGGAAACAACTTCCCATTTCCGTTTTGGGACTAGCAAAGGCTGCAACAAACCTGCTCAGTCTTGATGCTCAACCTTCACTTGCTGACATTTCATGCACTTTGAAATATACTCAGCAATGTCCTTTTTCATTCTTGGCCAGAGATACTGCTTTTTGGCTGTAGCAACTGTCTTCTGATATCCTGGGTGACCAGAATATGGAACTTAATGAATCTCATCCATGACAATTCTCCTCAAATCTGCTACTTTTGGAATATAAATTTTGTTTTTATAAATAAGAAGTCCATCTTCTTCCAATTTATATCCCTCATGCCTCTTCTCAAGACTTTGCTGCTGCAATTTGTCCTTTATCTGCACATACATTTCATCTTCAGCAGTATGATTAACAATTTGCTGTCTCAAATGTGATTGGCAAATACTAAGAGATGCCACATGCATTTCATGCACCTTCCTGTTGAGTGCATCCACCACTTTGTCTTCTTTTCCTTTTATGTGTTTGATTTCAAAATCAAACTCACATAGAAACTCCAACCATCTAGCTTGCCTAGCATTTAGAGTTGGCTGATCAAACAAATATTTCAGACCACAGTGGTTTGTCCCTAACTCAAATTTTCTTCCCATTGAGTAATGCCTCCACATCTTGAGAGCATGTACTATGGCTGCAAGTTCTAGATCATGAGTAGCATAGTTCTTCTCATGCTCCTTCAACTTTCTTGACTCATAGCATACCACGTGGTTGTCTTGCATAAGAACTCCACCAAGTCCTTGATTACATGCATCAGTACAAACCACACAATCTTTTTCTGGGTCTGCAATTTTTCAGAACTGGTGCACTTGTAAGAAGATTCTTCAACTGCTGGAAGCTTTCTTCACGCCTTGGTGTCCATTCAAACTTAATCCCCTTCTTTTGCAAAAAAGTGATTGAATGTGCAACCTTGGAGAATCCTTCAATGAACCTCCTGTAGTATCCTGCAAGTCCCATAAAAGATCTTACATTTGTCACATTTCTTGGAGTAGGCCAATTCATAATGGACTCAATCTTCTCAAGGTCCACAGATATACCCTCCTTTGAGATAATGTGACCCAAATAATGAATTCTATCTTTATAGAAATCACATTTGCTCAACTTTGCATACAGCTTATGCTCTCTTAGCAATTGCAATGTCAGTCTCAAATGTTCTTCATGCTCTTCTTCATTCTTAGAATAAATAAGAATGCCATCAAGGAAAACAAGAACAAACTTATCCGGATATCTGCTGAAAACACTATTCATGAGACACATAAATGTAGCTGGTGCATTTGTGAGACCGAATGGTACCACTACAAACTCATAGTGTCCATACCTTGTTCTGAAGGCTGTCTTATGAAAATCTTCATCCTTGATTCTTACTTGATGGTAACCAGACCTTAAGTCAATCTTGGAAAATACCTTTGTTCCTCTCATTTGATACAAAATGTCATCAATTCGAGGTAAAGGATATTTATTCTTCACAATGACTTTATTCAACTGTTTGTAATCAATACGCAACCTGAGTGTACCATCTTTTTTCTTCACAAACAGAACTGGTGCTCCCCAAGGAGACACACTTGGCCTGATATACTTCTTTTCCAACAACTCTTGCAACTGCATCTTCAGCTCTAGTAATTTTGATGTACTCATCTTATAGGGTGTCTTAGACACTGGTGCTGCTCCAGGCACAAGTTCAATTGAAAAATCAATGTCCCTCTTTGGAGGAAGCCCTGGAATTTAATCAGGAAAAACATCCCTGAATTCCTGCAACACATGGAAGTCCTCTAACCTAGGAGTTTCATTCTCTGCTGCCTCCAAAACATGAGCTACATAAACTCTGCAACCTTTCCTATAGAACTTCTTCAGCTACATTGCTGAAATTTGCCTAACAGAAATCACCTTTGGAATGCTTCTTACAACCCTTAAATTTCCTTCTTCATCTATGCACTCAAAAGTCTTGTTGTAACAGTCAAGCTTAACTCGGTGTGCTTCCAACCAATCCATTCCAATGAGAACATCATAGGAACCAAGTGGTAGAACATTCAGATCTGCACAAGTGACTTACCCATCCATAACCAATGGACATTTCTCTACCACTTCACTAACCTTTCTCTTAGTCCCAGAAACTCTCCGACGTCCGATCTTCTAAGTTTTCCTGCCATGCACGTCTCTGTGGCTGGATCTACGCTGTGGCCGTCCGCCGTTGCGGAAGGACGAGAGCTTTCGGCCTCCGATTAGAAAGCGCTCCGACGTCCGATGTTTTTCGCGCCCGTGGTGTTGACTATATATACGGGTCGAGGGGTTATTTTATTTTATTTTTTGTTGTTGTTGTTATTCTCGACTGTTGAGCACTATCATTGTCGTGCGTGTCGTTCTCACGAGCTGCGAAGGACCCCTCGGTCGATGTACCTGCATCCAGGTGGTAATTGTGGAATCCTGACCGTCGTCGACCCGCCGTACTTGCCATATTGCCAGGTAGGCTCTTCATTTCTCCCTTTCCGTTTGAACTGTTGGTGGTTTTCTATGATGGTTTGCTTCCCTGGCCGTCTTTCTCGTCTCGTTCAATTAGACGCCTATATAGGTGGAGCTTTTATCCTCTTTGACCATGGGGCAGGGCATTTTAACCCCGAAGCAGTATTTTGCCCACGACTTTCGTTTGCAGCCTCACGCGTAGGGGATGGGGGTTTGGTGCAGACGACCGTTACGCCGTCTGCGCCAAAGCCATCCTGTGTGTAATGATGGGTTTGCAGGGGGAGGGTTTTGTGGTTTTCTGTAGCATTTGGGGGGTGTCCTTTTACCCGTATCCTCGAACCCTAGCCATTTTTTCCTTCGCGGTCCTGCGCAACCCAACTCTTGCTCAGTTTCGAACCCGGGCCGGGGAGGAGGGTGTACCACGACACATATTTCTTTACCATAGTTGCACTGGGGGTTTTGTCTTTGATCAGACGCGCCCTAGAAACCCGCATCCTCGAATAGCCAGCATTTAGCCACACTGTTCCGCGCGTAGTTATTTGTAAACCCTAACCTGTGGAGGGGATACGTCACGGCATTCAGTTTGTTAACCAGAAACCGCAAGGGTAGTGGTGTTGTTAAAAGCTTCATTTGAGGGCCTGCGTAGTGTTCCCCTATCTGTCCCACGCAGTGATTTGATAATGGCGCCCGCAGAGAGTGGAAGCTTTGGGCATGTTAATGTAGATGTTTTTCCGTCAGATTGCATTGTGAGAAATGTTTGGTATTGGCAAACAGTGGTAGCTTGCATAATCTTACTGCATATAACTCTTTTCAATCATGCTAGACATAGACTAATTCACTGAACAATGCACATCATGTTTCAATAGCTCTGTTAGTAAGGTCATACACATATGTTAGCTTTGTTAACTAATTGCTGTCATGATACACATAAAAGAAGTAAAACGCTGCACATTGTCATATAAGTGTCTGCAACTGGAATTGCTTAATGTTACAATGTTATATATGGCAGGAAGAATTCGAGCTCACAATGTCAAAGAGACAAAAGAAGAAGGCTCCTGTGGTCGAAGAAGAGCCAGAAGTAGAAGTGGTCACCAAGACAGAATACGTATATGAAGACACTAAATGCATTTCTAGCGTGGAACCTGAATACCAGTGGGGGGAAAGCTATAGACTGATTACCCGAAGGGAAGTTCCCGACATGGGCTTAGAAGAAGAGTCCATATATGCTAACATTGAAAGATCAACCCTTATGAAGGTTGCCACACGACCAGAGCTGTTCCCATGCTCCGAAGTAATTGGCTGGATTCTGCCCCGGGCAGATGTAACAACAATGATTTTGGAAAATGATGAAAGACAGGGCTATGCTGCATTTAGCCCTGGATATGTGGCGTTGGCTTATCACCTGCCAGAAGCCCAAGTATTCTTATCTGATGACTGGCTGAATAGCATTAGAATGGACCTGGTAGAGACTCTTAAGAGAATGCTGCTGCAGGGAAAACATTACCGATACAGACCGACGGGTGAGTATGATACAGCGAGCTTGAGGGCTCCCTACAGATTTATAGCTCTGATGCTTAATAGGGTCTTTGGGAGAGCTCATGGCAGATTCTTCAAGCTAGAGTGGATACCCATCATTTTTCATGTGGCAACCCAAGGGACAATCTTCAACTGGGCCAGCCTTGTATCAAGTAGTCTTTCTTCTTGCTTGGCCTCATCCTTGGGAGGAGAGTCCCAGAAAAGATCTGAATTCTATATGAGTTCAATACTGATAGACTGTATATTGTGCAACCAGCCTTTCCCTGGTCTCAGGTGCATCTGGGACCGGGAAATAATGCCTGTCTATGTTGCTTATAGACCATTGTGGGCACACCAGTACCACAACCATTACAGAGAAGTCTGTGAGCACTTCATTATGCCACTATACACACTCATTTTCCGGAAAGAGTGTGATTGTATGTCGGAGGAGGCCATGAGAGTAATAGTGGATTACGCAGACTACTATTTGACTGAACATGGCATGTACTTCAGAATGTTTGGAGGCTCGAGAGCGCCTTCCCTACTGCCAAAATATGCAACTGATTACATTGTCCATAAGGAGGCGGTCAGACAAGTGTTCTTGGATGGAATAGGCAGTTTCCTGTTCGAACATAAGAAGACTGCTTATCCTCCCTTGCCCTTCAGACTAGGAAGCTATAGGTTCACTAAGGTGAAACAAGCTGGTGAATTCGTAGAGGAGCTAGAGAGATTCCATTTTGGCGAGATGCCTTATCACAGAAATGACTCCCATGGTAAAGTGGCTGATCATTGTAAAGAAAATAAGGTGCATTTCGAATATACCCATCATTTTGATAGGGAAGAATCTGTCTTCCGAAATGCCCCGAACATGACAGCATTGAAGAGAAGATTCACGAAGAAAATCACCACCAAAGGTGGAAAGGGGGATGAACAGGCTAAGGCTGGGGAAGAAGCCAAAAGGAGAAATGAAGAAGCTCAGAGGTTGGCAAAAGAAGCCGCAGAATGGTTGCACAGCGAAGAGGAAGGGAAAAGAAAAGCTGCCCAAGAAGCAGCTGAGAGAGCCCAGGAAGCAGCTAAAGAGGCAGAGGAAGCAGCTAGAAAAGCAGCTGAAGAAGCGAAAAGAAAGCTTGATGAGGAGCTACAAAAGCAGGAGGCAGGGACGTTGAAGCTGACACAGACTGAGACAGAACAGTTAGCTTCCAACAAAGCTGGAGGGCAGACCCAGGATGTTAAGAACCCCGAGGTTCAGGACCCACAAGTACCTGCTGCCAGTACTCCCATGGTCCCCACTCTCAAGCTGGTTCCTTTTGTCCAGAAGAAAGGGGAAGAAATCCCCGATTTCAACACTGTATATTATGATAGGGCAACAAATAGAATAATAAAGAGAACAGAGAGGAAGGTTGAGGCGGAAGGTCTACCTGGTAAAATGATAACGGATACGGCTGTTATGTTAGGAACAGACCAAGATCCAAGATTCACCCTAAGAGCCGGGTCTGCATTTATCCAAGCTTCAGAGGATAATGTAGGCAAGATAATAACTGACTTGGAGCAGTCCAAGAAATCCTCTGCTCAGTTGAAGGATACATTGAGGAAAGAGAGGGAAGAAAGCAACCGGCTCAAGAGGAAATATGAAGATATGCAAAGGGAAATGAAGTCCTCAAGAGCTGAAGTACAGGCCCTCCAAGGAGAGATACAAGTGCTGGAAATGACACAGGAGTCTCTGGAGAGAGTACAGAAAGAATACCAAGAGTTAAGAACTGAAAAGGAACAGCTACTGGCAAAGGTGGAGGAGCTAGAAGAGCAGCAAAAGATCTTCTTGGAGGCCAATGATCTGCACACCCAAGAACTGAAGAAGGAACATCAGGAACAGATTTCCTCACTTACAACTGCTCTGGAGGAAGCAAGAGAATAGCAGGTTAACCTCCAGCCATTCAAAGAGCATGTATTGGCCCAAAAAACCAAGATGCTGCAGCTACAGACTACTGTTGAAGAAGAAAGATGTAGAGTGCTGCAGGTCGATGGCCGATTAGAAGAGATCTTGGAAACCGCATCTTACTTTCTGGACAGATCTCAAGACGTCCTCGAAGTCCTGACTGCCAGAATAACGAGGTTGCAAAGCAACGAAGAAGCTCTAGCAGAGCTGCCATCAAAAGATAAACAGGCCCTTAAGCGGGATTATGACCTGGTAGAGTTCGCCATCAACACCGCTGAAGATTTCAAGAAGGTAGTTAAAAAGACAAAGGGATTGTGCACCGAGTTTTTCAGAAGACTTCTCATTACCTACAACCGGTGCCAGACAGAGGCTGAGCAGAGGCTCGAGGCTTTCCTAGACCACGATTCATTTATGGAGATGTTGCAGAAAAGACATCAGGATGAAGAAGCAAGAATGTAGCACATTAAGGCCATCGATGACCAGATTTTGAGAAGCAAAGTAGGCCATTCAGCAGTTAGTGTGCAGATCTTGGAAGACCAGCTTCGGTTAAGCGCAGCCAGAGTCGAGGCTATAAAGAACCAGGCCGAAAAATTTGAAATCAACATTCAATTCTTGGAACCCTGCGCATTTGAGGGCATTGCCTCTGATGCTGCGTCATGGAAGAAGTTTCTGGATGCTCAAGTGGGACCCTCCTCATGAAGGATCGGTCATTTTTTATTGTAATTTGTGACTATTTTGTAAAACATTTAAGAAAAGTAGAACGTTGGGAAACGAGAGGTTGGGAAGCCCAAAGGTCACTTTGGGCAGCCCAACAGTCTCACCCTTTGGTATAAATGTAAAAGACTTAGAGGGAAAAAGGGCTTTTTCCCAGTTAGACTAGAAAGTGATATTGTAAGAAGAACTATTTCTCTTTGCAATAAAGAAATATGGTTTGCCTGTTGGAGGAAGATTGGTGGAATGTCCGAATGTTATGCTGTGGATGGCTGAAAGATGAACTATTTTGTTTTCTAGTTTTTTGTCCATTAACCGTGAGATCGTTCTAACTCTGTGAACCTATGTTGTTGTTTAAATGATTTCTGGTTTATTTTGTGGAATGACCACCATGAGTAATGTATGCGGTTCATAAAACAACTGGCTATCTGGTTGTTGAAATATCTTTAATCGTTCATGCATTGTGGAAAGAAATATCAGCTAACTGTAGTTTCTCTTTATATTGCATGTACAATACACATTACTCACAAATAATTTACAGTTTGCTCCTCGGGGATATATAGGTAGATAGATAGATAGTTAGTTCATTTCATTGCTGCATATGTGATTTAGATGCAGGTGAGTCTAAGACGAGAGGTAAGAACCTGCGCATCACATTGTGACTGCTCCCGGCACCTGAATCATCCTGCATTGCTAGTTAGGCATGTGCATCTCATACATAAGTCAAAAAATACAAAAATATACACGGTGGACGGGGCCGCAACCAGTAAAACCTTTGTTTTGTTACTTTGACTTACGGTAGCCGGACCGCAAACCGGACGGATTCCCTATACCAAACAGTCAATGGGCTAGTTGGGAACGTTGACTGGGGAGAATCCCTTTCTGTTGTTGCCTGCGAATTTCCAGGCCTCAACAGAACCACAATGAACAACCTCAAAGTAGGATCCCCAATGAAGAACACTGAACAATCCACAATGTAGATGGAATGAACAACACTGAACAATGAACCCCACTACACAACCACGAATAGAGACCTTCTCCGCGATTCAGGAAAGTGATCACTACCTAATTGATCGAATCGAATGGTATAATGAATCCAATGACCACAACGTTCAGATGAAGACTCAGGGTGACAGATTGGGCATGCATTTTCTGGTTTTCTTGCTTAAGAAACAAGAACATGGCCTTTGTCGACTGCAGGCTTGCTCAACCATGAAATTGACTGCCTTGCCTTGCTTTGCCCTAGGCATTAATTGCCTCAACCAATTTCCTGTAAGAAAATTGAATGATCGAGCACAAGGACGAACCAGGGTGGACGAGGTAACGAACAAGGAACTTTTGAACAGATCTACTACTGGGATCGATCATCAAACAAACCGACGGTGCACAACAATTTTGCTGATTCAACTAGCACGACTTAACAAACTTTTGATGTGCGCGAAATTCTAATGAAATTTGCTTCATCAAGTTTGGAGTCCACCCTTGATTTAGTGGGGACTCAGATCCAACGGTCCACAAGGATTTCGCTGATTCAACTAGCGCATTGTTTAACATCGGCTAGCGGGTGCGAAATCATGGGGTCAAAACCGAGACATTCCATTCCCCTCCCCCTTGGGGTCAAAACTGGGGTGTTACATATGGGAAGTGGTTCCAAGACCAAAAGGGAAGTCTGTAGTGACTTCTAAATGGATTTACAAAATCAAACATGTTGCTGATGGAAGCATTGAAAAATATGAAGCAAGATTTGTAGCCCATGGTTTCTCTCAAAAGGAAGGCATAGATTATGATGAAACTTTTGCTCTAATTGCCAGGTCCACTACCATCAGAACAATTATCTCAGAACAATTATCTCCCTCATTGCTATTTTTGGATTGAAACTTCACTAGATGGATGTAAAGACAACTTTCTTTAATGACAAGATTGAGGAAGACGTTTACATTGAGAAACCAAAAGGTTTTGTGACTCATGGGATGGAATCACATGTGTGCAAATTGAAGAAAGCATTGTATGGGCTCAAACAATCTCCAAGGGTTTGGTATGCAAGGATTGACAACTAGTTATCTTCATAGCTTGGGTTTCTCCAAGAGTATTGCTGACTCCAACCTATATTTCAAGGTTGTTTAGAATCATCCCTTGATCTTGGTTTTGTATGTGGATGACTTGGTCCTTATTGGAGAGGAACAACTGATAGGCCAGTGTCAGAGGGAGCTCACCTCTAAATTTGAGATGAAAGACTTGGGGTCTCATGCACTGCTTTCTTGGTTTAGAGATCCGACAAAAGCCAGATGAGATCTTCCTTTCACAAGGGAAGTATGTAGTAGATATATTGTGAAGATTTGGGATGCAAGACTGCAAGCCCATGAGCACAGCCATGACATAAAATTTAAAGAAGCTACATGAGTCAACCTCTTGCTCAAAGACCATGGAGTCAATTCAAACTTCATGTCTGAGCCTAAGCACATACATTAGATAACTGCTAAACATGTGTTTAGATATTTGTGAGGCATAATTGCTTATGGGCTCAGGTCACTTCCAACAACGGAGTGACGTTCCTTTGTTATGCCGACTCTGATTGGGCAGCCAGTGTAGTGGACTGAAAAAGTACATTCAAGTATTGCTTCAGTCTAAGATCAACCATGATTTCTTGATCCAGCAGAAAATAGGGTTCCATAGCTTAGAGCACAACTGAAGCTGAGTATATTCTTGCCAGTGATGCTTGCAGAGAAGCAGTGTGGCTTAGGAAGCTACTCTTTGATTTGTTTGGTGGAAAGCTTGAGCCAACTATTATCCATTGTGATAACCAGAGTTGCATGAAGCTTTCAAAAAATCCAGTGGTTCATGATAGATCTAAACACATTGAGGTGAGGTATCACTTCATTAGAGATATGGTCCAGAGAGGTGCCATAAGACTAGTATATTTGTACAGATGAGCAGATTGTAGACGTGCTGACCAAGCCTCTACCAGTGATGAATTTTGTGTACTTCTGAGACAAGCTTGGTATTGCAAAGAATGACTCTCTCGCTGAGAGGGAGTGTTGATTTCGAGAGCCATTCTCTAGGAGAATGGCAGCCCTAGTTGGGGACCAGGGTGTTGATCAACGTTCAGTCCGGGACTGAATTTCAGCCTGGGGCTAAGAACCTTTCTCCGGGAGAATGGAGGACCTAGTAAGGGACCAGGAGGTTGATCAACATACTTCAGTTTGGACTGAAGCTCATCCTAGGGCTGAGGAACTTGGTCCGGGACCATGTAGCCCTAGATTGCATCTAGGTAAGTGAGGTTCTTCTTCCCATGTTTAATGGGCTATGGGACCTTCTCAAGGGCCTGGCCACCCCTTGTTGAAGTACCTAGCACATGACTTTGGTACCACTAAGGAGAACGAGATGGACAATGACAATCTTACTTATTTATGATGATGTACCTTGAGTTGACTATAGGGATCATGAAGTCCAATAAGAATGTTTGTTTGTGGTCATAAAACCCAGTGTTCCCCCAAGTTTCCGAGACGTGACGGCGGGGAAATGCACATTGGGGACGTGTAGAGACACCCCAAAATTTTGGGGGACGGGGGGGCGTCGGGGTCTCTAAAATTATAAAAAAATAGAAAAATAATAAAAATATGAACTCCAACATATAAACTCTTATGTTCCCGAAGAGTTTAGTATAATGTAAATGTAATCGTTATAGCCAAGCATATCATATCGATGTTTTTTTATTTATTTGTTTCTATTTCGAGTTATAATGACCATTTAGTGTAAAAGACTAAAATTTAAGATGGACCATTTTTGTTTTTAAGTAAAAAAAATTAAAAATTCGAGGGGGGTGGGGGTTTGTGGGAGTCCCCCATTTTTAGGAGGGAGTGTGTGGGAACCCCCCAACCCGGGAAACTCCTAGACCTGCGTTTCCCCAAGTTTCTTAGAATGGGGGGCGCTGGGAAACGTTTCCCATGGAGCCTCCCAGCCCCTGGGGTGTGCCCCTGACCCTGGTAGACACGTCCCCGCGGAACACTGATAAAACCACCTAAAGGTCAAAGAAACCCAATAAGGGTCTAAGTACCCACAATGTTGGTCCTTGTACCCCTCTTGTAAAAGATTTTCCCCTTCAAAGTTTAAAAGTAAAAAATAAAAGATCAAAAAGATTAAAAGGTAAAATACCTCAAAAGTCAAAAAGATAAAAAGCCCCTAAGGGCGTCTCCTAAACTTATGGACTCAACCATCCATGAAATTATATAAATAAAGATGCATCTTCATTTGACAAACACAATTTCAAGTGATCATCATACAGAAGAAAAATCAGATATCTGCTGGCTGCTCATTCTCATTCGCACGTGTGGCTGCCTCTCTCTCCTTTTTTGCATGCGTGACTGTTTTCTTGTCTTTTTCTCTTCTGTAAGATCCAGATGAGGTTTGAAGGAACCCATGAGGGCTGTTTTGGCAGGTGGCAGTCTCTTTAGGGGTCATCTTAGCAACCCAAACTCTGTTGGGGTCTTTCCAGTCAGATCTGAGCTGTTTCAAGGGATAGTATGGCCTTGTTTGGGCCATTCCCAGGTCACCTGAATTCTGCTAGGGTTACCTCAGTGATGTGACAGCTTATTAAGAACAGATCTAAAGCTTACATCAGCCTTGCTAGGACTTACATCAGCACAAACAGAGTATTGACAGGCAGACCGAGTTCGTCTCAGTACACCAGCAGCATACCCAGATCACTTGTTACAGACTGTTAGCAGCTCACTCAGTCATTTTCAGCTTGATCAAATTGTACAGGACTGTCACTGTCCATGTCTTCTTGGTTTATGTGCCCTAGGGGCAGCTTGATGATGATGTAAAGGTCTGGAATTTTATTATCTGCTCATGTACAACTCAGTCATCTAATTATAAGGAAGATTTTCATTGTTGGGGTTTTTATTCCTGAAAAGGTTTTCCCCAGGATAATTTTTTTTTGTACATGTGCATGATTGATTTTTCTACTTCTCTCTATTTTTTGCTGCTATCTATCTCAGAATTTATCTACTGCTGATATTTCATTTAGAAGTCCGTTCGAACTTTGAAAGAAAGACTGTTACTGCTATTAAATCAAATCATGTTAAAAATTTAACACCTATAACACTTGACCCATCTGGATTTGTCATCATGGTTTCTCCTTTGAGTTGGCTCTAGCATTAATGCTACTATCAGTAGCCATCTCTTCTTGACTGCTATCACACCACATGCCCCTCTTCAAGACTGTCACCTTTATGATCCTTCTTGGAGAATAATTGCTCTTGTCAAAGTCGATCGATGCTGTAATCATGTGCTGATATTTGCCTTCTTATATATCTTGTCACCTAGCTAGCAGGGGTTCTCCTCCCCAATCAGCCTCAATGCCAATATCTGCAAGCTTATTATCCACTTTGTTGATTGACCTCCTCAAATGATGGAAGCTTATGAAGGAGAAGAATCTTAACATGCTTGATCTCCTCCATTGTTGCCAGTCTCCAATTCATTTCAATTTCATTGTCCCTTGTCTCCCTTTAAAACTTTTAAGTTTTTTAACTATGATCTTTGATCACCTTCCACCTCCAGTTCTCTTATATCCAGGGGGAGTGTGATTCTCACACATTTTCTGGTAGCTACAATTTCAATGAGATTATTTGGGGTTTCCCTTATGTTTGAAGCATAAATTAACAAGCAGTACAGTTCGCTTGAGGTCGTGGGAGAATTCAACCTAGTATATAAAATTGAAATCAACTGGAGATTGGCAACAACAATGGAGGAGATCCAAAAGCATGTTCAGATCCTTCTCCTTCATAAGCTTCCATCATGTAAAGAAGGACAACCAACAAAGTGGTTGATAAACGTGCAAATATTGGCCCTGAGGCTGATTGGGAGGAGAACACCTGCCAAATCTGAACTGAAGCTAATCTGCTAACCCATTTGGTACACATGGTCTGAGCTTGAGTTCCAGTTCTAATGATCCACATTCCACCCCAGTTCTTGGGAGTGCAACAAAGATTCCATTTAACTATATGGAGGCCCTTATCTTAAAGAAAGACCCAAAGAGTATTTTCCAATCTCTGTTACGCACTAGCTGAAGGAAATCAAGGGGAGGAGGGTTGCAACCAAAATCTTAATGTAGATTTGAAAATCACAGGCCAAGGCTAAAACCTGAGCCAAGCATTTTTCAAATTGCTTCCCACCCTCCGAATAATCATTCCCAAAGCTCCTTAGGTGACAATTGAAAGGCAAATTGGATGCCAAGGAAAGTAAAGATTGCCTTGGTTGGATCTAGGACCATCATTTTTTTTTGGTACTAGGGGATTCGGCAACTGGGATGGAGTTGGTACTCGTGTGACATGGGGCCTAGGGGTCCAATACCATCCGCTACCACTATACCTCTAGGTGCATCCACACAGCCCACAAGCACGGGGCAGGGGTGAGTCGAGGTGTTTTGAACTCATGATCTCTATTACAACATATCATCTCATTTTCAAGCGAATTGCCAGTCGAGCTACACCCTTGCGGGCAATCTAGGACCATCATGACTTTGATAGCCTTTCAAGAATATCATGGGAACTTTGCCTGTAGAGCTGGGTTTTAACCCGCTGATTTTTGAATCCAGAAGTTGTATAGAAACTCTGGAGTCTGGAAGTCACTTCCCAGTATTATCCACAATTCTTTCTCCTCAAGAACGTCAGAGTTTACATGTTTCTTCTTCAACATGGCATGCTTTAGCATATCCATATATCATGATGATAGTGTAGGCAACAGTGATGATAGTGTTGTAGGCTGTGGCACACTGTGATGAGCAGGGAGCAGGCTCTGCAGCAGCCTTTGCCTAGTCTTCAGGCCATCATGGCACACTCAGTAGAGCAGCGAGGGTGCAACGGTGTTGATATATTCGTGGAGTAATTATGGAGGAGTTAGATTGTGTATGCATGCACCAACCTTAACAGATTCCATACTAGGTTGTTGTCTAGAATTAGTAGATTAGCTTCAGTTCAGATTTAGAATTTGCTTTCTATTTTGAGTTTCACTTTCCAGTTTTAGGAAAGTGCTTTAATTAAGTGTACTTTTAGTTTTGTAAGGGGTTGCTGATCCCAAAGATAGAAGTGGGGTGCTTTGCATGGTTTGGCCTTCTCCAGTTAAAGCACAAATTCCTATGAGCCCAGTGCCTGCAGGCTGGGCACTTCCTTCTAGGTGCCTAGGGTTAAGGTCTTATGCATTGTAAACACTAGCCTACTGTTGAATTTTCAGCATTAGCATAAACTTTAAAAATTTGCAGATAAACATAAATGGATCAGCAGTGCAGTAAAAACACATTCATCACATCAGTACACATGGACACAATATTTTTCACTGGGGAAACCTTCGAAGGACAAAAACCCCAAAAGCATCAATATCTCATCTTGTAAATGAGATGGCTTAAGAAATTCTTCAAAAAGTTCCTCAAATCCATATCTGGATTTTGACCACAGTAACTGTAAAATTCATCCGTAAAAATCAGATCGATAATTTTACCCACAATTTCTAGAATTACAGAAAATTACCAATTTAGGGCTTTCTCAGAAAAACTGAGATTTTCTCACCTGCCCGAAAATATCAGACTGCTGAAAACTGCCCGAAAAAATGTAATGCTGAAGATAGCTGTGCACAAATGCTGAAGATGGACTTTGTTGATAAAACCTTAGCTGAGGGTTTGAACATAAGATAGTTTTCTTCACCTGTGAGAGCAAAAGTGTGTGTGACAAATGAGAAGGCTTGATCTTCTTTTATAGCCTTTGTTCACCTGTAAGTGGACAAAATTAGGAAAAATAAAAATAAAAATATTTTATTCTTTTCCTAATTTCACTTTCACTTTTACCAAAAAGGTACTTTTATTTTTTCCTTTACTTTTATAAGAAGTCCTTTAATTTTGTTTTCCACCTGTGGTCCTTTTAGGTGGACAAGATTAAGAAAGATAAAAATAATAATATTTTTATTATTTTCCTAATTTCACTTTCACTTTTACCAAAAAGGTACTTTTATTTTTTTCCTTTGACTTTTGACTTTGGCCTTTTACCAAGTGCCCCTGTGGTCATTACTTGTGGTACTTTTTTATTTCAAAAGTACATCATCATAAACCAAGAGAGTTATTAATGCTTTTATCTCACACATTGTGTGACACCTAGATCTGGTACTAGGGTAACTTAACCAAGGGTAGCTAATCCTTGGAGAAGCACACCAAGCCCATAGATCAAGGGTCAAAGTGCCACGCACATGCCCAGACCCAGTCTAGGGCTTACAGTGTCTTCATTCTCCCAGAGAATGGCTACTCAGAACTAAGCTGAGTCTACCAGTCCCATACTGGTCTACATCGTGGTCCCGGACCAGATGTCTACTCAACACAAGGTTGAGTCTACCTAGGGCAGATCTGGGTTTATATCATGGCCCCAGATCAAATATCTACCATTCAACAGAATGGTAACTCAACACTGGGTTGAGTATTCACCGTGGTCCCGAACCAGGTGGTCCCATTCTCCAAAGAGAAGGGCTCTTGATGCTGCTCAGAAAATTAACACCTACTTCTCTATATAAGTAGGTAGGGTCTCTCTTGAAGAGGCACATGTAGAGCAAGTATGGTGAGATGTTATGATAGAGTATTTTTCCATCTTTGTGGAGGCACATGCAGTGTAGGAATGGCAAGATGCTATTATGGAGTGTATTTCTAGCTTTAAGGTAGCACAAGTAGAGCAGGTATGGTGGGATGCCATTTGGAAGACCCTTCCAAAACCACATGTGGAATCTATTACTGCTCAAAATAGCACCCACGATAAAGTCACGGATCATGGTGTGATGAGTGGCAAGCACGGGATAAGCTATAGCCCATTGTCACCACAACTTAGCTTCTTGAACATTTTAGGTCAATTCCTAAGACCAAGGGGGAGTTTCTAGAACTTGGTGGATGATAAAAATCAATTCTAACAATGTTATCCTTACCATATGAAGTGTACCTTGTATTGTAGGGTAGGAGGGAGGAGCAATAAGATGAAGGAGAGGTCTCAAAACAGTTTTGAAAATATGATATCAGATCTGGTATAATCCTTATAACAACCCTCAAATAGAGTGTGGTTCCACTCTAAATGTTTCCTAATGAACTTCCAACTTCTTAGGGGTCAATATAGGCCTAGAAACCACTTTTTAGGCCTTCAACCTTAATGAAAGTGGTAGGTACACATGCCTTACCTGCAATAACAAATCTGCAATACAAATCCCTAATCGGCACAAATATTGAGATATCACACAAATCAACCGCAAGATGAAAACGCCCTTAAAAATCTACCATTAATTCAACTAGGGCGCATTTTTCCATCCATACAAAATTTCCAAATTGCTAATATTTTTTGAGACATAAATTTTTCTAATTTTCTAGGGTTTTTTCGATATTATATATTTTTGGATTTTGAAATAAATGTACAAGAGAATTTTAAAAGAGTGAAGAGAAGGGTTATGACCTTAGACTTTTCAACCCTATGGCAACTAGAGATTGAGGTCAACGTCCCTAGTCAATTTGGCTATTCAAGATTTACCAACTAGGGCAAGAGGCTAGTAACTCGATACTAGGTCAAAGTAGCCAAGAACCCTAATTAGGGAAAAATATGAACTTCAAGGCCCACAGTGGAGTGCTCCTTCAAGAGGAAGGTCTTCTAAAACAAAATTTACAAGATGTCGATAAAAAACCCTAATTTACCTTGCCCAAGGTGCTAAAGCAACGTCAAACAAGAAATATGGAGAGATCTTACCAACATTAGCCAAGAAAGAGAGCATGAGATACTTCTTAAGTCCTTCCTTAGCCACGAGTTATTACAACCATTCTTAGGATCAACCTTGCAAGATAGCATAAACCCTAGAAAATTTACCAATTCACCATCCACCATTCATCACAAGCTAAAGAGAGAGGTGTGCATCACTCAAATGCTCCAAAAGACCAAGATAAAAAGTAATAAGTGCATATTAAAACCCTTGTTCATGTTTACAAATGAAAGTTAGAAGCCTTATTTATATGAGGCTTCCTTGACTTAACTTTAGAGCCTACCATACTAAAAAGTAAAATAATTTAATTTTAGGGCTTCTCACCCACAAGCCGGGGACTAAACCACAAAAAGACTAAAAGCAATGATAAAATGGTGCAATTGGCTTCATCCAAGTGAAGTGATGAGCCGGGGGAGGATGTCATGCCCCAACTAACCCCAACAATGTAGAAGATCCCTCAACATCCTCACCTTTAACAAGGTAGAGCTCTCTGGATGAGGATGGTGTCATTATGATGTAAGCACATATGTACCAAGAGGAGGGATCATACAATGGAGAAGAAGGTCCAAGTGGGCATAATGGAGGTGTGCTAAACCAGGTATGACAACCCTTACATGTGCAATCATCTCATACATAGCAAAACATAAGCGTGGATAGAAGCCCCTAAGCCTTGTGTCATGATGGACACATCCCAAGAAGCACTAAACACCAACCTAGGGCCCAAATGGCCCAACAAGACAGGGGATTCTGTCCATTAAGAGGTAGTCAACAATGCCACTAATCCAACTGTTCCTAGAATGAAATCCAAGAGGACCTACCATGACCAAACCATGGGTTTTGAGCCCTGTTAGACCACCACTTTTACATAAACAAGCCTAGACTTGGCCTTTTACAATGTGGCATAAACAAGCCTAGACTTGGCCTTTTACAATGGAAAAAGACCCCTTCACTCTGGTATATCTTGGAAAGCATGCTACGAACGATCTGCGCTATAACCAAATCGATGATTGATTCCAAGCATGTAGTGGATGTTAGCATTGAAGAGTTTAAGTCCACATTTAGTGACAAGTTTTTTTTAGAAAGAGGCAGTTAACCTTGTTGAGGCTTGTGCTTCAGTTGCCAACCTTTTAAAGGCACATGGACAAGATACCCATGGTTGTAGATTGAAGATATTGGCTCTTGAGGTTGACATGAAGGACTCTTGTCTGTTGCATTATTTTCTTGTATAGAAGAGATTTCAAAGTATAGAAGGGAGCAATGGTATCGGTTTATATACCTTTGGATTCGCAAGTGGTCAACATTCTTTTGAAGCCCCTAGGAAAGGGGAGTTTTGAGACATTGCGATAGTATATTGGTGTGGTGGAGAACACCTTCCTCACAAAGAGGGAGTGTAGGGTTTACAAAGGTGTTTCTTCTTAAGCATGGCATTCTTCAACAAATTTTTATAGTGATGATTGTTGCCACAAAATCTAGCACCCCAAATGCAATGACTCAAAGGTTCTATTTAAGTGCAACTATGGAAACATAGTAGTTATCACCTACAACTACTTCCCTTCATTTCTAGTGGTTAGATGAATCACTAAGGGGGGATTCCCTAAATGCAACTACTCTTAAGAATATTGGCAAATAACTTAGATTAAGGTTGGATGTATGAATTAAGTTGAAGTCTACAATTATGAAAGAGTGACTAACAACTTGATCACAACATCCATGAATCCATTGAATTGGTTGTAATATGAAAAAAGTAAAATAAACCAATGTCATTAAGTAATATGCCAAGCGAACAATGATAAACTTGTTACATGAAATAATGAATACCATCCAAGGCTCTCTATGAGTCTGCAAATTGGCTAACTCCATAGCATATAGATGTCAATATGGACTACATGCTTGATCGTATAGATCCTCCTGGAATTCACCATTAACTTTGCCTCAGGGTTCGATACTATCTCCCACACATCATGATGGACTAATCATGGTATCCTTCCAAATCTGTTGGCCTAGTGCCTCCTCATAATTGGAAATCAATGAATCCATGACTCATTAATGCCATATAACATGACAACTTTGGAGTTCTTTTGTTCTCCCTGAAAGAACAATTGGGAGCTACATGCTTTTTGACATCTTGCCAAGGTATCATGAAGCCACATTGGCCTTTGGATATGAATCATTGGATCTCAGACTCCATAAGAGATATAACTCACTCTTATCCATTCAATAGATATGACTCACTCTTGACTTACATAAGATATGACTCACGTCTGTGAACACTTCCTTAGGAGTCTTATCCCAATATCCAGTGAAGAATCCCATTCTGAGCATAAACTGTGGTATTAAATGCTTCTATCGATAAGAACATGGATAGATTTTGATCATGGATCATCATATTTGTAGCTTTTGTTAATGGACTTGTTTTGCAATGCATGACAGAATTGTCCAAAAGAGTTCACCAATACCAATTAAAAGGTCATGTCATTAATCAAAATATCAATTCGATTTAAGTAAGTAAAACTCATTGCATAAAGCATTAAAGAATTATATTTTTTGTTGGCTCTCACTTGATCCTCACCTCCTTGCAGAAATCACTGAAGTAGGCTTGGAGATATACTCTCCTCCAAGACCTTGATGTTCCTTTGCAGTGGATGCTCATCAACATCAATTGTTGATGCATGCTGCTTTCCCTTCCTTTTCTTTTGAGGACTTTGGTAGGCATAACGACCAAATGCATGGCAATTGTAACACATGATCCTTGAAAGGTTCCTCTTCTTCTGTTCTTGAATTGGAGTTGGATCTTCCACCCTTATTTTTCTTTTCAGAATTTTTTGTTCCTTTTCCTTTCTTCTGAGGACATTGATAAGCAAAGTGACCAAAATTTTGACAATTGTAACATCTTACTTTTGAAAGATCCTTCTTTTGTTCTTGAAATGTCATGTTTATGGAAGCATCACTATCCATCGACCAAGTATCATGACTATATGTAATAGTTCCATTAAGAGAGGAGACAAAAGAATATTGAAGTTCATCCACAATCTCAACATCATCCAACTTGTCTTCTACTATGAGACTTGCTATTATGTTGACAGAAATCTATAATATGAAATTTTATCTAGAAACCCTAATCCTAGCAAAAAATTAGGTCAAAATTGAAATATGACAAAATTGAAATTTGACTCCACAAATAGATGTGTCCTACTTTTTTGGCCCTGCTTATTCAACCCTATTTCCATCCCTTTTTTGCCCTATTTTTGCGGACACGTTTTTTTAGTCCTACTTTTTTTTTATCTATTTTTTCGGACCTTTTTTGGATATGAATTTGCATGGTCGTCTTTCAAAATTGCTTTGATACCATGTTGAATTTTCATCTATTTTCAAATCTTGACAATTATTTCATAGTGATTTTCAAGCATTCATTTCATCCCACAGTTTTCATTGAATAATTGCACATTGAAAATTTCCATTTAAATTGCAGCAGAAACAAAGGATAATAGAAAGATTTCCATGCACAAGAGATGCTAAGATTTTACCTTGGGAAAACCAATAGCGAGAAAACCCATCTAACTTTTTTTGGAAAAATCAATCCAATTCAAGTAAAATACCATTCATGAAGAGAAACCGTAGCACATAAGAGTGTGTCCTCCTTCCAAAGAACCCTAGCAAATCTATAGGGAGATATAGTGAACCTCTAAGAAGAGATAAGAACCCCAAAAATTGCTTCTTGTGATCTTCACTAGTCTTCCTTGAAAAATGCACCATTGTGTAGCAGAGATGATGTTAAATGGATGAGTGAAAAAAAATGTTGGAGCACTTTATTTATATTATTCAGTGCACTTGACTTTTTCACTAGTACGATTGACTTGTCTTTCTTGTTCGAGCCAACTTGCTATTTTGATCTTCATCTTTTATTTTATCTATAGGGCCATGTTTTTTGTCTTCTATCTTTCCCTGGGAATTCTTCAATGCTATCTAGGACTTCTTCAATGGTTGACTTGACTTGGTTATTTATTCATCATAGAAAGGTTGTCATTTTTTATGCTCATCTCCTCACATGCACGTCTATTCACTCATAGAGCTCTAATGTTTATTTGACCCCACTCTAAGAAGTCTTGGACACTTCTTAGAGCCTATGTAAAATTCAACATTAGATTTAGACTTTGTATATTTCACAAGGGGATGAAATCCCCTAACAAATAAACAAGTCAACTCACTCTAGTATATAATAGATCACTCCTTGGAGCACTCATTCTCAGAGTATGCAATGCGACCTCGAGCCTTATTCACTCTCAACCACTTCTCATGACTAATTAAGGCGAAGCGCTTTGAGCCTTATTTACTCTTAGTCACTTGTCATGAATAATCAAGGCTATGGTGGGGCCATCCTCCACTAGCCATTGATCAATTATCATGACCTCTTTGGGATAATGTCTATAGAATGTTTCTTGATGTTGCAACCTGGAGAAACATCAACAAATTTTATAATATGAAAATAATTGATTCACATTATAAACTTCATAACCATATTTATGCCACTATTCTTTTGAAATAGAAATAATTATATACTCATGGAAATATATATAAACAATAAATACATAAATAAACTTATCTATTTTTCTATACCATAGACGTGTATAAGAACACTTAATAGTTTCTATTCTTAGAAATCACCCCAAGCAAGGCCTTGCTATAATCCCATTAGGGTTAAAGTTGATAAACTACTCAAGTGATTACAGTGAATGTTTCAGTCTCATATTGTTTAGGACCAAAATGGTACTTAGAATCTTGTAGGAACCCTTTGGATACCACTCCTCACACTTATCAAGCACTCATAACGGTGGACATTCTAAAAAGATTGCATGTATTCATTACCATATTAGTTCAACATTTCTCTTTGGCAGTCCCTCAATGGTTCGATCCCGGACAATATTTAACATCAGAACACTTCCAATGCTTCACTCCATGGCCATGGAAATTTTCTTTAACACACTTGAACTGGATTGATCTTGAATTTACGCAATCTATTCATATAGATACCCAATAGCTTGTTTTACTATCATTATTTCTTTGTCTCTTCGATAACCTCCCTTATTGTCTCGACTTCTCTTTATCTTTATTGTGTTGTGTTTTTTATTGGTTTTCCTTCCCATTTGAATCATGAAGGATTCTATTTTTAGAGTGTTTCCCTATATGAGTTGTAGGTGGCCCACCTCACTCTGATTGTTTAGGTTATAAAAATATTTTAACACTATAGTTTTGAACCACTAAATTTATCTACGATGTAGAGTATAATTTCCATATTATCTACTTATGTTTAATTCATAAGTCGAGCTTATCCTCTAGTGGAATTATGGCACTTCATAGCTTTGGTTCTACCGTTCTGATTTTACGAAAATAATTAATTAAAATGTGGCACACCATTAAATACCATTCACGGTGTTCATCCTTTCCAACACTTTATACAAAAATTAAATAATGGTATCTCAAATCAACTAACCACTTCAGGGAATAAAATATCGGGATTTTACATCCCCTCTCCCTTAAAATAACATCATCCTCATTGTTCCTTAATTTATGTACCACTTAAAAACTTCATTCTTCAGCTACACTTGCTCTTTCATCCTTTTCACTTTAATTTTCTTTAAGGTATCAACATATTCCTATATCATTTATCAAATAAATATATAATGCATTCTTGATCCCAACTAGTCTATAACATGAATCTCTCACAATAGATTCATATAAGTTTCCTCTTTCTTGTAGTCACTTACCATCTAGGCTTAGACATCCCCTTCTCTTCTCAATAGTTCCTCGGGAAATCCATCATTTTCCAAGGCTTTCTTGCACAAGAAGAGCACAAACTTACAAAGTCTTATTCTCTTCTCTAACACTACATTTTATCATTGCATTTAAGCATATTCCATGGTGCTCACATACCTATCCCACATGGCACTAGTGTATAACCTATAGCTCTCTTCAATATGTGTATAGAGAGTCCATTCCATTGTCTTCAAACTAAGGCACTGAAATACCTATCCCACACAACATCAGGGTATAACCTATAGTTCTCTTAAATATGTGTATAGAGAGTCAAATCTATTAAATCTTACGACTAAGGTGTCCCACTGGTTTGATTAAGTAGAAGTTAGCTTAATGAATATCAAGGCCACCATGGGTCTCATTTTCATTGCAGTAGCGTCCTTATTGTGCTTGTAAGTTTATAGGAGCCATCATCTCATTTGTGATAATATTTTATTCTTGAACCTATAGTATTTGGTCTTTTCTATGGTCTTATTCTCTTTGCCATATCTAAACCATCATCTACCTACAATGTTTTCCTTACTGAATTCACTTCTAAAAATAACGTAACAAATTATCAATATTCATGCATATCATTTGTTCTTTAGTGTTAAGAAAGAGGTTGTACTTAAGACTTGATTATAAGTAGGAATGTTATGTGCAGCATTATAACCTTTTCTAAATACGACATTGTACAATCTTACACAAAGTTATCTCATGTGAAAATTTACTTTCACAGGTACATAATTCATACCATGAGTGTAAATACTCATCCATTGATGTTATCACCTCTTAACCAACTTGTTCATGATTTATTCTCACATTACTATCAATATTTATATATTAAAGACTTCCTGTCTTTAATATAGGATTATATGGGTATCACCGTATCATGCATTCAAATGGCATTACCACATATCAACTATAGTATGGAAACATAATTAAGGGAATTATTTTGTAATTTCAACTTTAAATTAAAAGGTGTGTAATCATTAAATACTTGTATACGATTGTTATTGACTCTTCTTACAGAAGTAAATCACACCATTAATCTCCCCTTAAAGAATTCCTTGTTTGTCCATGTTCACTCATAATGTTAGTCTATCATGTTCATTGTAAAATTTAGAATAACACCTTTACATAACTTACTTATGCACATTCATTCAATGCATCCTTACATTGATTCAAAAATATCAAATGCTAGATCATGGGTTTGTTATGGACATACTCCATGTATAAAGATAATTTTGTGCCTTCCGCAGATTCATCTACATACTTATAAAATTTAGAATAACATGTTAGTCTATCATGTTCATTCTAAAATTTAGAATAACACCTTTACATAACTTACTTATGCACATTCATTCAATGCATCCTTACATTGAATCAAAAATATCAAATGCTAGATCATGGGTTTGTCGTGGACATACTCCATGTATAAAGATAATTTTGTGCCTTCCGCAGATTCATCAACATACTTATAAAATTTAGAATTACATGTTAGTCTATCGTGCTCATTGTAAAATTTAGAATAACACCTTTACATAACTTACTTATGCACATTCATTCAATGCATCCTTACATTGATTCAAAAATATCAAATGCTAGATCATGGGTTTGTTGTGGACATACTCCATGTATAAAGATAATTTTGTGCCTTCTGCAGATTCATCAACATACTTATAAAACAAAAACAGAGTAAAGCATGAGTTCTGCATTTAGAGTTTTTTTTCTTATCGTGATCGTCCTGCGTGAGAAGGCTTAAGTTACCATTAATAATACTCTAAGGATTTAAGTTACCATCAATAATGCTCTAATAGTCTTTGAAGGGATTAAACATTGACTTTGTATACAATCATTTATTCTTTTTATTTCCTTTACAGAGCCACTAACTAAAAACTCGTATATTGGTATGTCAAATCCATCTAGATTCAAATTTCTCGTTATTAATTTCTATTGAAATCAGTGTATTTGATGCTTTTGAGGTAAGCCAATCCTTGATTACATATCACAAAGACTAACATAAACTTTGGAGGGAACATTTTCCTTCACAACAATGTTAATGAAAACTATCCTTGGATAAACATCAATATTGATAAACATTTTCCTTCACACCAAGCCTAATCTACCAAGCCAATTTAGTGAATACAACCGATATTTCAAGCTCTTTCTTAAGGCTATTAATTCAAGAATAGAACCTGTATTCTTTGAATGGTACCAATATATTGTTATCTTTATAACCATTTCATTTTCCACCATTCCTGGAAGACCTACAAAAAGTATCCGAAAATGCAGTAGTAGATCCCATAAAGGATCCAATTTCAATTCTATGTATGGATGCATCATTATCAATAGAAAATAAGTAAATTACATTATTTAATTCTTTAGAATGGGGAACAAACATAAAGCTTTAATGTGATGGCATTCAATTCCAACATGCCTAGATTTCCCAAGAGGGTTCCCTCAAAAGCTATCCGATCATGAGAGTGGTAAGGCACTTTTAAACTTCGGAGGAAGGGGGATGTTCATTGGGTGATGAAAATTGAAATTCATATCACAGAATAGGACGTTGTAGGAAAATCATTACCTAAAATACTAGCCACTTTAAAACTTTATGAAGCCTAGTTTCATTATCAGATATAATATAATTGCCAACATCATATAATTTTAAAGTGAAACTATGCATAGTATGACGATTATATATATCTCATGAACGATGCAATTGGGCTCATAGCCCTTGAACACCATTTCATCAATGCCTGAATAGATTTATATATATCATCCACATCTTTATTAACCCCCCCCCCCCCAACCTTTTTTAACTACAATATAGATGATGCCATCACAAACAGATTTCTACACCATCATTTCATTGACAATTTGATGAGCTAGTCTATTGATGCCATTTCCATATTGCATTGGCTTCATATCCATGAATGAGGACAAGAATAGTTTCACTAAACCATTTTGCTCTCGACACCTAGCAATGTATTGTTTAACAACATACCTAAACTAAGAAATTAATTAGACACTAATTTAGTCATCCTTACCTAGTTAGATTTGTTAGCCACTTACTTAGTTGATGATGGATTACATATTTGTATACAAATCTAAGAAGGTTTCTTAATGAAGTTTCTATTGGAAAAAATTGAGCAACTTTTTGATTATTAAAATTTACCTTAATAGCCACCTATTTAGCCAATTAACACTAAAAAATTGTCTTTGTTAAACATTTTCTACAAACATGATTTGATTTTTACCACATAACTCATAGTTTTAAGCCTTCTAAATCCTTAATATTAGTGTTGACCAACATCCCAATGTGTGAATAGGACAATCCATATTATGACGAAATCACCAAAACCATCCATGTGGGAAAACAATTTTTTAGAATATATATCACTCAGTTTTGAAGTCTTTATTACTTCTTTCAATACCTCTTTTCATTTAGAATCTCTTGATGCAAATGTTGTCACTATATAGTATATCCTCGAGCCCATAATGTTGAAACATAGCTCTAATACTACTTGTAATGTGCCCAATTTATAAACAATCATTTAAAATAAATAAATAAAAAATAATAATAACTTACAACTTACCACTTATTACTAATAGACAAGATTTGAAATCTTATTATTCTTATAATAAAAATTCTATCTATTTTCAAAACTACTTACACTCTTTTTAACTTCTATTTTAAATTCAACTCGTTATTTTAAAAATATCTAAATTAAGAATTAAAATAAAAAATATTATATCGTTGTTTAAGCTAGGCAATTTTGTATTTAGCTTTTATTAAAAACTCTATGTTAATAAAAAAAAGCTCTATTCCACTCACGAGCTTATTACTAAAATACAATCCGAACAGCTAGGTCGTGGTAACAAAACTTTTGTATAGCATCATATTACAAACCTATGATATTGGTACATATATTCCATGAATGAGATGGTATTTACATTTTTTTTGAATGCCCCAATATATAAATTATTTTGTACGAATGGTAATGTAAATTCAAAAACATATGTTTATGCCAACTGGGAAGTAACACATCAACACAGAAGAATAATTATCATCCATATTCATAATTGAATGAATAAGTTCATTCAAATGGAGCATAAGCCGTCATTTATAAGTGCAATGCTTTCTTCTTTAAACTTAACTCTAAGTTTGATTTATGAGAACACTAAATGCTAATCTCAATGTTAATCATGATACATACACCATTATATATATATATATATATATATATATATTCTCAAAGGTAATCATGAAGAAAGAGGAAAATGGAATATGTCAAGAAGGTGAGATCAATGAGAGGTAATAATGTTATTAAAAATTAAAAGATATATAGAAATTTGTTTCCATGTTAAAGAGGGATGGTATTATGATAATGAAACGAGTGAAGAGAAAAAATGACCATTGATATAAAAGAACTTTATAAAAATGAGAACTTGAACCATTTTTTGAGTTGGAGATTATTATTCATATTGATGGGAGAGCATTACACATTTCTCCATCATCGTTACATGCATTGCGACTATTTTCATGGATGGCATAAATTTTTCATACAACAATGTAGCTACATTGAACTAATGGAGTATGATGACTCATTAAACAATTATGGAGGTAACAAAATGTTGGCTTGTTGTATGTGGAGATATGGAATTTGTGTGAATTATATAAACATGAAGGAAACCAATAAAAAC
>LPNX010313166.1:0-27259 GCA_001517045.1 Pseudotsuga menziesii | reverse complement strand
TGGTTTTATGGGTTTTTGATGGAAATATGGTAGGAAAATGGACAAATGAGCCATGTAATGGGGTAGATGAGGTAGTGAACCTTTTTTGGGTGTTAACAATTCCAATTGTCACTCGTGATCTAATGCCACCTTATTTTCTTAACATTTATTATTTATTTGACCCATTTTACACTTTCCACAAATATGAATTTGAATTTACATGTGAAACTAGAGGCCCTGGGGTTAAATATCAATAGTTTTATTTTTCCACATAACCCTTAGGAATTGGATAGCCCAACTTAACTTCTTTTTTTTAAATTATTTAATTGGAGGCATGACAATGTTTTAATCTAGGCCATTGATTTTCAAGTGCCAGTTACTAAAAAAAGGCTAGGGAAAGGCATTGTGAGGATGATTGTTCACTTTCACAAAAGAAATGTTTTAGAGAGGAGAAGAGAAAGAGAAGAAAACCAAGTGTTTGAAGATAATTCATCCTTAAGGGATAGAGAGAACCCAAGCACAAATTCCAATGTTTGGATGAGTAAGAGACTGGCCACTTTTTTCAAGACAATACCGTTCAGGAAGTGACTGTACAACAATGATCCATACAACAGGGACAATTTTCAAGACATGACGTACTATTCTATTCCATACATCACCACAAGAATCAAGTAAAGTTGGCACAATTTTTGAGGTTAAGAAGGAAAACATTTAATGATGTTGTACACCATATAGTGGCACAATGTTCGAGGAAGAAAGCAACAATAAGTACAGTCACACGTATGGGTTGTACAGGCATGGAATTTGAGGTATTATTTCAGCAGTCCACATAGTTATTATTCAAAGTATAGTTGTTTTGAATTTGTCATTTTGTTTGTAAATAATTAAAATATTTCTTTGAAAACGGGTTTTCCTTTCGGGGTTTTTCCTAGACCTTTTTGGTCAAAATTTCGAGTCTAAATTTCATGTGTGTGTTGGTTGTTATAATTTTGTAAGTTTGAAAAGTTGGCTTCCATTTAAATTTATGAGTTGTTTATGTTGAAAGAATTCCATGTGTTTTAAGCAAAAGTGAAATTTTTTAAATATAATGAGTTCATGCATGCTAGGGTTTGGGCATTAAACTACATGTAGTGAAACTAAACTTGAAACCGGTTTGGGGTTCAAATTTTTAATGGTATCAAAGCTAAAGTTAAGGGTTGAAACTGAAACTCAAATTGAAATTTCAGACTTGGGGAAATAAGGGAAAACAAGGTTTTTGATGGCAGGGGTTTTGGATACATTAGTTGCACATCGCGGATGTTGCACAAGATCAAAAGACACCGTGCAAGTGGACGATAAGCGCGCAAAGGGGAGATTATAATATATTTTATATTTTGTGTCACCTTTTGTTGTTTTGGAACATATTGTGTGGATATTGGTCATCATTTTGTAAAATCAGGTAATAATTAGTTAGAATTTATCTAAGTGGACCTTGAATGTAAAGGCGCAAGCCTATAAGTAGAAGTAGAATGCCAGTGTTAGAGGAGAAGTGGTCACAAATTATCTTGAGCTTGATTGGAATCTATATTTTTGAGAAGGGAGAAATCTAAGATTAGCAAAGAATATCTTTGAGTATCTGACTGAGAAATGTTGATCTGTGAACTGTGATTTTGGAGCGGAAGTAATATGACAAGGTAGACATTGATCTGAATTACTGTGTCTTTCTGTTTTATTGTTTTATTGTCTTCTACGACTCTATGATCAATATTAAGTGAATGCACGACATGGATCTATGATGAGGTGTTTTCCTGCTTTAGATGATGCTATTTTAATGGATCTGTCTGCACATCAATATGGTTACTGCATTTATAATGGAATGATGTGATCTGATGAAGAATACTGATGAATGATTGTGTGAATGCTTAAGTAAATGGTCAAATATGTTAATGTTATGTTGATTTGTTAAGTTGATGCAACAATGTCCCTTCCTATTCTACGAAAACTTGGTTCTGTCAGTTGTCCATTGAACATCTCGAGTGAGACCTCATCCGCTCTGCGAGTGTTGTTGGATAGGGTAAAACCTGTCTGGGTCGATGCTCAGGGAGATCGTGATGGTATGGATGTCGATAGAGTTGGAACCTCTGTCAACTGAGATTTGTTGGTTGGGTTTGTGCCAAAAAATGGTTCCATTTTTGGGACCTTGATGTGACTGAAGGGAGCACATGTTGTGGCATCCGACAAGACCATAGATTCAAGAATGTTTCGACCAAAAGATGCGAGAATTTGCTGAGATAGCAATTAGAAACCTAGACTGACAACGGATAAGTGGTCGGCAAGATACATACTTGATGGTCCACACGAGTATTTGTTTTCTGAATTCCCGATCATCCTGTATGAGTGGAAAATGTGATTCACCTATCGTAAGACGAGTTTTGACGGGAAAGAGACAAAGTCCTGGATTCAGGAATTGATCCAGGAGTTGTAGGAAACTGACAAGACAGCATCGCGAGCTATTGAAGTCTAGTTGGACAACATATTAGAAGTATATATCACCAAGTTTGTGGTTGATACTACTAATTCCTACAATAAATAAGAAATTTAATTATTCAAAGGACCAAGAGGTAGGTTATTATTGTCATTACAATTGTCAATTAAGATGCTTGTCTGTGAAAAAGGCATACTAAATATGCACCTTGAGTAGTAGAACTCTGGTGTACGGGGGTTGTGGATACCGCGAAGAAATGGGGGAGATGAATGGAATGATATGGGGTAGATGGGTGCAAGTTACAATGAGACTAAGAAGGAAGCTGAGGAAGAAAGTGGTCCTATGAGAGGAGGAGCAAGGTTTCGACATGAGAAGAGGAAGAGGACAGGTGAAGGTCCTGTTGCGATTGAAACAAAAGACTGCGAAGGAATACCACATGGGACGAAGTGACCCCAAAGTGATGACAAGGACAACCATACCCAGGCTATGCCCAGGGTAGAGGTAAGATCAACCCCCAGCAGCAGTGTACCCATGCCTCCATGCACTACGCCGCAATCAGGAAGAAAAACAAGTACAACACTAACTTGTCCAACATGCCAGCAACACTCTAATAGTATTAGTAGATAAAAATATATAGGAAGAAGGACTAGAATGGTGGGTGACGAGGCAAAGTTACCTTTGTTCCATGGGAATGGGATTGAGGATCCAGAACAGTATTGCTTCATGTGTGAAGCAGTATGGACTGTGAGACAAGCTACGGATGATGATGTTAAAAAGGGCCAATTGGTGACAACCATGTGGGGTCACACAATGGATTGGTACATGAAATTTGTACAAGTTCCTCCAGGGACTCTGGCAAAGAAACTGACAGAAGTCAAGAAAGGACTTATTGACGAGTTCATAAAATCAAATTCTGAAGCATAGTACATTAGAGAACTAAAGGAAATTAAGCAGTATCCCAATGAGACTGTTTGGGATTTTGATCAAAGATTCAAGACACTCATGGCAAGTGTCAGTTTTGAGATGAGATACATTCAGCATAAGGAATGGTTCATTGTGGTGCTTTTAACCCATATTAGACTATCGTTTATGCAGTAGAATATTGCGACACAGAGCGAGGCTCTAGAGATCGCCATGAAGCTGGAAGCTTCACCCGTTAGAGAAAATGCAGTTGGTATGAACCAAATTCAGATGCAGCTTCCAAACTTGACACTTCGGTTACAAGACATCAAGAAGGGAAAGGAACAACATGAAGATATTTGGTACACTCGATGTTGCGCAGATGGACATAACAAGGATGCTTTCTCAGATCTCTAAAACTATCTGTTATTAGGGGCGCCGAATCCTTTAAGTTGTGGTAATGTACCATGGTGTCACATTTGTCAAGTATATGGACATTGACATGAGGAATGTGGATACATGCAGAAGATGGTGGCGAAGCCAGAAAACCTATACTGCTCGTTTTGTCGATCTGTCAGACCTAAAAATAAAGATTGTCATGCATACGACCTACTCTAGGAAAGAACATACGACTCATATTACGTGAAGGGAGAGGATCATCGGGTGGTACAGCCATCGCAACCGCGGGTAGTGCAACCACCACCTCAACCGCTGTACATACCACCACCATAGATGCAGTTTATACCGCAACAGCAGTTTGCACCACAGCCGCAGCATAATCAAATGCAGATGGTGCCACAGCAGCTGTAGTATGTTCATTCAGCACAATATGTTCAGCAACAGCCAAATCCCCTGCAACAACAATTTTCTTAGTCGTAGAACCAGAAACAAGGAGGATTCCACAGAGGATTCTAAGGATGAGGAGGAGGCTTTGGTTGAGGAGGCGGATGAGGTCGTGGACCTATCCAATGCTACAATTGTGGTGTACTCAAGCATTATCAGAGAAATTTCCCATAATTGCAGTGTACATGCACATATTGTACCGCAATTGATCACACTGTTTATAATTGTCCACAGTTGATGGCAAGATGGTAGCTCGAAAATGTACCGTAGTTACAAAACCAAAACCAGCTACAAAACTAGAATTAGTTGCAGAACCAAAGTCAAGTGCATAATCAGCCTTTGGTACAGAATAAAGTGTAGAACCAAATTCTGATTCAGAACCAAAATACAAATCAGAACGTGGGTCAACCTGTGAATCCACCATTGAACCATAATCAAAGACCGATGGTTGCGACGATCTTGGCAGAGCCCAGAATGCAGGATGTTGAAGTCACTGTAGTCACTCGTGGAGGTGCATAAACTGGAGAAGATAGTACGATTCCACAATTCAAGTTAGATGGAAAGAAGAAAGTCCAATTTTGATATCAATGCAAAAAAAGAAACATTCTTTGAAGCGTGGGACGAGATGCGTAGAAACTCTGGTAAGTTACCTGTGGATGAAATTCCTACTACTTTTGATTCTAATTTGGAGGCAGGACCATCGCAACAACATGGTACCTTGTAGCATTTTTTTGAGATTTGTTTGTCATTGGCGAGATATCCCAATGCTCTTACTAAGATTGAGAATCTATTACATCGACCGACTAGGGGACGAAAGGATTCCATGGTGAATTCTCTGCATAAGAAAAATATGGGGAAGGAAATGCGCATGAACATTCATATCAGGGACTATGAGGTAGATTCAGTCATCCTATATCTTGGCTCAAATGTTAATATTTTGACAAGGCAGACATGGAAAAATATGGGGATGCTGACGTTGAGCTGGTCCCCTGTACAACTACAACTGGCCAACCAAGCCAAAGTAATGTTGATTGGGATAGTTTTGCACCTTGTTGTGGAAGTGGAAGGTATGAAGACCCATGCCGATTTTGACGTAATTGATGTTGTTGATGGTGGAGGATCCTATCCCGTGCTTCTGGGGATCGGATGGGCCAACGACAGTATGGCATCGATCAATTTTAAGAAGCGCATGATGACATTTGAGAATCAAGATATCAGATTCATAGCTCCAATGGATCCAAATGAAGAGAGAAAATATATTGAGCCGATGAAAGATGAATTTGTCAGATGATGGGATAGTGCTTATAATATTTCAGAAGATTATATACATCTGACTGCTGATGGGGAACTTGGTTGGTGCAGTGCTAGCTTTGCTTCCTTTGAATCTAATGATTCTTTAGAGAACTGGAAGAACCGCTTACATGAAGTGTCGCTACAAATGTGCGGTGGCTTGATTACGCAGTCACCGTGTCGTGTCACGACCGAGACCATTAAATTTCCAATTTATGAAGGAATTCCTAAGATATCCGAGCTTCTTATTGAATTCGATGATAAGGTGTCAGAAACACGACGGTTTCTGGAATTGGAAGAAGTCCTAAGATATCCAAGCTTCTTATTGAATTCGATGATAAGGTGTCAGAAACACGACGGTTTCTAGAATTGGAAGAAGCGTTAAAGGATACCTCAGCACACTGGAGGGCGACCCATAACAAGTCGATAATTGGATAGTCACAATGTCAAATATTGATGACGGTTTTCTTCAGAGATGTCAAAGTGTACCATGCTGGGAGGTACGACGAAAGGAATAGTCTTGGTGATCATTTGATTGAGTGTCATACTTTGTGGGCATCACGACCAAAGGATGAGTGGTTCCATTCTTGTGTCCACACATTGGATGAAATGTCGCGATCTTGGTATGTACTCGCTGAGTTGAGTAGAGAGATCACTACTTGGGAGGAACTGACAATTTGCTTTAATCACACCTTCAGTTTCGCGGATACCAATCTGGATGTTCATAATGTGCTACAGCTTATCCACGATGTTGTCCTAAAGGTGGTGTCAGTCGCATATCCAATGGATATGCATGTGCATTGTCACATGCAATCGATGATGGAATGTTATAATGTGTCAGGAAAGCCAGATGACGATGATCTGTAGAATATCAACATTCTGGAAACAGAAGGAATTCGGGATGTCACAGCACTGGATATACCGATGGATCCCATGAATCAGCCACTGAAGATAGGGAAGGTCAACATTGGGACAGAAGATAACCCAATGTTTGCAAGTGTTGGAAACTACTAGGAAGAAGAAACAATGCCAAAGATTACACACTTGTTGCATGAATTCCAAGACTTATTTCCTATGAAGCTTTCTAAGATGAAGGGGATACTGGGTGATTTAGGGGAAATGAAGATCACATTGAAACCCGGTGTAAAACCAGTAAGAAAAGGACCATATCGTCTGAATTCATGATACAAGGAAAGGGTAAGACCTGAGCTTGATCGAATGTTGGATGGCGGAATAATTGAACCAGTTGAAGAATCATAATGAATCAGTCCAATGGTTTTCCAAGACAATAAAATGGGTGAGGTTCGGATCTACGTTGACTTGAAAAAATTGAATGATGTGTGTATGCATGATCCATTTTCGACACCATTTACAGATTAAGTTCTAGAAGGAGTAGGTGGTCAGGAGATGTATTCATTCACAGATGGATTTTCTAGCTATCACCAGATCAGGATCACGAAAGAGGATCGACACAAAACAACATTTGTTACTAAATGGGGTTGTTTTCAGTATATTGTGATGTCTTTTGGATTGTAGAATGCGCTTGCGATATTTTCCTGGGTTTTTGTCATTGCATTTAAATATTTCATTCAGAATTTTTTGCAGGTTTATATGGATGACTAGACAGTTTATGGGTTGATCCATAACCATTTAGAAAACTTGCAGCTGATGCTAGAAAGATGTCGACAACACCAGATTGCACTAAATTCCAAGAAGTATATTTTATGCACACATTTTGGGATGTTGTTGGGTCACATCTTTTGAAAACAAGGATTGTTGGTCAACCCTATGAAGATTGCATTGATCTTAAGCTTTCTACTTCCTACAAATGTGAAGATGCTCAGAGCGAGGTTGGGGCACACAGGGTATTATCGCAATTTCATACGTGGATACACTACGATCACAACACCGATGGAAAAGTTGTTGACGAAGGATGCATCATTTTTATGGAGTCAAAAGTTTCAAGGGAGTTTTGACACACCGAAATCCAAGATGGCTTCTGCACTGATACTTTTTTTTCTGTATTGGGACAAGTTTTTTCATGTTCACATGGATGCATCATATGTTGCGCTGGGAGTGGTACTTGTGCAACCAGGAGAAGGAGATCTAGATCACCCGATTCCTTTCGCTAGTCGAAAGTTGTCATCTATACAGAAGAACTATACAACCATAGAGAGAGAGGGTCTGGCGATGGTATGTGCACTACAAATTTTCAAGCATTATCTATTAGGTGATCATTTCAAGATGTTTACAAACCATTTTGCTTTGAAGTACCTAGTCAATAATCCTGTGTTGGGGGGGAATATATGTCGTTGGATACTTCTCTTTCAGAAGTTTGATTTTGAGATAAATGTGAAGTCAGGTCACTTAAATGCGGGCCCTAACCATTTATCTTGAATTGAGATAGGTGAAGAGACAAAAAATATTGAACATGGACTACTAGATGCATAGTTGTTCAGAGTCAACATGGAAGATGATTATTATGATCAAATAATTCAGTTTTTGGTGACAGGCAGTGCACCAAAGGATTTCACAATGAGTCAGAAGAAAGAATTGGTGGTGAAGGCCTCGAATTTCCAGTTGATCGCTAGACAGTTATACAAACTAGGAACATATTGGATTTTATGGCGATGTGTCCAACAGCATGAACAAGGGAAGATTTTAGAAGAGGCCCATGCGGGAGTTGCTAGTGGACACTACGGAGGACGAGCTATTGTGAGAAAGGTACTTCACATAGAGATTTGGTGGCCTAGTCTGCATAATGATGCGATAGACTATGCATGGATTTGTGATGTCTGTCAATGAACTGGAAAACCATCAAGGCGAGATGAGATGTTGCTAGTACCTCAGGTGACATTGCATCCATTTGATAAAAGGGCCTTGCATTTTGTGGGACCCATCAACCCACCTAGGAAGAGAACTGGTGCACAGTACATCATTACGACGACAGACAATTTAACAAGATGGGCGGAGGCTGCACCAATCGTGGATTGTACCACTGCGACAGCAACAAGGTTCTTATTTGACAACATTGTGATGATTTGGATGTCCAAGGATATTGATGAGCGGCTAAGGAATTCACTTCATTAGTCACATGGTAAGCGCACCGATGGAAGAGCTACAGATACAACATAAGAAAAGTACCCTGTATCATCCACAGGCGAACGGGACGGTGGAAGAATTCAATAAAATATTGGAGCATGCGCTTACAAAGGTATGTAATACAAGTTGCGATAACTAGGACCTGAAGATTCCAACAGTTTTATGGGCATATCGCACCACTTGTAAGAGATTGACAAGGAAAACACCGTTCAAATTGATATATGGGAAAGAGGCAGTCATGCCTATGGAGTACATTACTCCGAGTCTGCGCATTGTAGCAACAATGGGTATGGGCGATGAAACAACGCTAGCTGATTGTATGGATAAGTTGGTGGAACTCGAGGAGGACCACTTTATTGCACGATTCCACCAGTGCGTCGAGAAGGATCGACAAAAGGATTGGCACGATCACCACATAAAGAATAAATAGTTTCAGCAAGGAGATTTGGTGTTGTTTTACGACAGCAAGTTCATGAAGCATCCTGGTAAGTTACAAATGCATTGGTTAGGTCAATATCTTGTTAATTTCATTACTTCACAAGGTGCATTTCAACTGCAGTAGTTAGATGGAGCGATGATGCCAAAGCTAGTAAATGGTAGCAGGATGAAGCCCTATAGGACGGGCCCAGAACCGTGCAATGCTTAAGGAAATATGCAATAAAAAAAATTAAATAGGATGATGGATGAATGGAAGGAGCACCTCGAGGAGGTGGATGCATAAGAGTAGGAGTCAATAGCACAGTTAGGAGGTCATACTGTGACAGCCGCAAGGCTTCGCACAGAATTCAAATCAGTAATAAATTAGGATAGCTAAAAGCAGTTAACTAGAGACACTTGTGGAAGTGGTGCGTAATGATGGACGATCTGACCATTGGGTTGGAAGAATTGATGACGAATTCAGGTAGTTAATGCATGATTTAGTCATGATGATCGCATTGATTTAGTAATGATGAGTATGATTTTATTTGGCACAATAAATGGGAGCTTGACACAGTCGAAAGACACCATTGTGTAGAGTTGATTTGAGTTGCAAGCATTACATAGCTGTAGAGAAAGTTTCCAAGTGAGTTTGACCAAATTGAATAACTTTCTAAGTCCAGAAATGGTGAGTGGTTGTTGAGTCTCGCAGGGAATTGGTACGACATGTAGAGTAACCCAGACATTGTAGAGATTTCGAGTGAGAGAGATTCACTGATCAGACCAGTCACAAACGTGGAAGAAGTAGCTAGTATGCAAGTCGGATCATCCACATTGACGAAGGGGAAGAGAAAGGGGTAGCAGCCTAGCTCTCTAACACCCCAAAAAAGATAGACCAAGACGTCCGAAAGGGTGCAAGGAGAAGAAACTACACAAATGGGGCCATCGAACTCAGGATTTGTGGAGTTTGTAGCTTGAGCAATGGTGTCTATCAAGGACATCCTTGGATATATACCTCCTAGTTGGCTTGGTGCGAAGGCCAAGAAGCCCAGGAAAAACCAAAATTGTTAGATAAGGATGTTGACGATACCACAAGGAATGGTATGCACTTTTGATATTGTGTCTACGTTGATGCAGATGAAATATGAAGACCAAGACTTGCTCGCACTAGAGAACGTTGTGCACGAACCATATGTTCTAATGGTAGTGGTCGGAGGTGGGCCGATAAAGCGCATTCTAGAGGACTGTTCCAGTTGCATGGCTAGAGCCGGCTTACTCGGGTTGATCAACATGTCACACTTTGGGTGGTCGACTGAAGTAAATGCGTGCGTGAAGTAGCTTCTGGAATGCTTCCATGGTGGGTTTTTGTGGTTAGATGAGCCAGTTGAAGTCATGGTGGGGCTGATTTCAGAGATAATGAGGCTACCCAAGGATGGGCCAGACCCCTCACAATATTTCCACAGAAAAGATAATGACAAGAAATTGGTGGTGACACTAAATAAGCTATATGCTCCAGAGCACGACAGGAGGGCATACCACATTGATAGTATCAATTACCACGCAGTATTTATTGGCGCAAGGACTTTGGCTAGTAAAGTGGTCAGGTAGAACGACCTAGTTCAATGCAATTTAGGGGTGGTCGCATGTGTTGAGTTGTGTGTGCAAGACATACAAATGAAATGGTCCGTTTTTCTTATGAACTAGTTAGCAAAGGATGCAGTGGCAGCATAGGAGGGTGAAATACCCTTCACATACAATTGGCTCCTCACTTTGATCGCATTAGTGGCTTGGATGGAGACAGATGATTACCAGGGAATGGATGTCAAATCGATAGAGGTATGCAAGGATGCAAGATATCAAAATTTATGGTGGGTAAGAGAATCAGAGGGATTAACATACTGCTCAATCCAATTTTGGATCTATTAGGAAGCATTGCAGGAAGCATCAGTAAATATTCCAAGACTAATAGAGGAAGCCACAGAAAAATATCAAAGGATTACATGGTTTGCAATTAGACTGCATGATATTCACATTCAGGTGCGACGGGACACGGACAAGCAATGGTTGTCGATGTAGTACAAGGTGTCTGATGTGGAGATGGAGGCAATGATTAATGATTGGCCCATGGAGTGGCAAGAACAAATCAGTGTACCAAAATTTTCGATGGGACCTCCGACAGATGCCCCTGATGATCCCATGCACAAAGATCACCAACAATTTGATGAAGAATCGTCGATCGAGACACCTACTGACCCGAAAGCACAGTGCATACTCACTGAAATAAGAACGAAGAAGCACATGGAACAGGCTGCGAGTAGTAGCAACATGTCAACAATGGAAGCGTAGTTGAAGCAGCTTGTTAAGGTCATTAATGATGCAACCGATGTGGCAGCTAAGGAAATGATGAAATCGGCACAAGATAGTTTCGTAGAGGTAAGAACCAAATTGTATTATGTATATGTTGTTGTTTCAAGAAGAGCGCCAAAGAGTGTGACTGTGTAGGAGTTCGCGTCAACACTAAGCCCTGGGATAGGAATGTTTGAATTCCCCTGACTGCAATTGACACCGGAAATGAGGAATTGAATGCCTCATTGCAACAGTTGTAGAGCATATCACTGGATATCAACGTTCTGTCCACACAGACATTGGTACACAGGAAGCAAGTTTCCAACTAGGATTTGGCAGACATGAAGAAAGAGATCATCGATCAATTTCTACAATCGCAGGAGAAAGATGAGGTGATGCAGAGATAAGTCGATGAATTACGACGCACTAAGGAGAAGATGATTGAAGAGAACACGTAGGAGATAGAATCACTGAAGAAAGCGCAAGATGAGTAGAGGATGAATAATGTTGAGGAGATCATGGAGTTGAAGAAGGAAACATATCTCCTCATTGTTGAAAAGTCCCACCTTTTTGACAGTCGAATACAAGTGGAAGAGGTAGTTGTGAATTCATGTAAGCAAATATATGAAAACACCGCAAAACTAGATGCAGTCACAAACGCAAGGCGACATGGGGAAATTATCATGTAGTTGCGGCAGGACAACAACATTTTGAATGCTCTGGTATATCCAGACACACCTCTTGAGAAAATTTCTGAGTGAAAGAATTCCATAGAGGAAGTGGCGGCACAACTTGAAGAGTTGGAGTAGGAAGCTAAAAAGATCATTGAGGAAAGGAAAGAATTTTGGGGAAGTGTCATCCAAGATGCGTAGTTAGAGCAGCTGACCAAGCAGTTGCAGGAAGCAAAAGAGAAAATAGCAACACTGAAGACCGCATTGAGAGCAATGCCTCCAGCCATCCAGATTACACGGTCGACCGAACTTAGGGAGTTGCAGCAGTGGGTTGGAATGGCTCAGGAGTGATAGTGGAAGAGAAATGACCATCTCAATGAGTTCCAAGACAATGGGGCACAACTATCTGTGAAGGAAGTTGTCACACTACAGATTGCAGGAAGGTAAGAAAGAAGTTACTGAAAAGATGGTGGAGTACCCATTGAAGCAATATTAGATAGGAAGTTAAGACATTGCTGAGATAATTCAAGCACAAGTGAAGGAGATCACTCAGCAGTATGAAGACTTCAAACTAAATATCAACGAGTACACCATGTCCAACTGACGTGGCTGGAGGGCGAGCCATAATATTGTGTTGGGGGGCTGTTGGAAATGGTTTTGGATACATTAGTTGTGCAACATCATAGATGTTGCTCAAGCTCAAAAGACACCACACAAGAGGAAGATTAGTGCGCAAAGTGGAGATTAGAATATCTTTTATATTTTTTGTCACCTTTTGTTGTGTTGGACCATATTTTGTGGATATTGGTCATCATTTTGTAAAATCGGTTAATAATTAGTTAGAAGTTGTCTAAGTGAACCTTGAATGTAAAGGCACAAGCCTATAAGTAGAAGTAGAATGCAAGTGTTAGAGAAGAAGTGGTCACAGATTATCTTGAGCTTGATTGGAATCTATCTTTTTAAGAAGGGAAAAATCCAAGCTTAGCGAAGAATATCTTTGAGTATCTGACTAAGAATGGTTGATCTGTGAACTGTGATTTTTGCAGCAAAAGTAATATGACAAGGCGGAAGTTGATCTGAATTACTGTGTCTTTCTGTTTTACTATTTTATTGTCTTCTGCAACTCTATGATGAATGTTAATTGAATGTGTGACATGGATCTATGATGAGGTGTTTTCCTGTTTTGGATGATATTATTTTACTTGATCTGTTTGTGCATCAGTATTGTTACTCAATTTATAATGGAATGATGCAATCTGATGAAGAATAATGATGAATGATTGTGTGAATTCTTAAGTAAATGGTCAGATATGCTAATTATATGATGAGTTGTTAAGTTGATGCCACATTGTCCCTTCCTATTCTATGAAAACTTAGTTTCATCAACCCTCCCTTGAACATTTCGGGTGAGACCTCATCCACCCTGCGGGTGTTGCTCGACAATATAAAACCTGTCTAGGCCGGTTCTCAGGGATATCGTGGTGGTTTGGCTGTCGACAGAGTCAAAACCCCTGTTGAATGATATTTGTTGGTTGGGTTTGTTCCAACAGTTTTATGAAGAAACAGGTTTTTGGGTTGATTTGTCATGATGGCTACCGAACTTAGGTTAGAAGACAGGTTGGACGGGGCAGTTAATTTTAGCTCATGGAAGGATAGAATAGTGTTGATAGTGCAGGAGAATGAACTATGGGACATAGAAAACAATACTTATTCCAATTCAGTTATAGTTCCTATAGTTACAGCTAATGAGGATGTATTTGTCAATAAGGAAATTAAACAAAAAGAATCATACTTGATGCCATAAAATACCATGTAATATCAAATATATCTGGGAAAGATTACGCGCATCAGATGTGGACAAATTTGTCCAACTTATACAAGAATTCAAATGAAAATCATAAAATGGTGTTAAAGAAGAAGTTGAAGGGTACTCGGATGAACAAGGAGGAGAACATGGTTTCTTACCTTACCAGGATTACACAAGTTTGAGATGAGCTTGGAGCAGTGGGGGAGAGATTATTGGACATTGAGTTGGTTTGCACAACTCTGAATGGCGTGACAAAGCCATGGGATATATTTGTGGAGTCGGTTGTTGCACATGAACACATGCCTTCGTGGGATCGTCTTTGGGAAAATTTCATATAGGAGGAGACCATAGAGGATATGTACGTGGAAGTACATCTAAAAGTAAAGATGAAGAGGATAATGTGACTTTAGCAGTGAAGGGAACGAATAAGAATTCCAAGAAGGGTCCAAAGGGTGGGACCAAGCAACAGATAGATGATCAAAACAAGGACATGAGAAAAATTAAATGATTTGCTTGTCAGAAGATTGGGTACTATTCTAGGAAGTGTCCTAAGAGGAAGAAGAAGAAACAATTGATAGCAATAACAATGGAGATCGATGAATATATTGTGAGATTTGAGAGATATTTTTCTCTCTTTGTTGGTGGTTGTATAGTGAGAGCATCAGCTATCACCAGCAATGATACTGAGGACTGAACATAACATTCCATGATTGTTGGGCACTCACTGAGTGCGTCCACCACTCCTTCCATGAGGTATATTGGTAGTGAGGCTTTAAGCCATACGACAGCTGTTTGATACATGTTCATCGATATTACTAATACAAGATTGGATCTAGAGGTGGTGTTGGGTGATGATATAGTGGTGAGAGTATTTGGGAGTGGGAATAAATATTTTGAAAAGGATTCCATGAATCCCTAGAAACTGAGGGATGTCTTGTACGTCCCTGGGATGAAGAAGAGCCTTGTTTCAGTTTTCGCTATTGAGGACAGGGGTTTTGGAGTATATGTCCTAGATGGGAAATTTTGTGTATTTCCTAAGGAAGCAAGACCATCTGCTTCATATTCCATTGGATTTATATGCGAGAAACTATAGAAGCTTATCTTCTAGCCTCATTAAGCATTGAAACACACTAGAAGCAATAGTGATTTGTGTGATCTATGGCATAGGAGGATGGCCCACCTTCATCATCCATATTTAAGGATGTTGGGAAACATGAATACAAGTTTTTCATATTTTAGCATAGAGCATAGTGGTGTGTGTAGGGGGTGTGATTTTGGAAAGTACACCAAGATTGATTAGAACACATGTAATGACAGATTAAGTCCATTTTATTAATAGATTCTGGTAAGGATGGGTTATATTATAATGCTTTAAAATAATATTCCAAAGCCTCTGTATGTTCCCCATTACTTTTATGGAAAAGAAATATTTTATAAAGTATATAACTTCGATCATTAAGGTCAGTTTCTAGTAGCATAGCTTCATAATAATTTTGTAAATATTTCACATATGCCCCTTTCAATTGAGTTGACATACGTTATGATCGTTCATTCAATTGGGGTTGGTTGACTTGTTTTATTAGGATTTGAGGCCTATAGTTATATACTGTGATAATAAGAGTTGCATCAGCCTCTCTAGGATTCCAGTATTCCATGACGGGTCTAAACACATACAGATCAGAAAATCACTAAATCAAAGATTACGTTCAAATGGGAGTTGTTGAGTTACAGTACATATCTACTGAGGAGAAGGTGGCTCACATTATCACAAATTATTTTGTAAGAGGAAAGTTTATTCATTTTAGATACAATATGGGAGTGGTGAAGAAAAACTTCCTCGGTAAGAGAGAGTGTTGAAAATTTACCGAGGAAGTGTTTGTTCAGCTTGTGATGCCTTAGGGTGGACATGAACACTTACAAGTTGTGGTCCTTAGTATTTTTAAAGTGAGAGTGACTTTAAAAAGTGAGTTTGAGTTATTAAATATTTTAAATGTGAATTTATGAGAATTAAAAAGGTGGGTGAGTAATAATGTCTCATTTATTATTTAAAAGTGGATTAAATGATTTTAATGAGAAAAAGTGAGATTAAACATGAGCCCTGGATCTCATACAGTTATGTTTCAATCTAGGGCATTGAATTTTCAAGTGGTTTTTTAACACAGGTCTAGGACCATAGACCTACTATATCTATTTTCTTGCAAAGCTTTACTCATGGCCATATATCTAATCTATCATGGCTATGCTCTATATTATCATAAAATACATGGTTTTTACACAAGTCCTACTCCATCTTCATAGAAGCATTTATTTTGGTATATAGTTGTTACCAGTATCATATCCATGCCACCGAAACATAATAGCGCTACAATAATATCATAGCATGAACCCTAACTACACTGGTTTCCAATGGAGTGCATCAATCAAATTCTACATCACTTACTCATTTCAACTGATCATGAGAATGGTTTCAACTTCTTCTTATCTCGAACCTGTTGGTAGCACCCTCAACACAACTTTGTATTTTTTCTCACAACCCCTGGTAACATTTTTATCACCACTCGTATATAGAATAGATATAAACCCAAGAAATACATTGCTCTAATATATGAATTATTGTCATGTGATTTTGACTTAGACATTTTCTATTCACACGGAGTTCGTTTCATAATCCCATACACCATTCCAAAATTTGTTTTCACATTCCTTTCTCATCGACTATACCCAATAGATATTGACCCTTAATCTTTCTCTTGCAGTGAACACATGTCATTGATCCCTTTAAAGATTCGATTTCCATCCAAATTCTAATCGATGTGTGCCTTAATATTCCTTCATTGTTGTAACGAACATAAAATAATAATTAAATAACTAATAATAAACATAATTAACTATAATATTGAAAGGACATGACCTTTCAAGTCACAGCTCCCAAGCCTTATTTAAATAGGCGGGTCATCAACAACAGATAAAAGTTCTTCAACAACAAAATAGTGACTCTAAAAAAGAACACAAGCTGGAGATCACAAAGAGTAATAAAACAATATCTCACAATTCTGAAGAAATTTTCAGATTAAAAAATCATAACAAAACATTGATTACAAAAATAAAAAAATTTGAAAAACAGTAGCAAGAGAGAACACTCCAGTGAAGACCTCGAAGGAAAAATACTGGAAAAGCAAGAATAAAACTAGTGTCTAAATAATCGTAATCAGGAACTACAGAATCAGATCAAGGAATTAGAAATTGAAAAAAAAAACAAGAGGAAAGAATCGAAAAGATTCACAATCATGAACAATCTACTAGAGAACCAAGTAGCACAATCCAGGAAAATGCATCCAAAAATCAAATCGAGGAAGTGAATACGGTCCTCGTCGCAGTCCAAAAGAAAGAAGAACAAAAAACACCTACACCTTACAGACATCCTAATTATAATCATCATTTTGACCAACGATAGGGTCAAAATGAATATTCACAAAAAACTTATGTGGACATGCGAAAAAATCAACATACCAAGCAACAATTGAGACGAATTGTCCCACAAAAAGATCTCAGAGCTCCGATAAAAATAGATCTGGGATGGACCACAACATATACGATGCGACAATTCTCCTGGGGAATTCGTAATTCGTATCGGCTCATCTCCTCAAATGTCACAAATACAAAAGGTAAAGAATTCCGAGATGACAGACTAAAATAAATCAGACATTAATGTCAAATACATCTTTGTGGACTAAGATTCCCTTAAGGGGAAGGCAATGTAACGAACATAAAATAATAATTAAATAGCTAATAATAAACATAATTAACTATAATATTGAAAGGACATGACCTTTCAAGTCACAGCCCCCAAGCCTTATTTAAATAGGCGGGTCATCAACCATTGTAATCATCCATTATCTTATCTATTATCTTATCCTTATCCTATTAATATATGCTCACCTTATGGCTTATCTAATATTCCAGATCTTTTGGTGAATATTACTCTATGGGTGAATAAATATTCGCTTCAATTGTCGATCTCATATTCCCCTTTGCCTCGACTCACCATCCAACTTTATCACAAACATCCTCGGCCAGTAATTGATTCCTTATGTTTTCAACTTTGTTGTGCCTTTTCCTCCATCGAATGTTTGTTGATGGTTCTCCCTGTGAGAATTGAATCATATTTGGATCTAGGATCCAAATAAACTCTCACAATTTGCTATGGTTTACAAAACATACACAAAATAACTGAAAGACTGAAAATTACATACACACATGAAGTCAATTACATATATTATTATGACTATCCAACATGTAACTATGTTTGGAACTGATATATAATACAATAGGGAAAATTGTGAGGCCTTGGAGGCCATGTGAATGCATACAAGTGTCATCCCAAGATTTGACCCTGAAACCCCCCTAAGTGGACCAATGAGCCTCCTAATCATAACAAACGATCACGAATCCTTGTGTGAACATGGGAAAGGCATGTTGGAACATCAATGAAGGTATGACAGGAGTGGTTGAGTGGGAGTGTCTCTAGGAGAGTAATAAATTCCCAAGAGAGTCCAAAAACCACCTAAACCAAGCACTAACGCCTCAAGTTGGACCAAATCCATGAAATTAGGGAAGGGGAGAGCATGATGGTTATATTTCATCAATTTGGGCACCTAGGTTGTCAGAATGATCAACCTGGAGTGCCTCAAATATGCATAATGATCAACCAGGAGCGCCTCGATTGTCATACATGCCAATTTCCCTAAGTCTAAACCATAGAAAATGCTACATAGAATCAAATGAATGATTCTAAGGTATAATAATATGGTAATATGATGGATTATTACTCTAAAACCCCCATTAATTCTTAATTATTTATTCTTAACCAAAAATATCATGGAGGCCTTGGCAGCAAAGGCTCAAGTCACCTCATACAACAGAAAAATTTATGTGTCTATAGAAACAAGGTAAAGAGGAAAACCACATGGGAACAAAACCTCCCCTCAAAAATGGATATGGAGCCAAAAAAAGTGAAAGTGAATGATAACCATCACCATTCATCACCCACTCCAATTATGGATCTCATATACATGAAGGTCTTCTTTGTGAAGCACTTGGTGAAAATGTCAGCAATTTGCTCTACAGATGGGCAATACTGCAAGGCTACCACCTAATCATGTACCAAGCTCTGGATGTAGTGCATGTGTATCTCAATATGTTTGGTCCTCTATCTCTGCACTAGATCTTTGGAAATATTGATTGCAATTTTATTTTCACACCAAATTATTGTTGGTGAATCAAATGCAACTCCAAGTTTGCGAAGAATGCCTTGCAACCACACACATTGTGTAGTTGTGTTCATTACTCCTCTGTACTCAGACTTAGCTGAAGAAAGGGAGATGGTGTGTTGTTTGTTGCTTGAAAATAATATGGTACCTTGTTCTATAATTAATGCATAACCTAAATCTAACTTCCTGTCAATGGGATCTCCACTCCAATCAGAATCAGAAAATCCCACTAGTTCTAGTGGAGAACCGACAACATAGTGCACCCCGAAGTATCTGGTTCCTTGCACATAGTGAAGGATCATCTTGGCTTCCTTCAAATGGATCTAATGAGGCTTTTTCATATATCTATATACAACACCTACACCATATGCTAAATCAGGTCGAGAATGAGTAAGATACAACAAACGCTCAACTAGTTGTCTATACAAAGAGTTTCCCACCAATGGAGAGTGACCAACTTCACCTAGTTTGATACCAGAAACGAATGGGAACTTGGATTCATTACATTCATCCATATTAAACTTCAATAACATGTCTGAATCATACTTTTGTTGGTTGACCTTTATTCCTCTTTCATATTTCTCAATTTCCAAACGAAGAAATTGCTTCAACAATCCAAGATCAGTCATTGAGAATTCACTGTGCAATGAGGATTTGATTGATCCAATTTATTTGATGTAGATACCTGTAATAAAAATATTATCAACATAGAGTACAATTACCTACAATACATCACCAACATGCATCAAGTAAACATTAGGACCATATTTTCATCTTTCAAATCCAAGTGATAGCAGAAAATTGTCCATATTGGCATACTAAGCCCTTGGGGATTGCTTGAGGCCATAGAGAGACTTATTTAACCTGCATACAAGAGAAGTATCCTCTTGGAAACCTTCAGGTTGATGCATCTATATATCCTCCTGTATATCACCATGAATAAATTCACTTTTGACATCCATGTGGTGAACCTCCCAGCGCTTGGAGGCAACAATGGCTAAAACTAACTTGATAGAGTCCATCTTTGAAATAGGTGAAAATGTCTCTGTATAGTCCACTCCTTGGAATTGAGAGAAGCCTTTGGAAACCAATCTGTAATTATAATTTATATCAGACCCATCAACAACAACCTCGTTCCTATAGACCCATTTTCATTGCACTAGCTTCCTCTTGGAGGGAAAGGGAACCAATTCCCAAGTCTCATTTTTTTCTGTAGAGAGTTGAACTCTTCTTGCATGGTTTTTTTCCATATTGAATCAAGTGATGCTTCCTGATATGTTTGAGGATAATATCCAACCATCGTGAATCATTACACATCAAGAACAAATTCACTTGCAAAAGAAGCAGCGTAAAATTGTGATATAGTCTTCCTAGGATCTACTGGATTTCAAACTAAATCCCCAATAGATTCTATGGTTTTCTCAACCCATTTTGGATGAATGGGTGATACATGACCATCATCATCATATTCATCCATATCAGAATCAGAAATATCATAAATATCATAAAAAATATTCATCACTTACACCATCTTGTGGTAGAGAACTAGAGCATCCCCAGTGCTAGTTCGAGCTCTAACATGAGTTCTTCTTCGAATTGCACATTTATTTCTATGAATGAATTTTGAGATGAGGAATCAAAGAGCTTGTATCCATTTTTGTATTCAGCATACCCAAGCATCATGCACTCCTTGGTTTGTGGCTACAAGTCCTTTCTCTTCTCTGATGGAATCCTATCCCAAGCCCTTGATCCAAAAATCTCGAGATGAGAAATATTTGGTTTGTGACCAAACCAAGCTTCATATGGTGTTTTTCCATATATTGATTTTTGAAGAGATATTTTTTGTATGTATTCATCACAATTGATGGATTCTTCCCACATCTTAGGATTCAAATCCTTGGCTTCAATCATACATGTTTCCATCTCCTTGAGTGCCCTATTCTTGTGCTCTGCCACACCATTCTGTTGCAGTGTGTAGGGGACCGAATGCTTCATTTGGATTCCACATTTCTCACAGAGCTATTGGAAACTCTTATTCACATAATCTTTTCCATTATCAATACTAAGTACTTTGATCTTTTTCCCACACTGATTCTCAACCAGAGATTTCCAAACCTTGAGTGTCTCAAAGACTTCAGATTTGAGTTTGAGAAAGTAAACCCAAAAAAACCTTGAGAAATCATTTATGAATGTCAAAAAATACCTTGATCCTCCATATCAAGGTGTAGGGAGAGTTCCAGTTAGATCTGAATGCACCAATCCAAGCACTTGAGTATCTCTCCTTGCTTTCCCTTTCTCGTAGTTGCACTCTAGATGCTTTCCAATCACACAACTAATGCATGGGCCAGTTGAGATATTGATAGAAGGAATCCATTACACCATGCCTTCTTTTCTCAATGCCTAGAGATATATGTAGTTTAGATGGCTGAATCTCTCATGCCACATCTTGCTTGACTCATTGGCATGAGTTAGGAGTGCATTCCCTCTGGAGTAGGGAAGGAAATGGGAGAATTTGTACATCCTATATTGATTATCAACAAACCCCAATGTCACCACCTTGTTGGAAGACATTTCACCTATCTCCACTATGTTTGGAGTAAATGTTACTCTCATGGATTCATCGGTGTGTGTCATTTGGTACACTGACAGTAGGTTTGCTTCCAATTCTGGTACAAACAATACATTATTGAAATACCGATATTCTATATCTATCCTTCCAATTCCCTTGGCTTGGATCTATGAATCATCACCCATTCTAACAGTTGGGACACTGTCTGAATACATGGATGTGAAGAAATATTTGACAGAGGCCATGTGCCTTGATTCTCCTGAATCAATGGTGAAGGATGAAGAATATGAAGAACCAACAACCAATGCATGGCACCTCTCTTTGTTTTCTAAGTCTAAACCTCGATCCTTCTTCCTTGCACCCTCTGGGACTAGGATGTTGTTCTTATCCAACAGATGTGCCATCATGTCTATAGTTTTCTTCATGAATGCACTCTCTCGATTCCACCCTTTGTGACAATAGGTGCATTTGGTATTCTCCTTGTTCTTCTTGTCCTTGCCCTTGTAAGGATTCGAACCCCCATCTGGAAATTTGGGTATGTCTTGCTTCTTCTTGTCTTGCTGCCTTGAATCCTTGTATTTCTTCTTACATTTGGATGGATTCAAAACCCTTGCAGAAAGAACCTGGCATTTGCTCAATTTTATGGTCCCATCTACACTAGCTTGTCTATCTCTTAGGTCAATGAATCCATGAAGCTAACTAGTGCTGGAATTTTCCAGTTTCAAGTTGTGAGATTGCTTGAGTGAAATATGCTTACAAACACAGAGTATTCAAGCCCTAGATTTGAAATAATGGAAAATATGATCTGCTCTTCCTTATTCTCTATGCCACATTGCTTGATTTGAAGCATCAATGACTTGAATTTGGTGAAGAAATCTTGGATTTTCTCATAATGTGCTGGACTCAAGGAGATGAGTTCATTTTTGAGCTAGTGACCTCTCATCTAATCAGTCTTCCCGAACAAAGCTTCAAGCCTCATCCATACTTCATTGGGGGTAGATATATTGTCAACATGAAAGAGAAATTCTCTTGAAATGCTGAGACAAATCATTCCAAGCGCTTCATTAATCCTGTTGAAAAACTTTGATTTCTCAATTGCAAAGTTTGGTTCGACTTCTATCCCCATGGTGACCTTGTACATGCCTTTCGACCTCAGCTGAATCACCATTTCATAGTTACACTCTAAATAGTTGAATGGTTTTAACAACACATGGGTCTGCTCCATTTCTACTTACGCTCTTGGTGACAAAATTGTTGAATGTTCCTGCAATGAAAACTCATGAATCTATCGGGAGAATCCCTCTAACAGAAACTCAAACACACTAGTTTTGATTTGCATATCCAAATAGATCTTATACCATGTGATAATTTATTCATAGCTGGATCTAGGATCCAAAGAAACTCTCACAATTAGATATGGTTTACAAAACATTCACAAAATAACTAAAACACTGAAAATTACATACACACATGAAGTCAATAACCGATATTATTATGATTGTACAAAATGTAACTATGTCTGGAACTGATATATAGTATACTAGAGAAAACATTTGAGGCCTTGGAGGCCATGTGAATGCATACAAGTGTCAGCCCAAGATTTGACCCTCAACCCCCCCTAGGTGGACCAATGAGCCTCCTAATCATCCCAAACGGTCACGAATACTTGTTTGAATTTGGGAAAGGAATCATGGAACATAAATGAAGGTATGATATTTTTGGGTGAGCACATGGGTGAGTGGGAGTGGCTCTAGGAGAGTAATAAATTCCCAAGAGAGTCCAAAAACCACCTAAACCAATAACTAGCACCTCAAGTTGGTCCAAATACCTAAAATTGGGGAAGGGGAGCACATGTTGGTTGATTATTATCAATGCGGACTCCTGGGTTGTTAGAATGATCAACCTAGAGTGCCTCAACTATGTAGAATAATCAACCGAGAGTGCCTCAACTGTCATAAATTCCAATTTCCCTAAGTCTAAACCATAGAAAAAACTACATAGAATAAAATGAATGATTCTAAGGTCTAAGACTATGGTACTAGGATGGATGATTACTCTAACACACCCATAACAAATTTACTTCTTTTACATCTTGTTTATATGCTCCTAAACTGTGTTGTCTTCCACACACATAACTACATTGATTTAACCATTATAAATATTGTATTATTAAAAAGTTTGCATGTTTTTTCCAAGCCTTTCTCCTTATACTTGTATGATAATACTATGGAATTATAGCATACTTCCATAATCCGCCATGACTGGAACTTCAATCATAAGTTTTATCCAGTCATCATTTTTCCATTCACACAGAATGCATCAATTAATAGCGTCATGCATATAGAGAAATAGTTATTCATGCAGAGTTAACTATTCATTCACTAGCTCAATGCATTTTAAAATCACATAGAAATACATAGAGACATACACACAGTGTGAAGGGGAATTTTCCCTTCATTTTTATCAAATGAAACTATGCATTCTTACAAAAATTTGAACCATTGTGTTCTATGTCCTTCCTCCTCTTGTTTTGGCCATATCCCCTCTCTAATACCCATAGGATTATAATAATAAAAATTCTACAAGACTAAACCTCTATTCCCTTAACAGAATCCTACAAACTTGTATTTTTTCCTGGATTTAGGAAATAGTTTCTAAGAATAGAAACTTTTATATCATATCTAATAACTCATTTCTAAATTCCTTCAATGCCTCCTCGAGTCATTCCTTGGATTAAGGAATTAGTTTCCTTGACTCATCATTACCTTGACACTTGTATCAATTGTAATATTCTAACACTATACTTATTAACTATGAAACTTAGGTATTTTACAAGTTATTTACATTCAACCCCATACTGGGATAAGGTTATGACTTTAGGATATGACCCAACCCTTTGGATTTTTAACTAAGAGAAAATGCTCTTGCATCAAAATCCCAAAGTAGAAAGAAATCATGACTTCCTGATCATGTATCTCTATCCTTTGTCTTCCTTGATCCCAAATTTTAGTTGGTAACTATCCAAAATATTTACTGTCATCATATTTTGTTGGTTATAACCCTCCATGCTTCTATACTTTATGTTGAAATGCTCCACTGTATTTTCCTTCAAAATTCTTCACTCTCAATCCAAATTCACTATGGACTATTAACTTTACTCCATTGTAGCTTCTCTTGAAGAACTACATCAAATCCACAACTCATCTATTACATTTTGCAGCTCTGCTTCCTGTTGAAAATAACTCTTGTCATTTTCACCTTGCAACTTCCTTCTTCCTTCACTCGCGAGGATATAAATATCCTCTCTCCATTCTTTACTACTGCATATCTTCCAAAAGATGTTTAAAACATTAAATTGTCTTCTCCTCTGTTCTACAACAGATTTATTGTTGTCATTCTTAAAATGTTTAGATCTGATTTTGTTTATCTTAGCTTTATCATATTGCTTGAGATTTTTCCTTGATTTAACTTTGTACCTACTCCTTCAAGCTATTGGTTTCTCTCTTCTTATGCCACCCATACATCCTTAATTCCTTTGAAAACCTCTCCCTCTGCAATATTCATTTGTTGATTTAGAACTTCAGATTTACTTTCAAGAAATAATTCATACTCCAATTCTTTGACTGCAGTAACACACCCATTCTCTCTTTCCTCTATAACAACAAACACGTCATGGGTTTGTAAAATAGTATATACTTCTGTCTCCGCCAAAACTTGAGACACTTCTGTGTCAGTGGCTACAATCTCACTTCCATACTCAAGTTCCCTAGCAAATTTTTCAGCAACTCAGTTTCTACTTGACATCTCTCAAGTACTTCATCACAATATTGACCATGGTCTTCAACATTGTCTTCTTCTTCCTTAACAACTTTTAGTAGTTTTCCTTCACCCTTTCTTTGACTAACTTTATTATTCAATTCGACCTTGTTCACTTCTATGAAAGAGTTCTCTTTGTTATGAGAAAAATATGTCCCATCCTCCTCTTTATCACATTCTTCATTTATGTCCTTATGTATGCTATCTTCAAGAGCTATCTTTTCCCTTTTTCTGCATTAGCGTTCTCCATCAAAATAACATTTTGATCCATCTTCTTCGTGACAGCTTCAGATGACTGTCCTCTCCCACTAAGTAACTCATATATGAGTTACTTCTATTGCAACGACGCAAATATTTCCTCATTTGAAATGCACTCTTAATCATACTTCACTTCATCATCATTTATAGAACATTTATTAAGGGGCCTGATCTTTCTCAAGAATAATATTCTTTCCTCCTGTAATTTCATTGATTGAATTTTCAGCCTTATTTCCCTCATGAGGAAACTCTCCATCATTCAAACCTGTGTACCATGCATTCACACACAAATTGTTAGATTTGAAATCAATAGACCTCTTGGTCTCACTTGATGCTTTAGTCACCAAGTCTTCTTTCTACTATGAACCCTCCATATGGTTAAGAATATCTTTAGTATATATCTTCTCAATATATTCATTACTCTCATCAAACAATAGTCCTTTTTTTCTAGTTCACATACCAAAAATGATTTCTGATACTCAGTTACTATGAGTAATCCTTCCTTCACTTGAGCATTCAACCTATGATCTCTCTTCACTTACAGCCTATGCCACTTCATCTACTTCTTCATAAACCATCCACACTTATGTTCTTCTTTACCTCTCTTCAACAACTCCATCAACAAATCCTGATGGATTCTTATCTCAACTTTCTCTCTGTCATACTCTTCATCATTCATCTTCTTTCTTATGCCATTTACTTTGGCCTCTTCTCTCACCTTAATTTGAATTTCCTTTGAACCCTCTACATGAACATTGACAGTCATATTCTCTTCTTTGAGTTTCCTCAAACTCGTCATGAGCTGCACTAAAGCCTCTACAATAGCAGTTTCACTTCATCTACTACAAATACCTCACCAAGCTCCTCTTCTTGTACTCGACCTTTTAGTAACACTGGTTCTCAGTCTGGAACCTTTGAGCATTCTTCTCTGCTCCTTCTAGGCTTATGCATTCAACTCACCTTCTCTTGATAACATCTTCATGTCCTCTTGCATTACGGTCTCAACTAGAATAGTTAATCTTCAACTGTCACACTTTTGTTCCTCTTAGAAGTCTCTATTTGCTTCCCTCGTCAATGCTTCAAAGATATGATCTTCTGCTGGAATAAACTATCAATTGCTTCTACCTGCACATTTAATAATGTTAAAATAAAAAGGTTGTTACCTGTCATATCTCAATAAACATGTTCCTTCAAGAAATCTGAGTTCTTTGCATTCAAACCTTCAAGGCCACTTCAAACAACTTTGCCCAGCTCCAGTCTTTGGTTTAACTTATCTTTCCTTGTTTCCATCTTCACTATCCAAAAACTTCAGTCTGGATTACTCTACCCAAGAGTATCTTGTTATGCTAGAACACTACATAGAACCTCTATCTGTAACTATTTTATCCCAAAGTAGATTTATCTCTTCCCTCCTTAGCTTTATAGAACTACTTCTACAGTCTTATGTCTTCCTTCACATTTTTGAAGAGCAACCTAGCTCTGATACCTGATTAATGCAGGGCTATGACCCTAGGTATGCTATATACA
>LPNX010313117.1:148626-161113 GCA_001517045.1 Pseudotsuga menziesii | reverse complement strand
ACTTGAACATGGTGGGACTCATGAACTAGGCAAATAAGACAAAAATAAATGAATTAATGTCTAAGTGGGTAATACTATGGGTTTGATTATTCTAACATAGATAAGAATGCCTGATATGGTCATTGACCATATAAATTCTCATGCAGATCCATGAAGTATTATCAATAGCCGTAAGTTCATCCAAAGACAGTGACAAAAATGTAGCATTTGTAATCTTCTCTTTCATATCGTCCTTTTCTACTTGAGCTAGATATTTTTCCCATTCCCAACCACTCGATAAAGACCCATGAGAAGATGGAAAATTTGGCACTTGAATAAAAGATAGATATTTCGTCATTTTTGGATAATCTATCATAGGACGACCATTGGATAGGAGGTGAAATACAATGCTTAATTGTATTTTCTTTGATAAGAAATGTGTTTCCATCATCTTTCCAAATTGAGATTTGATGGTTCCTCCACTTTCCTCAAGTTTTTTCTTATTTAGTAAGAATTCATTATATTCCACTTCAAATTGGAGATGTCAACATTCGCTAACAGATTTCCATCTGGCAGTAGATTTATTCTCATCATTTGCAGTTTTCTTATCATACACCTTCCCAACATGCTTCTCGATTGTGTCTAACTTCATCTGTAATTTCACTATCTCACCAAGTTTCCAACTACATGAAATGCATTTAACTTCTCGTGAGCTCTCATTCTCATTTGTTGAAGGTATTGGTTCAATACATGGGTATCTTGAGACCCAATCAGCTTTGAATTTTCTCCCTGCGTCCCATTGGCCCTTTTTCCTTTCCCGTGAATGCACTGTGTCACCTTGCAATGAAAAATCTTCAGCATTTGAACTACCAATTTCGGATGGAAATGCATTTGTATCACTTTGATCATTAGAGGAATGTATTCTACCATCCATTTTCTGTGTTGCAGATGAATTCTCAAAAGTGTTGACATGTCTCTCACCAATACCTTGCTCAAGAGAGCCTGAAGCATGAATAGGATGTGGATTATTGGATGGAGGATTTTGAAAATATGATATTACATCCTTTTGTTTTGATGTTTTATTTTTCTTTCCACAATCCATGTTTGACATCTTACTTAATATTCCAAAATTGAAATTCCAAGTCGATATAGAAACCAGAAGTGAAGCCTGCATGAGAAAAATGATATAAAATTAATACAATGGCACATTATCAATTTATATTGACCCGGATTACAATGAGTGTTTACATTGACTCTTTCAATGACTCTTTCATTGACTCTTTCAATGAATTTTAATTGACTCTTTCATTGAAACCACTTATACTATGAAATGAGAACTTTATACTAAGAACGAGAACTCTAGGGATAAAAACGACGATTTTTGCGAAAAAAACACCAAAAACACCCCCAAATAGAAAAGTGTTGATACCAGTATACATGTTTTTTTTTGGGGGTTAAAGATAGAGCCATGGCCTAAACATCCCATACTGTTGTTTACAAACACTTTAAAATCAACCCCTAAATTGGACAAAAAAGTTTTCTCCAAAAGATAAATTACAACTTTTTTGAAACTTGCATATTAAACAAACAAAAATATTTCATAAATAATTTCACCACTCTAACCATAAAAAATCAAAGAAATTATGATGTGTTTCGAAATGAAATTATATATTAGACCATACAATAACAAATGATTCATATAAATATTCAAAATCTCCTTCAGAGTTTTTATTACAAATGGATCCTTTGCCGTCGCCTTCAGAGTTTCATATAAATATTCAAAATATTCGTCTCCCTTCCCCTCCATCTCCCCCTTCCACCTCCTTCATCGTCGCATTAAGGGGAGCGCCGCTCCCTTGGGTGCCAAAGGGCTGCTCCTCATTCGTGATGCGATTATCAAAATCACGTTGCCAATGAGGGACGACCCTTTGGTTCCCAAGGGAGGGTATGCTCCCCTTAATGTGACGAGAGAGAAGGTGGACGGGGGAGGCGGAGGGGGAGGAGGGTGGAGGGGAGCGGAGGGGGAGGAGGGGGACGAAGGGAGGATGGAGGAGGTGGAGGGAGCGTGGGGCATCTCCTAGGAAAACCCAGGATGACTCAGTAAATAAAAATAATTTATATTATATTGTTTTATCTACTAGTATAATCACAAGTATAAAATATTATTTTATATATATTATTCATACCATACTGTTAGAGTTAATATAAACACAAAACAAATACTATTTAATCATAAATAAATAAATAAAACTAAGAATTCTTGTTGTACAAATAATAATGTTATTTTATTCTCTAAATATTTAACTTATTAATAATATTGTTTTATTTTATTATCTTGACAAAACAAAATTATCTTTTTATTTTATTATCTTGACAAAACAAAAATATTGTTTTATTTTATTAATTTGACAAAACAAAAATATTGTTTTATTTTATCTAAGTGCCTATAAACATAATTATTTAAAATAATAATATTATTTTATTATCTAAATGTGTAACTTACTAATAATATTGTTTTATTTTATTATTTTAACAAAACAAAACTATTGTTTTATTTTATTTAATGGGAAAAACAAGAATATTGATTTATTTTATTCTCCAAACAAAAACAAGAATAACTTAGTCATGATAAAAATATATCCTTATTTTTTATAATATTATTAAAAATGCAATTTAATGAGTTAGGTCAAATGAATAGGTTAGATTAAATGAATGAGTGAATCACATTGGAAGTTTTATTAAAAATGTAAAATTCATTAAACATTTTTAAATAAATAAATTGAAAATTATATAAAATTTATACTATAAACTAAAAATTATTAAAATTTATACTATTATTTTACTTATAAATTGAAAATTATTAAAATTTATACTATTATTTTACTTTTAAATGGTGGTAGCAGAAGAGTAAAGACTAAGTCGATTAGTTTTTACCTAAGTAACGACATTTTACGAGATTCCATGTGAAGAAAGCAATGGTGAGAAACATTATAGTAGTTATGGATACCATATTTCTAACCATTAAATGCCTCTAAAGGCAACTCGGCTCTATGATGCAGAACTAGGCACTTCAATGGAATAAATGACTGAGTTCAATAAGTTGGATGACGAGGCGTATTTATTAGCAAGGCAGTCTTGTGTACCTTAATGCTATGCTCAATTGACTTTGTAATGCTCTGAAGCTTCATGTGAGCTTCCCTGACGCATTAAAATTCGTTGATTTCTCAATTAAACAGAGGTCCCCTCATCTTTGTCAATTGTGTATATAAAGGAATGCAAATTTTTAAAGTTAGTAACGTTAAATATTTGAATGGAGAAAATCCCTCGGATATTCCATTCATTCCGGAACCGGTTGACTGGAGGATGACTATATGAAAAGCTTCAAGCCCAGAAGTCAAGTTGTTTTAGAAGAAATGCTAGATACTCTAGCGGGACAATCCCAACAAGTACCTAAGACTGAGGTGCATAGACCACAAAATACTAAACAGGAAACACCTAGTACACCTATACCTCTTAGTATTGGGAGGATTATCAGGGCACCTGATAGATTCATGTTCTTGGGAAAGAATCATGATGTAATCCCAGAAGGAAAAGAGTCTGATCCTTGTACCTATGATGAAGCAATTAATGAGATAGATGCAGATCATTGGTTAAGTGCTATGAAAGAATATCAGATGAAGTAGCAATTAATGCAACAAAAGCAAATTAGAAAGTAGTAAGTCACATCTTTCAAGCTACCAACAAAAGAAAAGAACTATACCATTCAAAAGAACTATACTACCATTTCATTTGATCTCTCTATTGGATTTAAGAAGCAGCTACAGAATAGAGAGGGGGGATTCATTGATTCTATATGACTTCTTTCCAACCTTTTCACACTTGTATTTGGAGTATTTGGATATGGGGGTGAGGGTCATTCTTTTTTGACTTAAAAGAATTAGAATTATCTGTCACAGTTGACCTGGATAAGGGATTCCCAGACAGCGCTAATGGGGCCTCGAAAGGTTGCTTAGTACTACGAGATATTGTCATGAAAATGTCTGATCTGCCATGAACATAGTAACCTGTCTTGTAGTGCCCGAGAAGGATCATCGAGGAAACTCAGACTGTGGATAATAACCTACCTACCGGATGAACAGCCTCAGAACCAACAATTTGAAAAAGACCGTCAGGGGGAGGGAATGACTATTGTGCTCTCCCTCCCTCCGGGCCCTTGATCCTCACCCTCGGGGAATATAATTCATTATTTCGAATAGGGGCCGAAAGGCGTGAGTGCAGTAGACATTTTAAAGACTACATTGAACTCCAATCTTTCATCCCTTCATCCCAGTTTCACAATAGACTGTGTCAAGATTGCAATTATTGCTTTCGGGTTCTTTCCCCAGCCAGTCGCCCCTGTGTGGGAGGGGTCAAGCTTGGAGACTTCTCATTTGTGGGGAATAACACTATGACGCACCTTGCATTTCGGTTATACATATAGATTCCGGGTTATCTCTGTAGAACCTTCGCCAGGTAGATCGGTGCGTGCTTAAAGCAAACTTGGATGGTAGTCCTAATTGCAAGTGCTTGCTGGGCAGATCTCTATGTTCCAAGACCGCCTCAGCCGCCGTTGGACCAATCATTCACCAAGGCCGCATCCCTTGAACTTCTGCCCAAAAGATATGGAAATCAGAGGACAAGTGGTGGTTACAGCTTGAAGAGGACCACTCACTCACACTCAGTCCTGATGCCTGATTAAAAAGGAGAAGAAGCCACTTCACTTCCCGGGAATACCAGCACGAAGAGGGTTCGCCCTGAGATGATATCATCAAGACAGTCCTCTCTTCCCTTAAACAATCGGGGTGGATACGGATACAATATTCCCCACGCCTGACTATTCCTTTAGGGGTGAACAACGATTCTGTCTGATATTTGATGGCGCCTCCTTTCGAGCGAAGTTGTCATTTTTTCAACCGCAAGAGCCATAAAAAGTTGCTGCCCCTCCACCTCCTCCCTCCGCTTGCCTCCATCCTCCGCCTCCCCCTTCCACCTCCTCCACGGTTGCAATAAGGGAGTGCCACTCCTTGGGAGCCAACGAGCTGCCCTTTACTGGCGGTGTGATTCTGAGAATCGCGCCACCAGTAAAGGGTGGCTCGTTGGCTCCCAAGGAGTGGCGCTCCCTTATTGAAACTGCGGAGGAGGCGTGTCATTCACTGCGATAGAATTCATTCACTCACTGCAAGTAGAAGCCGTTCACATAAAAGCCATAAAACATTGGCCGCTCACCTATAATGTAACCTCTCACGCCTCCTCCATAGTTGCAATAAAGGGAGCGCCGCTCCTTGGGAGCCAACGAGCCGCCAGTAAAGGGCGGCTCGTTGGCTCCCAAGGAGCGGCACTCCCTTATTGCAACTGCAAAGGAGTCGTGTCATTCACTGCAATAGAATTCATTCACTCACTGCAAGTAGAATCCGTTCACATAAAAGCCATAAAACATTGGCATCTCACTTGTAATGTAACCTCTCACCAAATGCCTTATTTACCCTTTTTCCTGCAGGCCATTTTAACCCACCCGACAAGCATATAAAAACCTTTCCTTCTCGATAAACCTTTGTAGACACCACTTAGGCCGGCCCAGCAGCTAAAGAACCATGTAATAACCTTATTTATCTCGGTCTAGTGAAGAAATACCTCTGGGGACATTACCTGCCCCATCTTAGCATGTGTTTCAGAACTAGCATAACAAGTACGTAGGAGCTGTGTTCCTTACCGTTAATTTCAAGTTGAAAAGAGGTAGGTGAAAGGAGGTAACGATGATCACCAGCTTAATGTAGTCAGTTTGTAGCAGAACCTTGTGCGATATTTATTGGGCGAGCGTTCAAATGTACCGATGGCTATTCCACGCAGGCTTGGAATTTCCAGTGCCTGTCATGTGAAAATTTGGTGACGTTTTCAAGTTTTTGGTGCCTGTCATTTTACGTCCTCGGCAATTTGGTACCTGTCAAATATATTTTCATTTCTAATTTTTTTATAAAGGAGCACACACTTTTTTCTTGATTGATACTAAAATACAAATTAATCACTGCTTATTTTTCTTCCAATTGATTCTACTATGTATTGAGGGGGCAATTATAAACCTACAGTAGTTTAGAGCAACTCGAGTTCTCATAGAGGGGTAATTTATAAATTTTGTTCTTTTGAAAATAAAATAAAAAATCTTATTACAAACGTTTTAGAATATAATTAAAAATTAAATATATTGTAAAGTACAACTTTTTAAAGATCATAATTGTAACGCTTCATCTCAGAAATCCTAGAAATACTTTATTGTATTCTATATTAAATCTCACAATACTGAAAGAACAAATAAATTGAAGTTTCTTTTTCTTCTGGGCCGGATTGACAAACCCTCTTAATATAGCAGCAGACTTTTCTGTCAGTACCGAAAAATAAATTAAATCTCTGATTCTACGAGTAAAATTTAACATGAAATCATAGAGAACTGAAAAATGAATAAATCTCGGAATCTAAGTAAGTAAATATATAGTTAAAAGTGGACCAATCACACCACTAAGAAATTAATTTATCTCAGAAATATTTAGCTTTTTCCAACAGAAACAATTGAAAACACGTTCTAATCAGAATAAACGAATTATCTGTAGAAGATGTCTTCCCTGCACATTATATTGTGTCATACGACATGATTCTTTTCAATCTTATTTGCAGTTTATTTACCAACAGGCAATTTGTGCTCGAAGGAATCTATAGTTCAATTCATGCGCTGCTTTAAAAGTTGGGGTTTAGGGTTGCTGCATGCATTAGGGTATAGGGTTTTGGGTTGCAGCATACATTTATGTAGTCATGTTAAATCAACAAGTTACAGTATTGCTATCAAAACAAAACACTGGCAGACAAAATTCGTTTCTTCACATCAACCCATAATTTGTTGCGCATTTAAAGAAAAGAAAGGGGTCCCTGAAAGAAGGATTAATTGTAGCATTATTCCGAAATATAATGAAACGCAACAAAAAGTCCTACATACATTGAGTTCGTCTCTAATTCTTAATTAATTGACCTAGTTGATTTCGATCTAAACTCACAACCCTTGCAAAAGAAAGCTTTAATCACAGTAAACTTTTAATGGAAGCATCTTACCTGATTTTTCCAAATGCAAAAGTTCTTCCTATGAATATATGATGAATCTACTGCGCAAATGGGCAGAATACGCATGTATAGCAGGCTGCAGGTAGGCATGTAAAAACCATAAGTTTGTAGGAACCAATCCTTTATTATTAAATTTTTTTTTCAACACATGAGCAATACGGTTGAAGAAGAGAACATCTGCTCTACACTAGAGTTAAGAACACAGCTTATACTGCACATATACAATTGTGTAATAGTGGATACAGATAAATTTGGACTAGCAGGCGGGAAAATATTTGTTGTAAATCACTCCCAGCCAGCTAGGTTCTCCACTTTCAGCTCAGAGAATAGATAGCTGGATGACAGATACAATCCAATCCACTTTGGTCGATCCTCCAGTATTATTTCTTCTGTTTAGCAGGTAGATGGAGAGAGAACATAGTTCCCAGACAATCGCTAATTGCTATGGGTTTTGTTTGCATCGGTGAGGTGGTCACGGATACACGGTTCTTAGATAATGCATGTGTGGCGCACATGGAATAGAGGAAAACCAATCCGGTAGACCTCCATCAATCGGTACTTTCCATTCGATGTAACACCAAATTGTAATGAGGTAGACACCGGTCCAAGCCTTTGAGATCAGGACATCTGTAACATGCTGCCTCTGCACACTGCAGGTACTATAAATTTTGACGTCTGATAAATATTAGTAGACATTTAAAAATTTTGGAGGGATGTTGATGTGTTAAAAAAATTTCCACCTGTCAAATATGTGTAAAAATGAAAAAAACGTTCTGTGGAACGTCAAATTCCAGGCCTGATTCCACGGCCTAATGCTGGATGTTAAGTTGCAACAACGGAGGAGGTGAAAGGGGGAGGCGGAGGGTAGAGTGGAGCTTCACTATCATTATCCTGTGTTATAACTTAAATGATATCCTTTGTTACAATCTAACACGTTGACATGTTTTTCAGAATAGATGAAGTTTGTAATATAATCTAGGGTTGCTCCCATTTTTTCGATTTTTGGAAGCTATTTCTCCGCCATCGGGTCTTGAAATTTTAGAAGCCTCATACTCACCTCCTCTACTATTGCAATAAGGGAGTTCCGCTCCTTGGGAGCCAATGAGCCGAATCGCGCCGCCAGTAAAGGGCGGCTCGTTGGCTCCGAAGGAGCGGCGCTCCCTTATTGCAACAACGAAGGAAGTGGAAGGGGGAGGCAGAGGGTGGAGTGAAGCTTCACTATCATTATCCTGTGTTATAGTTTAAATGATATCTTGTGTTAGATTGTAACATAGGAGCTAAACTTTAGTGTTGTTTGTACACTCCAAGAGTGCTGAACAAATGCTTGATGTGCTCGCTCATCTCAGTGGAGTAGTTGTAGTAGTTGTGCTACAAATTTGATCTATTTTTAGAAGAAACCACCAACAATTTTTTTGATTTCATATTTTGTATGTGATGGTTGTCCAACTCTCAATATTCCTTACCGATTACAATGGCTTGAAAGGAATTTTATTGTCCTTCTTTATGTTTGTTCTAATGCTTCGTAGTCCAGTAATTTCCCTGAAGGTTTTGGCTTCAACAGACAAAAAACATGCTATACCTTCTTTACGTGGCATTCCAGTGATGAAATATTACTTCAAGACTCTGAAGTTTTCATAAATCTATGCTAATCTCTGGGGTGGGAAACACCAAAATGTTTCCAAAGATGAGTCTGCAGTTACACTCACATTAGACAATTCATCTGGTAACACACTTCTTTTTTCTTATGATCAATGTTTAGTTATTAATAATTATAGTCATTAATTATTAATAATTATATGGTAACACGCTTCTCTTTTCTTATGATCCGATGTTTAGTTATTAATAATTATATGGTAACACACTTCTCTTTTTTTATGGTCGATCTTTAGTTATTAATAATTATAGTCATTAGTTATTAATAATTATATTCTCTCTTGTTTGTTGCATTAACTATTGTATTATATTCTCTCTTGTTTGGTGTATTAACTATAAATTGCACACAATATTTTTCAATAAAAAAAGGCAATTCATTTTTGTTTTTATTCCGGGCCAATCCATTAAAAGGGCGAAGCAAGGTGACTCCTACCACATGCTATACCACTCGTAATTTTAGATTGAATTCCCAAAATATACATCCTCAAGGCTGAACGGAGCCATAATTAGCAATTGAATTCCATCTGTTCATCATTCCTGGATTAAAAGCATAATATTTATGATTTGGAAACATCTTGTTCAATCTCTAGCTAAGTCTGTGAGTCATAAAGAGCTGGGACCAACTAGTGGTTTATTTACTTTCTTGTTCCATCCATTCATATAGGGTTTCTCTAGTTCGAAAGTAAAAAGAAAAAAGAGAAGAAAGAGATTATTAAATTATGTTATGCCAATTTTTTTTTGACTCTTTACACTTATAGCCTTTTTATATCACTACACATACAGGAACACTACAACCTACTACACACTTACAAGATAGCAACTACATTCCAACAGGAAACACACCAACATCACTATAAAAATAAATATCACCATATGAACCACCCGTAGGTCCAGGACATTAATGAGGTAAACACATCGCCGGTTACCCCTCATCATGTCAGTTACCCCATTAATCCACAATCTTGCTTTTCATAGAGCAGTACTCAAACCCAATGTGTACCCTCATCACCCTGCTAAAACCTATGTATCCTCGGCTTAGCATGTCCACTCTCACCATTGGGAATTGATATTGTGAACTAAGGGCGACTTTAATTATATTTTCTTTTTTTTTGGATTAATTGTTGCAGTTTTAGCAATTGATATTGTGGACTCACCGCATCTATGGAAACCTACTAACCATTATCTAAGGACTACAACCACTCAAGATATATATTTGGTTTGGAAATAATTGGCTTTATAGTTTGAGTGGGCCATAATTGGATTATAATTAGCATATATTCATTTTAAAAAGGGATCTATTTTAAAAATTATGGGGTGTAGTGTTTAAATATTCATGATGTTATATATGGGTCAAAATTTTATATATCCATTGTGTTTATTAAATGGATTGTGCAAAGTGTAAATAGTTTTTGTGGAAGGATAATGAAATATATAGAATGACTATATATACATGAGATTCACACCAAAGTCAATGATTCTGAGAATCACACCGCTAGTGAGGGGTGGCCCTTTGGCGCCCAAGGGAGAAACATTCCCCTTGATGTGATAGACGGAGTAGGTGGAAGGGGGAGGCAGAGGGGGAGGAAGGTGGAGGGCGAGGGAGGTAGAGGTCGAAGAGGATTTAAGGGGGAATTAAGGTGGTTTTATTTTTTTTTAAAGAAAATGTTAAATTTGACAACTTTTTGATAAGATATATTAGTATTGTTTTGACTTTTATACTTTATATTAGAAATAAAATTTCTATATATATATATTGTTTTTAATATGTTATTTACAAATATATGGTATATTTTTTCGTGAATTTATGTGAACCATAACATTTTGCAATATAGTATAAAATAGTATCATTTTTATACAAAAATTCTATGAAAATCCGTTGAAAATGGTTGTAAATGTCTTTATTTTCTAGAATTTCTTAGAATTTTGTCAATTAAAAAGTCTTATTTTTCCTATAATAATGTCTTATTTTAAAGAAAAAATTGCAAAATGTATATGTTTTTCAATATAATTTTCTTCTAAACGTATGTTATTTTGTTAAATGTCTAAAAAACACACTTGAAAATAGAAAGTAATAATATTTTACGACAAAGATGATTCAAATGCCTAAAAAAATGCCTTATAATGAAAATGGGTGATACTGGTATCAACCCTTTTTTAAATGAAGGTAAAAATAGCTACTAGTAAAACGAGAACTGTGTCGAGTTCTCATTTCATAGTATAAGTGGTTTTGACTCTTTCCCCAAAGGAGGTATAACACTAATACAACTGGAAGGTGTCAATGAAACACAACTACACTGACTAGATTCAGGGAAAGTGGGGACTCCACTTGTTATCTCATCCCTTAATGGTCCAGCGGACATGTGGGGACTTGAATCTTGACAAACCAATAAACTAATAGAATCAGAGATTATGCTCCACATTATTCTTTTGGCAAACAATCCACAGAATTCAAACAAGCATGACATACACCATGTCGTAAAATCACAACATTCATGACATACACATATGTAGACTTTGTTCTATGTAACATAAAGGATAATTGCCTTATATGATGACAAATGTCTCCAATGGTGTGTATTGAATAGGTATATAATGCCCCATTTTTAACACAATTTCTATAATTTCTTATTGACCAACTTGAAATAACAAGCATTGACACCACATCAATGAAGAAATGAATAATATATCAATGAATTCTAAGCCCAAGTTGTACAACTTGCAAATGATCCTTTGTATATTTAGCCAAAATTCCTAGCTTTTGAAAGATCCACTAAATGAATCTATGTATTTAGCATAACCTATCCTTTTGAAAAGGAAACTGAGATGCTCTATCTTCATCAAAACACATTAGATAGAACACTTATCCTTCATATTTTCTTTGGTATACAAAGCTAACAATGTATAGAAATCAGAGTAACAATGTCAAGCATAATATCAATCACTACATGTAACATAGATTCTATGCGTATAATCCCTTCAGCATCCACGCACACAATTCTCATGTTTATAGATTCCCATTGATTATCTGGATTTCGATTGCTAAACTCAAATTCAATTCCATGTAAGACAAATATTTATACAGATGACTTACTCTTCCATCAGATTAAAACAAGCTAATAGATTCTATTTTCACTATTATTCAGCTCAAAGACTTCATATAGAAAATCACTCTGTTTCTTATTTAATTTTTTGAGCCTGTCATACAATGTAGAGATCGAGCCTGTAAGATCTGGGTATGAATAACAACAACAAGCAGTCTTAAATCCCTAATTCTAGGTGCTTTCTAGGCATGAAAACATTGAGAAGAGACGTGTATCAATTTTGGGAATCATTCATGAGGTAAACACTCTTCATCTTGGGTTCTGAGTTTAATTCTACCATAAAAAATGCCCTAGTACTCAAATCTGGGTAGTTTTGAGCACAAATAGTGGCCAAAATTCATATTGCAGCAACTAAAAAGCAATGACCAGAAGGCTGTAGCAAATTCTAGGTTGAGATTGAAAGTAGAAGTACCATCAAAACCCAACTCTATTCTCTGAGCATAAATAACAGTAAAAATCATCTAAACTTTAAGTCTGGCTAGTTCTGAGTTTTATGGTACAAGAGGCCCACTACGATGATATATGAAATTAAAAACGAGTACATGCTTTAATAAGTAATCTACAAATTTCTATTAATTTGTGTAAAAGGGAATAACTAACAACTTTTTAAA
>LPNX010313117.1:15915-146584 GCA_001517045.1 Pseudotsuga menziesii | reverse complement strand
CATATCGGGATAAAATTACTATGTCATATAAGTTGGAGTTTAAACCTACCAATAATTTTTATTGAGTATGAAGCACTCATAATGTTTATTGTCATATAATGTTTATTGAATATGAACCCTAATCCCAAGTTCACTTTCCAAATCCTTCTTCAAGAAGTTGTGAGAGGCACCTGAGTCTATCGATAATTCCAGTGGTATTTCATTGTTGAGAAAGTTCACATAACACAACTAGTTGACACTCTACCTTTGGTTTCAACTAAGGAACCAATCCTTTTCAAGGACCTCTTTAAGAGGAATTGTGCCCTTTCATTTTCAAAATAGTTTTGTAGTGCGCGTTTGCAAACAAACTCTGAAGCAATAGTAGTAGTACATATATATTCATTAACTAACAGCTGCTTGTAATGTTTTTATATGCAGGGCTCGATGACTGTTAGAGTACCCTAAAGGGGGGTCTTATAAAATGTAGACCAATTATAGGATGGGTAGCAACTGAAAGGGCTGCCCTTTGGGTTGATAAGGCATTGGACAAGGCCTTAAAAGGGCAGACCGCGGGTAAAAGGAAGTTAGGAGAGGTCTGTTATAGACGTAGAGGAGGGGCCAAGGCACTAAACAAGCAGCCCAAGGATGTTTAAGGAGTGGCCGTGGGCTATAGCATATACAACCTGAAGCTTACACTTGTGCTAAAGATGCTATACTTTGAGCAGTTGTTTGAGGTGTAGACATATCCCTAAAAATTTTCCTTTGGAGAAGTTTGATCATAGGAGGGTCATCTTATATCCTATGATAATATGAAGCTATAGGATTGAAAGTGGAGGCACCCCATTCATGAAAAATATATGATTACATTTGTGCATTTCCTACAAGCATGGAGGAATTATTTGGGGTAGACCGTTCATTGTGAATATATCAAGTCACTAAACAAGCAGCCCTAGGGGAGAGCCCTAAATGCAAGTCTGTAAGGAGACTCAAACACTAAATAATATATTCTTTTGGAAGGGTTAGTGATCTGTGCCTTAATGGAGTCAAGAAGAAGACATACTATATGGACAAATATGAACCTCATAAATGCAATCAGTAAGTCAACTTCAAGGCAAATCTAGAATGATAATGTTATGCGAAGGTTATGCAAGTAGTTAGCAAAAACATTAATCGTCAAGTTTATCAAATACTTAGGCATTGCATGACCATCAACTACTATTTATCATCATTCGTGTATAACCATAGAAAAATTGGAGTGTGGTATGAGTACAAATATGGCAGCCCAATAAACAATAATAAAGCAATCAGTAAGCAGATGTATCTAGTGTAGTCATATGCATACCCATTTATCCACCATTCATTATTAATTTAAACATAATATAGATGGCAGTTACATGTAATTTAGTAATACATGATATTCAACAATTATTGGTCATTTTACAAAGTATTTATCAATTAGTATTAGGTCTGTCCATAAAATAGAATTCAGTACGCGTTTGCAAACAAACTCTGAAGCAATAGCAGTAGTACATATATATTCATTAACTAACAACTGCTTGTAATGTTTTTATATGCAGGGTTGGATGACTGTTAGAGTACCCTAAAGGGGGGTATTATAAAATGCAGACCAAGTATAGGATGGGCAGCAACTGAAAGGGTATGGGGTGGAGTTACGCTTCTATCAATGCTGCTATGCACTCGTGATCAAGGATATGGGGTGACTACAAAACATCGCAGGCTGCTAGAAGGTGAAATTTTAAAGTAGAATCTGTAGAATTGTTCAATCCCTCTGGTTCCTAAGGTCCGTGGTTAAGAATGGTAAACTTTAGTTGTTTGATTGGTTGTTAACAATGATATATAAGGTGAAAATTCAAAGTAGGATCTATGAAAATTTTCAATCTTGTTTGGGATTGATATATCCTGGTTCAAACTATGATATTAATTATTTTCATTGTATTTGTGTTATATGTATGAATGTACAGTTTGTGTTCACAATTGATTGAATGTATTACACAACTTATAGGTGGTAACAACTGTAGGCCTACTCAATTTTTGCTATGCAGGAGTAATCATACAAAAAGGGGGCAGTTGCATGCTGCATCTTAACAATGACACCCAAGACACTTGTGAATTTCACTATGTGGGTAAGTGTGAATAAGTTTAAAGAGGGAAGAGCCTGGAGTAGCAATAAAACATGAGGTAATCACTTGACTTAGTTCACAAGGTGCAAATTAACCTCGTACTATCACACTTATTATGCTAGAAGAACCGCACTAAGGCTAAGAGACGAGCAATAGTTTAAGCACATGAGTCAATATAATGCATAGAATGGTTTCCTCCCACAAACGAATCCAACCACTATCCTTTATAAGAGGAGGCAACGCGTGCCAAACTCTTGTGACAATGTTTTGAGACTATTCAAACTCAGAAAGGGAGACATTCAACTTAAAAGAAGAGTAATCCTCATACTGACAATCAGAACCAATGAGCGTACAAGTGGAAATAGAAAAATGATTAGAGCCAATGATAGTGAAGTCCAAATGAATAGAGGGCTGACTAGTGGATTGAGAATGTAGCTACATGAGAATTGGAATAGAACCTATCAAGTCTACCTTGATCCAGTGAAAACCAAAAACAGTCTTCAAAGCAGTCCCCACCCTTTTGAACCAGGAAGAACTTGAAATCACGAAATCCTGAGCATTAGCAGTTATGCCATAGCTAAAAAGGATGTTTAATACCTGGAATTCATTGAGCCCACTAATTCTGGTGCTGAACAAAAAATTTCCAAGGAGGATCCCTTTGTTAACTAGAATAGAGGGCTCACTAGTGGATGAGAATGTAGCTACATGAGAATTGGCATAGAACCTATCAAGTCTACCTTTGATCCAGTGAAAACCATAAACAGTCTTCAAAGCAGTTGACACCCTTTTGAGCTGGGCAGAACTTGAAATCATGAAATCCTGAACATTAGCGATTATCCCATATATCTTAAAGGGATGTTTAAAACCTGGAATGCATTGAGCCTGCGCAATCTAGTGCTAAACTAAAAATTGACAAGGAGTATCCCTCTTCACTGCATGTACTACCCATTTGTCACAAAGAAATCCTCCTTGAGCTCTTATGTTAGGGAGGCCCTGGCCATGTCCCCTTTGGTCTCTTGATAAATTGCAGATATCCCAAGCCACCAAAGGAATCATATTTCTCGTTGATCTCATTTCATGCCTTTTAGATGGAACCATATTCAATTTCTGTGATTTTTGCAATGTACTAGTTTGATGTAGACTTCCACTTTACTCTCATATATGCATGTAATCTGATGTTATTAAATTGGAACCCATTCTTTCAATATGGTACAACTTTTGATTAGTTCTAATGCCATTCTTGTCTCAATTACTTGTTTGTTTACTGGTAAAGTTGGACACCATTGCAAGTAGCTCGTCTTTGGCGCAGACATTGGATTGAAGGGCTTCTAGCTCGTGGCTCCCAATGTGGTGTACCATGTTTTCCGCCATCTCGATATTTAGCCCTGCCTCTCATGAGCATTGTGCAAATTGCTAGGTATGAATATTTATATCTGATGTTAACTTTTCAAAGGTACATCATGCATTTAATTAGTTAGGAAGAAAAGTTCCCAGTTCATCTCCTAAAAGGTATTTGTTGTTGGTTGACCATTAATAAATTGAAATTCAGGAAGAATATATTTAGACTTATTAATTAGGATAACTATTTTTAAAATATAAATTGAAAGTTCAAGTGAATGGACAGGTTTTGTGTTGTATCTTCTGTCAAGTTTGGGAAAGCATGGAATGCTAATATATCTTTTTTTTTGTTTCTGTATTTTTTAATTTCAGGTTCTGAATCATTTGGTTCTTTTTGTGGAAGATTTTCCATGGATGATAGCTTATCCTTGTAATTAGACTAACTTGCAATTATAGGTATAAACATGTTTGTGCCACTAGAATAAGTAATATTGTCTTTTCTATAAAATGTGTCAGACATCTGAGTTTGGATTTTCTCACAGTATGAATTAGTCATTGTTATACACCTGAATGGCACCTCTCCGTCCGAGTGCCGACATCCCTCATGTTGGCACACAAAAGGACACTTATGGATAGAGGTTTGCCCAAAACACTATAGCTTGGCTTGTCATGAAATACATTCTTTCACCATCCACCTAGTTACTTTGTCATTTGTCTATGTTTAGATGTATCCGCGACTATCCTTATATACAACTCGTGCATCACTCGCGAGTCTCCTTTACAGCAAGTCGCGAATCCATGTATTCGCGGGTTGCGCTTATACATAGTTGCGAATCATTCGTGGGTTGCTCTACTACAGCCCGCGAATGTGTCTCAACATTAAAATATAAAAACACTCGCGCTAATGGGAGATTAGTTAAGTTATTTAACTTAATTTCCTTAACTGCTGTAACCTCCCTAACCTTCGAGAACTGCCTTATTTCACCCATATAAATACAGGCCTTGGGGAGGGTGTTGATGACTTACACTTGGAGAGCAAAGTTATGCTGGTGGAGTTTATACATAAGTCTTTGGAGCAGTGAACTCAAAATCCTTTGGTTGCAGAGGAGTCCTTGTCTCAGACGTTGGGTTGTATCTGAACTCTTTCCATTATTGATAATAAAGAGATTACTTCTTCCATATGTGTTTCATGTGTATTGGTTTGATAATTATTTATGCTTATGCATCTTATATGTGATTTATCTAAGTTGCTTATACATATATGAATCATCTTGTATCTGGAAAAGTGTTTCTTGACAGGTGAAAGAGGAACAATCTTGAAGACTTTGGAAGTGGAATAGAGAAGAATAAGATTAGCAAGGATCGACCTTCGTTTAACAAGTAAGTCCTTTTGATCTTCCTATTTCTTATTCTGCACTTTAGAAGTCAATTGTCTGCAAGTAATTGAGTATGTTGGTAACCCCAGACCTTAGGTTATTAGGTGTATAACCCTGTACAATAGAACTGGTGACTCCGCTGGGGAGCCCGAACTGCTGTAGGTTGTTTTTTGTCCTCCTGACCAGTTTTTCTTGTGAGTCTGTTTTTGATTTGTTATCCTGTTTCAATACTTGCTTTAGCATTTGAAAGTCTTGGGTTTTTCTTGATTTTTTCAGAAAAAATTTATACCCATTCGCGGGTTGTCTTTATAGACAGTCGCGAATACTACTGTGCATTTGCGGGTTGTTATACTAGACAGTCGCGAGTCACTCGCGAGTTGCTCTTAGTGACAGTCGCGAATACTCCTGGAAGTGGGGATTTTTTAAGATAAGTTTTGCTTGTTCTTTTATTTGTTTGGTCCCTGTTTCTGAGTGGTCTTTCTTTAAGAATGCTGTGTAGTGGGTCTGAATACTGTTGGTGATCACATTTCCTTGTTTTTTCGGAAGCTCTTGAGTCTTTTTGCTTGGTTTATTTACTGCTTGCATACTGAAGTGTTTTGGCCTGTTTGGGTTGTGGGTTAAAGTGTCTTGGTCCAGATCAGTGATCAGGGTCTTGGGATCAGTTTTTCCAGTCTGTCTTCTGACAGTGGCTGGTTGTCACTTGCCTGTATAAGTCTGCATTGATTCTTTGTCATTGGTAGCACCCAAGCTAGGGTTCCTAGCCTCCCTTTGTTGGTGGTCTTTTGGGTCCTTTCAGCCTGTTTGCTTTAGTTTATTAATTTTATACAGTTCATAAGCGTCAAGTTTGCTCAAGCATAGTGCATTGTAGATGCATAGTAGAGTTTGATTATTTTTAAAAGTGAAAAGAAAACATAGTTAAATATTTTGCATTGTGATTTTTGCATAAGTAGTGTTTATTTCAATTTAAAAATATTATATCAAAAGCTACAAAAACATAAGCTTAGTTTCTTTCATCGTTGCTTTCAATTCATCAATACATATTTGAAAAAATTAAAAAGAAGTTTGTTTTTATAATAGCAATTTTGCTTTGAATACACCTTTACTTTCATTTATTTCTTGTTTGAATCAAAACATCATACAGTATATCACTCCATTTCCTCTTGAGTAAAGAACAGCCCTTTAAAATGAACGCATAAATTAAAATTTACTAGTAAGTTTTTTGTTTTAAGGGGCCTTTCACCTACTAGCTTAGGCTAGACTTGTGGGCTAGGAAGTGTAAACTTCCCACAAGTTATAAACTAAGACGTAGTGGACCTTTCTTTAGGGAAATCCTTGACTCTATCACTATATCTAGGAAGCTCCTCTCAAACGGGAGTTAAGCACTAGGCCGCATGGAGGCTTGGACAGAGGAGATAACCCTCTGAATCCTTGTCAAAACGTAACCCATGAATTTTATGCATCTGGGGATTCTATCCTAGACAGAGTTTCGTGCTCAGCTACCCTGTCCATGCATACAAGTTCAGCTGACGAATGTCCCCCCAGACTATTGGTATTGCCAAGGTAGCCTTTAGTCTCTTGTCTTTTTAGGGTTCATACCTAGGTAAACCGGAAGGCTATTTCTGGTTCACCTTGAACGGGCTTGGAAGGTAAACCTTGTTGAAAGTGTAGGAGGGCGGTGGGTGATTCCTCTGCTTGTGCATAAGAACCACTTCAAGGATGCCAAGTAATCGTTCATCAGCTTTCTTCGAGAAAGTATATCTTTTACCTGGTTTGATTGCTTGAGACTCTAGGAGCTTTTTAGTGTATGCTCTGTGGTTTTTCCTGTGTTTAGTTGGCCTTAGGGTGTGATTTGTTAAATTTTTAATTCTGGAGGACCAACCTGTTAGAAGGTCAAGAAGCTTGAGAAACCTTCCTCCTATCACCGCATTGGAGCCTCCACCTTTACCTCAAAGGCAGAGATTAGACACAGACGGTTCATTCGAACCTGTAGGAATAAGTGAGACTCTTGGTGAACCGAAACTCATTGCTAACCGTTTCAATCTTGACACAGTTGAGATAGAATAATTGCAAACTAACGAGTTTGCAAATTTTTTTTTCTCCCCCTTGACTGATTTAAACGATCCTGTGATTGTCCAAGTTAGACCTTTTGATTCACCAGTGCTAAGTGTACCTGTGGGTAGATTCATGTCTTCTGCGGAAGAAAGTTCTTTTGTGTTTACCTCAACCCTTCCGGTTGAAGGGGTACTACCTCCCCCGGTAAGTACCCCTAGATCTAGTTTGCCTTCTACACCTTTGACTCCAGCGAATCGGGTGGTTCAACCACCGGTTCACTCCAACATAGGAGGTACTTCTGGTAACACGGTTGTTGGGATTCCCACTATACCTACCATTCCTTCTTCCTTCCCTTACACTACCCAGAGTGCTCTGGTAGGATCCTTGGCTTATGTCCAAGGATTTCCTTGGAATGGGGGGCATATTCCCTCGTCCAGTCCATACGTAGGTCCATATCCTTCATATGTAGGAGTGCAGTTTGGGAGGAACAACTCTTACGGGAAGAGCTTCCAAACCCCTATTTCGGTCCCATACACGAGCTCTCCCTTTTTGTTTTTTAGCGGAGGGATACCTGCTCCAGTCTTTCAGACCCTTGCTTCTATGGGGACGACCCGAACCACTTACACTACACCTCCCACACAAAATCCTATGGCTTACAGATGGAATCCATTTCAAAGCAACCTTCCCACTTCACAACCGGTGGCTGGGGGAAACCCCACTTTTACCCATGGGCAATCGGGGGCAGGCCCCTCAAATCCCCAAGTTGGCTCATTTACTACCCCAGTTAGGCCCAAACTTCCTTTCCTGGCAACTTTAAACTTGCCAAACTTGTCAAAGTTGATGAATGACCCGGTGAGGCATGACCCCTTGTGGCCACCTATTCCCACCAAATTTCCATCGGACATCCCTAAGTTCGAAGGTAAAGCTGGTGAAGATCCTGGGGCACATGCCACCACTTTTCACTTATGGTGTTCTTCCAATTCGTTGAATGAGGACTCAATTAGATTGAGGCTATTCTAGAGGACCTTGATGGGTACGGCGGCAAAGTGGTATATTGAATTGGCTTCTGCTGCCTTTAGTAGTTTCTGGGATTTGGCTAGTGCTTTCCTTAGCCACTTTCAGCTTCCGGTTCGATACAATTTTGGAATAGACTAGTTGTCTACTTTTAGACAAAGCAAGGCTACTCACATCTTGGATCATATCCAAGAGTGGAGGAGGCGAAAGATCCTTATCAAAGCCACCATTCCTCCTGAGTTTCTATTAGAATGGTTCCTTAAATCACTGTTGCCATACATATCTAAAGATGTTTCCACATCAAGAGTAACAGATGAAGAAGAAGGCATACTCAGGGCCCAGCAGTTAGACTTGATTTATTCACAGTCTGGGATCTTGTATGAGACCATCCCTGAGGCACCGAGGCCTTCGCACGAGGTGGAGAAGCCTAAGCCTGGACCCCATGCCGATGGTGTGGTTGGGTCTGTTAACTCTCCCACCGTAGAGTCTTTAACTAAGCAACTTCACCAGTTGTCTGTCAAACAGTCTACGGCAGAGGCAGCAAAGGCTGCCCCCTCTCCCCAGAATGCAAATGTTTTTGCTCAAACCTCTCAGAAGGGCAATCAGCAACCCGGTGGGAAGAAAAAGAAAGGTAAGAAGGGAGAAGGAAATCAAAACAAGCCAAAGACCCCGAAAAATGCTGATGGGGGAAAAAAATAAAAGAAGAAGGTCAAGTTCCCTTGTAAGTTGTGCCAAGAGGACCACCTTACTCACCTTTGTCCCCTTATGGATCAAGCCCAGAAGCTGCTCAAAGCTCAACAACCGGCTGTCCTGAAGGACCCGTTTCCCCAAGGACAGAACTCTGCTTCAGCTTCTAATGTAGCAGGGGGCACTCAAACTGCCCTTGCCCCTAATTATATCAACATGGTTCGATCTTCGACTTTGTTGCAAACCAGGAGCAAAAACTATGAAACCGAGACTTCTGAGAAGGGTAAAGCTGTAGTTGAACCTTCCAACCCTCTCACGATAGAGAAACCTGCCAAAACTATGTCGAAGATACCGAAAGGTGTTTTCAAGAAGACCTTGCATAACCCCAATGCTAGGGCTGCTTCAAACTACTCAGTGGTTGAAGATTTAGCTCAAACTCTGTGTGCAATGTCTGCTTTAGAGGTGTTACAGAGTTGTCCTACCCAGCGGGATGTTCTCTTATCAGCTTTATGTAGCATGGATTCTTCGAGTATCATGGTGAAATTCAATCTATCTGATGTCAAAATTCTCCTGCCTTACCATGTAGCCCTATCAATAGATGTCATCCATGGTGGTAAGACCATTGGAAGGGTAGTTATTGATGAGGGAGCCTCTACATGTGTTATGTCCCTGGCCTGCTGGAAAGCTCTTGGATCCCTAGAGCTGGTCCCATCAAACACTTTACTTACTTTTTTCGATGGAAGATCCTTCTGTCCTCATGGTATCCTACCGGATTTTGATCTTAAGTTGGCAGGCAAAGTAGTGTCTATTGAAGTTGAAGTGATTGATGCTCCCTTGGACTATAATTTGCTTCTGGGAAGGAATTGGACTTATGCAATGTCTGCTGTTGCATCGGATGTTCTTCGTGTCGTGGTTTTTCCACATGAGGGCAAGTTGGTTACTGTTGACCAACTTGATTTTACCCAAAAAGGATATTTAGAGTCTAAGGAATCCACTATGCCATTGGTTGATCAGGCCAAACCTGCTGCAGAGATCTTGGGAGCTGGAATGTACACATCATTGATGGGCACATTTGACCTTCCAGCCCCGGTGAATTATATTGGTTCTACTACTGTGGGGAAGTCCATCACTACAGTTGTTGATAGGACTGATCCTTGGGTCCTCCCAACTCCCCATGAACCGGAAGTGCCCTTATCGACAGTAGAGGTAGCTTATCAAGCCATCATTCAAGCTACTGCTGATCCCATTCTAGATCCTCTATTAGTCTCAGATGATCTGGAAGAAGTCTATTTGCCCGCATGGGCGGAAAACTCTTTTCATTCCATAGATTGCTTAGATACGGTTTTACCTTCCGATGAATCCATTCTGGAAGCTATGACTAGTGGACGTGATAAGATTTGTGAGGATCTTCATCATCGATCCTATTTCCTTCCAGATCTAAGCAAGATAGAAAACCAAGAGTTTAAAGTAAGATTGTCAGATGATATCGAGGTACCTATCAACCCTTTGCCTAGGGAAGGGGTGTTTGCTGAGGGGAATATGGCAAACATTTCTGCCACTATACCCATCAATATCTCTGTAAACCCAGATGTTGTGGAAAACATCTATATAGGTGCAAACTGCTCTCTGGAGAAGATTGCCATCTACACTGCCCTTTTCAAGGAATTATGTGATATCTTTGCCTGGTCATATGAGGATATTCCAGGCATTGATCCATCTATTGTTCAACATGAAATCCGAACCTATCCTGATGCCAAGCCGGTTCAACAGAAATTAAGACCCGTGAACCTGCGTAAAGCGGCGGCTGTGAAGGCAGAAGTTGAAAAGCTCTTGAAAGCTGGTTTTATATATCCCATAGCTTTGACTAAATGGGTGTCCAAACCTGTTCCTATTGATAAAAAGCAAGGGACTATTCGCGTTTGTACAGAATTTAGAGACCTCAATAAAGCCTGTCCTAAGGACAATTACCCCACACTATTCATTGACCAGATCATAGATGCATGTGCGGGGAGTGAAGTGTTTTCATTTATGGATGGTTTCTCCGGCTACAATCAAATCCAAATTAAACCGGAAGACCAACATAAAACTGCTTTCATTTGCCCTTGGGGTACATTTGCGTATAGAAAAATGCCCTTTGGATTGAAAAATGCTAGGGCTACCTTTCAACGAGCTATGAAATTTGCTTTTCACGACATAAAATCCATTGTTGAACCTTACCTGGATGATCTTCCTGCACATTCTCGCAAGAGGGTCCAGCATCCATATCATTTGAGGTTGATTTTTGAAAGATGCAGATACTATAAAATTCGCTTGAATCCCCACAAGTGTGTTTTCTATGTCGAGTCAGGAAGATTACTCGGATTCATTGTGTCTAGTAGAGGCATCCAGGTGGATCCATTGAAAGTTGAGGCCATTGTAAATCTGCCTCCTCCTCGTTCTCTCAGGCAACTTCAAAGCCTGCAAGGAAATTCTAACTTTCTTCGATGTTTTATCATTAATTATTCCAAGATCACTAAAGGTTTCATGCACTTGCTCAAACAAGACACTCCTTTTGTATGGGATGAAACTGCACAACTTGCGTTTGATGCATTGAAAAAAGCTTTGCTATCGGCTCCTTTATTACGTCCACCAGATTATTCTAGGGATTTTATATTATATCTGGCCCGTCAGAGTCGACCATTGGGGTAATGCTAGTCCAGGAGGATGATAAGCTCATTGAGCATGTCATTTATTATCTTAGCCGTGCTTTGCCCGGACCTGAGCTTAGATACTCCCACGTCGAGAAGTTAGCCTTAGCAGCTGTTTATGCTGTGCAGAGGTTGCGCCACTACATTTTACTAAGGACCACCACAGTAGTGGTGGATGTGAATCCGTTCAAATACGTTTTATCCTAATGGATTGTTAGGGGAAAATTCAACAAATGGATAGTCATTCTCCAGGATTTTGCCTTGGATTTTCAATCCGCTAAGTCTAAAAAGTCCTTAGTTTTTGCTGAGCTAATAGCAGAATTTCCCACCGAAGAAAATGTAGCGGTGGAAGATTACTCACTCCCAGATGAGCACATTTTCCTCATATCCACTTCTGATCCTTGGTACAGGGATATTCTAATATATCTCCAGACTTTGAAGTATCCTGCCGCTTACTCTAGGGAGGAACGACGTAAGTTACGCCTTCATGCCAAGAACTACCTCATTATAGGAGATACATTATATCGACGAGGGGTAGATTCCGTCTTGCGTCGCTTCCTTACTCATGAGGAAGCGGAGATTGTCCTAAATGATTCTCATAGTGGAGCATGTGGGGGTCATTTATCTGGGTTAGCAACGGCCTAGAATATTTTGCGTGATGGTTATTTTTGGCCCACGATCTTTATAGATTGTGTGGAAGTCGTGAAGCGCTGTCATCCATGTTAGCTCTACACCAGAAAAATACGGTCGCATCCTGCTCCGTTATTTCCTGTTGTCTCGGTAGGACCCTTCATGAAATGGGGGATTGATTACATGACATGCAACCCAGTCTCGGCTGGGGGGCATAAATACATCATTGTCGCTATTGACTATTTTACGAAATGGGCATAGGCAATGCCTACTTTCAAAGATAACGGGGAAACTGCAGCTTTCTTTGTTTTCAATCAAATTATTGCAAGGTTTGGTATTCCCAAAGTGATTGTCACTGACCATGGTAGTCATTTTCAAAATAACATGATGACGGAACTGACCACCATGCTCGAATTTCAACAAGAACACTCTTCTCCATACTATCCGCAAGTAAATGGTCAGGTTGAGGCTATTAAAAAGACTTTAAAAACTATCCTTAAATGGACAATTGATACAGCCCGTTCTAATTGGCACGTTATGTTATATCCTACTCTTTGGGCTTACAGAACTAATGTTAAGAATGCCACGGGTTATTCACCTTTCCAACTCATTCATGGGGTGGAAGCAGTTACTCCGATTGAATGCGAAATCCCGTCCTTGAAGATAGCCATTCATGTGTTACCTGACACGACTGAGATTGAAGAATGTCTAGTACATCTAGAACACCTTGATGAGCAACGTAGAGATGCGTTGACTGTGAATCAGGCTCATAAAAATAGGGTTAAATATCAATATGATAAAACGGTCAAACCTAAGGTTTTCTATGAAGGGAAACTTGTCTTGCTTTGGGACCAAGATAAAGAACCCTTGGGGGCAGGAAAATTCAAGGCTATGTGGTTAGGACCCTATGTCGTGTCGAAGGTATTAAGTAAAGGCGCATATGAATTAGTGGATTATGATGGGAATAAGCTTCCTGAGCCTAGAAATGGGCTCTACCTGAAGAAGTACTATGCTTAGGCTTAGCACTTTTTCTTGTATTTTTATTGTATGTATTTTATGTATAATAGGTTGTCAGTTTTGTTTTTTATATTATCTGCTAGTTGTTGCAGATGTCTTCTGAAATGTATGTAGGTTTCTCTGATGGCGCCAGTCGTCACACTTGTAACTTAGCTTCGGCAGCATGGGTTATCTATTCTCCCACAGGATAGCTTGTTGCCGCTGGTGGCGCTTGTCTAGGTCCTGCTTCTAATAATGTTGCTGAGTATAGGGCTGTTATTGAGCTCCTATGGGATGCTTTGTCACGTGGCATCACCCAACTTGAGGTCCGTTTGGATTCTCAGTTGGTAGTTTCCCAGCTCAATTGAGCTTATCAGGTATGAAATCCTACCTTGTTATGTCAGTTCATGCAAATTCGTTTATTGGAAAGACATTTTGAAGTTATTACTTTTAATCATATTCCACGTAACCAAAATTCATTGACTGACGCATATGCTAATTATATTTTGGATTGGCATCTCACACACATTTCATAAAATATACAGCAAACATGTAAAGAACACTTGTAAATAAGCCGACAACCAAAAATATATATATATATATATATAAAATATCTGTCTGTAGATAGATCGAGTCTGGTCCATAGATCCCGTCATATACAAAATATACAAAATGTGGATCATCATCCATCAAAATTCCCTAGAACTAAGCCTGACCACCCTGGCCACTGGGACCGCCTTGGTCCCCATGATATCTAGGCACCCTAGCTTCCTCAGCCTCCTTGGCCTCGACAGCCTCCACCGCATCTCTGTATACAAGTACTTCTCTAGCTACTCGTTTGAACAGTCGTAGCCACACCGGTGGAACACCTACTACAAACTCCTGCATGGCTGTAGGTATGTGCTCAATCTGTATCGTAGGTACTCACTGGGTTAGCCTGGCCAGCTTCCCCTCTAGTACCCGAACCAATCCTGGTTCTCGTCCTACAACTGGACGCACGAACATGCGGGGGTGCCCTTCAGGGTGGACTGGTCCAATATCTGCATTTTGAAACATGAATAAGATTAATACTTGTACATATGTATGTCTTCTATCATTTGAAAATTCATAAAAATTTGAAAATGATAAAAAATTTAAAAAAAAATCACTTACCCATCTCGCCCCATATTCCTCCTGGAGGGAGGACAAGGTCGGGATCACCTCGAAAATCCATCCCAGCGTATGGAAACTTCTCCAACGCCAACAGCTGTCGTTCCCACCATATATAAAAGTCATCATCGTAGATGCTATGTACTATGTCTCCTCCTCCTTGACGGAGGAAGATTTCTCCCCACCGGCTCAGCCTCGGCTGACGTGGATGTCTGACCTATAGTGGTATCGCAGGGCTCATAGCTGGTACTCTCTCGAAGAAGAATGCTACTAGTATGCTGGCATAGCCAAATTTTTTGCGTCTTCCTCTCCTATAGTCGGATAGTTGCCTCTTCATGATGGGGAGCACTCCCGAGCACCAATCATAGAGAGCACATCTAAAGCAATCAACTGCCACCCACATTTGATTCCTGGTGGCCATATGCAACTCTGATGATCCTGAAAGTCTCACAATAGTACTAGCTAGTACTTGGAGTGTGAAATACTGGATGTCTGCAATAATAACACTGTTGCCCCTCTTTTGTGTACCCAGTATACAGAACATGTCAACATAGTTTTGGACACTCAAGGGGTCTCCGCCCCTGCCAGTGCCCTCCAAGTTCACCGGTGCCCCTCGTTGTGATAACCCGGTTATGAAATATATATCCTCCACGGTAAGCTCTAAGGTATCACCTTGAAGATTGAACATCCCCATGTCATGATCCCAGTAATTGACCATGAATTCTAGTAAGCGGACATTTGCCCGCATGGGAAATGTACAAAAGAACTTCAGCAGCCCACAAGTCCTCAATGCTTGTATTACGGGTGCACTTTGGAGTGCTGCATGATCCATTATTTCATGCTCTCTTTCTTTCCACTCTAGCACCATATTTTTTCTAGAAAATACACATAATTTGGTTCAGTATTTCATCATAAAAAAATTAAAAATTTTGCATAAAATTTTGAATTTTTCCCTATAGCACAGCATTCGCGACTATCTACTTAGACAAGTCGCGAGTCATTCGCGACTCTCCTGTTCAACAACCCGCGAGTGAAACATGTATTCGCGACTATTACGCTTAGCAACTCACGAATGCGCTTTGCCATAATTTATGATGATGTAAAATACTGAATTGACCTCTAAATTTAATATTTGTTCAGATCAAATTGACGAGTTCAGGGTGTAGAATTACCTGAAGCTGACGGATTCCAATTCTGACGGTCCAATTGCCCACAGTGATCGATCAAAGATAGAGGGTAAACTTTCCTTTTTGGTTCAAAAAGTTCAAATGGTGAGAAATGTTTTAATTTTCAAACTATTTATAGAAATAAGTTTTCGTAAAGTGGGTCTTTTTATATAGTTTGAAATGTCAATTAGCTAATATCACCCTCTTTGTGCCTTGGAACAGGTTTACCATCTTTTACAAAGTGTTGATGCTTCTATAGGGTGGTTTTTCTATCTCCAACACATGTTGGCACCTTATCACTCCACATTAACCTTAGTATTCAACGTTTTGCCACGGACTATGGTATTCTAAGCCATTAGTCCCTTGTCTCTACCATTGTTCTTCCATGGCTAGGGTCCTTATTTCATGAGTATCATCTTATTATGCCTTTTCCATCCTTTGGTACTCATGCCGTCACTGTTTCAGGCCCAGGGGTTTCCTCATAGCTATTTTTCACGCCAAATAGAGCTTCTTCTGAATCTCTTTTTACAAGCTATCCCTTTATAGGACTCCCCGACCTTATGGAGTTTCTTTAGGCCCAGGTCTGACTCCTTCAAAATAGACTTGACTGCCAAGTTATCTCATCCGTTCAAGCTCGTTAAGAATATGTGAACGGGCATACACATTGGTGGTAGGTTATCTCTTTCTCGGACCATGCGGAATAATACGAGAAAGGATTACTCTCTTTTCTTTTGAATTGCGAAGAGTATTCTTAGTTATAGGTTTATCAATTTTTCGGACCTGAGGGACTAAATTTATGGAAAAGGAACACTTGGTTTGAGCTTAGTTTTCTCTTTTTCGTGCTTTGGACCCAAACATGAAAAAGATTCCAAGTGTACTTTGTGTCTTTGTCATGCTCGTTAAACACTAAAGAACAAAGCAACGAGTTTATTGTTGTAAGCCCCATTTCTCGTAACCAAATGGATCTTTCCGAGTGATCTTGCTTTCCTTCACACTTGTAAAACTCAAGCTATCTTATGCTATTCTGGAAGGAGCATTGGGTAGGTCGTAATTTAACCTTTTTCGGACCTCCCTAACTAAGTACGAAAAAGGTGCACCTTTTCTTCTTCGGAAGTTAAGAGAGTTCTTCTGTGGTTTGTTTTATACTTTTTCGGCCTCAGGGGACTAAATTGGACGAAAAAGGACCCCCCTGGAGTCTTCTTTGGAGTTTTCAGACTCTCTAAATGTGAAAACACCGTCTGAGCATGTACTAGTTCGGGCTCATTAAATCCACGAATCAGTGTATCAAGAATTATTTTCCCATCTCTTCAAGCTTGTTAAAAAATGAAGAGGGAACCGAGTTTACTTTCCTGGACTCGTTAAAATTTAACAGGGAAGGTAAGGAAGAAGTTTTCTCTTGTTTTCAGTAATGGCAGCATGTCGTCCTTGAACATAGCACTCTTTGCTTTTCGATATCCATGTTTCAGTCTACACTTGTGTTCAACTATCACTTTGAGTTTCTTACTCCTTCTCTTGTCCATTATACCTAGGGAATCTGATCATGTCTCCTACATGACAGATAATTCTAGTTGTTCTATCTATCCGTTGTACGCTTCCTTGGGTCATCTCTGTGTTGTGCTCACTGTTCAAGGACTCTACCCAATGTTTGATCTATAACCTGATCCCATCATTGTTATATCTATTATCTATTTGTGTCTCCCTTCTTTTGCCCAGTTCCTAGTCACTCTTGTGATCCGTTGGAGGATCTGTTGCCTTCCTTATCATAGCATGGTTCCGTTTTAGTACTTCCTGATGACGAAGACCTCGAGTTTTGACGATCATACCTATGGATTCACTTTCATTATTGGTGAAATCCTTTGCTTTAGTTGTCAATTATCGCCTATTGGTTGAAAAACTGTTGAATCCTCTCCATGTTCGACTTCAGCTTACCCTTATTCACATGGCTTGGATTGTACTGGTTCTTTGGGATCCTTTATGAAGACCTTAGTCTCTCACATATGGACTAAGTTGTGCAAGATTATGTTCGATCTATCTACATAGCTTCCAGATCTTTGAAGACTCATCATTATTGTATATTATGGCTTCGTTCCACCTTTGTAATATACGTGGTTCTATACCCATATCATATGATGTAATCAAATATTGTAAAGGAGCTAATGTTCCAGTAACTTGAACATAGCATCCTTAGATGTAACTTTGTATATGACATTACTATGCTTTGTTTCAGGTACTCTCTCTGCTCCATTGGATTTCTGAGTTCTCCAAAGATGAATATTATAATGTATTTCGGCCATCATTCCCCTCTGACCTCACACATTAGGGGGCATCTGTTATACACCTGAATGGCACCTCTCCGTCCGAGTGTCGACATCCCTCATGTTGGCACACAAAAGGACACTTATGGATAGAGCTTTGCCCAAAACACTATAGCTTGGCTTCTCATGAAATATATTCTTTCACCATCCACCTAGTTACTTTGTCATTTGTCTATGTTGAGATGTATCCGCGACTATCCTTATATACAACTTGCGCATCACTCGCGAGTCTCCTTTAAAGAAAGTCGCGAATCCATGTATTCGCGGTTTGCGATTATACATAGTCGCGAATCATTCGCCGGTCGCTCTACTACAGACCCGCGAATGTGTCTCAACATTAAAATATAAAAACACTCGTGCTAATGGGAGATTAGTTAAGTTATTTAACTTAATTTCCTTAACTGTTGTAACCTCCCTAACCTTCGAGAACTGCCTTATTTCACCCATATAAATACAGGCCTTGGGGAGGGTGTTAATGACTTACACTTGGAGAGAAAAGTTATGCTGGTGGAGTTTATACAGAAGTCTTTGGAGCAGTGAACTCAGAATCCTTTGGTTGCAGAGGAGTCCTTGTCTCAGACGTTGGGTTGTATCTGAACTCTTTCCATTATTGATAAGAAAGAGATTACTTCTTCCATATGTGTTTCATGTGTATTGGTTTGATAATTATTTATGCTTATGCATCTTATATGTGATTTATCTAACCTACTTATACATATATGAATCATCTTGTATCTGGAAAAGTGTTTCTTGACAGGTGAAAGAGGAACAATCTTGAAGACTTTGGAAGTGGAATACAGAAGAATAAGATTAGCAAGGATCGACCTTCGTTTAACAAGTAAGTCCTTTTGATTTTCCTATTTCTTATTCTGCACTTTAGAAGTCAATTGTCTGCAAGTAATTGAGTATGTTGGTAACCCCAGACCTTAGGTTATTAGGTGTATAATCCTGTACAACAGTCATTGAAGAAGTCTCATAAATTTTACTGCTGGACAGAGATATACAAAACAGGCCATTCTGTAAGAAACTGATTTAGATGCTCATGTTTCCCTGAAAGCAGTAGTATGCTGTCTTTTGTAAGAAATATTGTCATGAAGAGAGAAATCCATTATCTTGCTTGAGCGATGGCTGGATAACATTGATATTTTACAGGGATAACTGAAAGGACAGGTTGGATTCTTAGCTCTTATTTGGAAGGAACGAAAAACTATATTTTCCCATTCTTTGTATGTAGAGGAAATATTGTACATTTATCTTCAAATTGATGAAGAAATATTGTACATTTCTCTTCAAATTGATGAACAACTTGATTGAGTAGTGATCCTCGTGAAGTTTCTTTGTTGCGCCGAGAGGCGCTCTACAACCTAGTATGGGGGAGATCTTTTAACGTTACGTAACGTTATGTAACGTTACGTAACGTTATGTAACGTTACGTAACGTTATTTTTATTAATAACAAATATTTTTTTTAATTATAGGTCAACATAAATTTCGGCCAAAAAAACCACCTAATATGGGGAAGATGTTGTAATATTCTTACCTAAAAAAACAATAAAAAAGTAAAAATTTAATTATCCATAAAAAAAATGAAAGATGTTGTAATATTCCTACCTAACAAAACAATAAAAAAGTAAAAATTTAATTATCCGTACAAAAAATGTGGATCAGGGAAAAAACACATTGTTGGCCTTGCACATGGTTTTAAAACCATGTGCATGGTTTTAAAACTATGTGCACATGGTTTTAAAACCATGTGCATGGTTTTAAAACTATGTGCACATGGTTTTAACATGGTTTTAAAACCATGTGCAAGGCCTTCTAAACAACCCATGGTTTTATTGTACATGGTTTGGGAGGTCCTTCTAGATGGTTTTAAAACCATGTGCAAGGCCTTCTAAACAACCCATGGTTTTATTATACATGGTTTAGGAGTGCCTTGCAAATGGTTTTAAGACCATGTGCAAGGCCTTGCATATGGTTTTAAAACCATGTATGGAGAAATGTTGTAATGTTCATTCCTAACAAAATAAAAAAAATAATAAATACTATATGTGGGCCATAAATAATATTAAATATTAATAATAATAATATTATATGTGGACCTTAACTAAAAAGATGTCTTTTGGTTTGAATCAAATCAATGGATACCTAAGAAGAGATTTGATCCCTCTCGACGCTTGATAGAGCCTAGGATTTGGATCTACGCTAGTAAATCTCACAAGATGCAAGATGTCGCTGGTTGACAAAGATGATGCTATTGGGAGGGCATGTACAAGCAATAGCAGTAGTACAATGTACATATATATTCATTAACTAACAACTTCTTGTGATGTTTTTATATGCAGGGTTGGATGATTGTTAGAGTACCCTAAAGGGGGGTATTATAAAATGCATACCAAGTATAGGATGGGCAGCAACTGAAAGGGTATGGGGTGGAGTTACGCTTCTATCAATGCTGCCATGCACTAGTGCTCAAGGATATGGGGTGACTATAAAACATCGCAGGCTGCTAGAAGGTGAAATTTTAAAGTAGAATTGTTTAATCCCTCTGGTTCCTAAGGTCCGTGGTTAACAATGGTAAACTATGGTTGTTTGATTGGTTGTTAACAATGATATACAAGGTGAAAATTCGAAGTAGGATCTACGAAAATTTTCAATCTTGTTTGGGACTGATATATCTTGGTTAATACTATGATATTAATTATTTTCGTTGTATTTGTGTTATATGTATGAATGTATAGTTTGTGTTCACAATCTCTTGAATGTCTTGCATGACTTACAGGTGGTAACAACTGTAGGCCTACTCAATTGTTGCTATGCAGGAGCAATCATACCAAAAGGGGGCAGTTGCACGCTGCATCTTAACAATAGCACCCAAGACACTTATGACTTTCACTATGTGGGTAAGTGCGAATAAGTTTAAAGAGGGAAGAGCCTGGAGTAGCAATACAACATGAGGTAATTTTTCACTTCACTATAGAACCTGAGGTAATTTTTCAGTTCACTAGGGTTTATGGATCTTGGTATCTCGTTGTACATGCAAGCACAAAAAGATAACTTGAGTAGAGATAGAATTTATTTACAGTATTTAGTATTCGTTCTTGCTATTGTAATTTAAATAGTGAAATTTTGTTTTCCAAAAATTATGCAATAAAACGTTTCTTACTTCCTCACCGGATTAGAATTGACTTGAGAAAGAATACCGCAGCTAACTCATGCTAGTAGCATCAACAAAAACTATTGTTGGATATGTTGAAGAATAATAAGCACCCATATGAAAACATAGCGAAGAACCCATGGACAAGTGGCATTTCTCTCAAGCTGACAATTTACAGTTAGCAGACCACCTTGGCTCCTTGGTCAACAAATGCAGTGTGAATTATTTGGCTGAGAGCAAACCATTACCATTCCTAAGAGAGAAATCCATTATCTTGCTTGAGCGATGGCAGGATAACATTGATATTTGACAGGGATAACTGAAAGGACAGGTTGGATTCTTAGCTCTTATTTGGAAGGAACGAAAAACTGTATTTTCCCATTCTTTGTATGCAGAGGAAAGATTATACATTTCTCTTCAAATTGATGAAGAAACATTGTACATTTCTCTTCAAATTGATGAACAACTTGATTGAGTAGTGATCCTTGTGAAGTTTCTTTGTAAATCTCACAAAATGCAAGATGTTTCCGGTTGACAAAGATGATGCTATTGGGAGGCTATGTACAAGCAATAACAGTAGTACAATGTACATATATATTCATTAACTAACAGCGGCTTGTAATGTTTTTATATGAAGGGTTGGATGACTGTTAGAGTACCCTAAAGGGGGGTATTATAAAATGCAGACGAAGTATAAGATGGGTAGCAACTGAAAGGGTATGGGGTTGTGTTACGCTTCTATCAATGCTGCCATGCACTAGTGCTCAAGGATATGGGGTGACTGCAAAACATCGCAGGCTGCTAGAAGGTGAAATTTTAAAATAGAATATATAGAATTGTTCAATCCCTCTGGTTCCTAAGGTCCGTGGTTAATAATGGTAAACTCTGGTTGTTTGATTGGTTGTTAACAATGATATACAAGGTGAAAATTCAAAGTAGGATCTACGAAAATTTTCAATATTTTTTGGGACTGATATATCCTAGTTCAAACTATGATATTAATTATTTTCATTGTATTTGTGTTATATGTATGAATGTACAGTTTGTGTTCACAATCACTTGAATGTCTTACATGAATTACAAGTGGTAACAACTGTAGTCCTACTCAATTGTTGCTATGCAGGAGCAATCATACCAAAAGGGGGTAGTTGCATGCTACATCTTAACAATGGCACCCAAGACAATTGTGACTTTCACTATGTGGGTAAGTGCGAATAAGTTTAAAGAGGGAAGAGCCTGGAGTAGCAATACAACATGAGGTAATTTTTCACTTCACTATAGAACCTGAGGTAATTTTCCAGTTCACTAGGGTTTATGGATCTTGGTATCTCGTTGTACATGCAAGCACAAAAAGATAACTTGAGTAGAGACTGAATTTATTTACAGTATTTAGTATTCGTTCTTGCTATTGTAATTTAAATAGTGAAATTTTTGAAATTTTGTTTTCCAAAAATTATGCAATAAAATGTTTCTTACTTCCTCACCTGATTAGAATTGACTTGGGCAAGAATACCACAGCTAACTCATGCTAGCATCATCAAAAACAACTATTGTTGGATATGTTGAAGAAGAATAAGCGCCCATATGAAAAAATAGCGAAGAACCCATGGACAAGTGGCCTTTCTCTCAAGCTGACAATTTACAGTTAGCAGACCACCTTGGCTCCCTGGTCAACAAATGCAATGTAAATTATTTGGCTGAGAGCAAACCATTACCATTCCTAAGAGAGAAATCCATTATCTTGCTTGAGCGATGGAAGGATAACATTGATATTTGACAGGGATAACTGAAAGGACAGGTTGGATTCTTAGCTCTTATTTGGAACGAACGAAAAACTATATTTTCCCATTCTTTGTATACAGAGGAAAGATTGTACATTTCTCTTCAAATTAATGAAGAAAGATTGTACATTTCTCTCCAAATTGATGAACAACTTGATTGAGTAGTGATCCTCGTGAAGTTTCTTTGTAAATCTTACAAAATGCAAGATGTTGCTGGTTGACAAAGATGATGCTATTGGGAGGGTATGTACAAGCAATAGGAGTAGTACAATGTACATATATATTCATTAACTAACAACTACTTGTAATGTTTTTATATGAAGGGTTGGATGACTGTTAGAGTACCCTAAAGGGGGGTATTATAAAATGCAGACCAAGTATAGGATGGGAAGCAACTGAAAGGGTATGGGGTGGAGTTACGCTTCTATCAATGCTGCCATGCACTAGTGCTCAAGGATATGGGGTGACTGCAAAACATCGAAGGATGGTAGAAGGTGAAATTTTAAAGTAGAATCTGTAGAATTGTTCAATCCCTCTGGTTCCTAAGGTCTGTGGTTAACAATGGTAAACTCTGGTTGTTTGGTTGGTTGTTAACAATGATATACAAGGTGAAAATTCAAAGTAGAATCTATGAAAATTTTCAATCTTGTTTGGGACTGATATGTCCTGGTTCAAACTATGATATTAATTATTTTCATTGTATTTGTGTTATATGTATGAATGTATAGTTTGTGTTCACAATCGCTTGAATGTGGTACACGACTTACAGGTGGTAACAGCTGTAGGCCTACTCAATTGTTGCTATGCAGGAGCAATCATACCAAAAGGGGGGAGTTGCATGCTGCATCTTAACAATGGCACCCAAGACACTTGTGACTTTCACTATGTGGGTAAGTGCGAATAATTTTAAAGAGGGAAGAGCCTGGAGTAGCAATACAACATGAGGTAATTTTTCACTTCACTATAGAACCTGAGGTAATTTTTTAGTTCACTAGGGTTTATGGATCTTGGTATCTCGTTGTACATGCAAGCACAAAAAGATAACTTGAGTAGAGACTGAATTTATTTACAGTATTTAGTATTCGTTCTTGCTATTGTAATTTAAATAGTGAAAATTTTGAAATTTTGTTTTCCAAAAATTATGCAATAAAACGTTTCTTACTTCCTCACCTGATTAGAATTGACTTGAGCAAGAATACCACGGCTAACTCATGCTAGCAGCATCAACAACAACTATTGTTGGATATGTTGAAGAAGAATAAGCACCCGTATGAAAACATAGCGAAGAACCCATGGACAAGTGGCCTTTCTCTCAAGCTGACAATTTACAGTTAGCAGACCACCTTGGCTCCTTGGTCAACAAATGCAGTGTAAATTATTTGGCTGAGAGCAAACCATTACCATTCCTAAGAGAGAAATCCATTATCTTGCTTGAGTGATGGCAGGATAACATTGATATTTGATTGGGATAACTGAAAGGACAGGTTGGATTCTTAGCTCTTATTTGGAAGGAACGAAAAACTGTATTTTCCCATTCTTTGTATGCAGAGGAGAGATTGTACATTTCTCTTCAAAATGATGAAGAAAGATTGTACATTTCTCTTCAAATTGATGAACAACTTGATTGAGTAGTGATCCTCGTGAAGTTTCTTTGTAAATCTCACAAAATGCAAGATGTTGTTGGTTGACAAAGATGATGCTATTGGGAGGGTATGTACAAGCAATAGCAGTAGTACAATGTACATATATACTCATTAACTAACAGTTGGTTGTAATGTTTTTATATGCAGGGTTGGATGACTGTTAGAGTACCCTAAAGGGGGGTATTATAAAATGCAGACCAAGTATAGGATGGGCAGCAACTGAAAGGGTATGGGGTTGTGTTACGCTTCTATCAATGCTGCCATGCACTAGTGCTCAAGGATATGCGGTGTCTGTAAAACATAGCAAGCTGCTAGAAGGTGAAATTTTAAAGTAGAATCTATAGAATTGTTCAATCCCTCTGGTTCCTAAGGTCCGTGGTTAACAATGGTAAACTCTAGTTGTTTGATTGGTTGTTAACAATGATATACAAGGTGAAAATTCAAAGTAGGATCTACGAAAATTTTCAATCTTGTTTGGGACTGATATATCCTGGTTCAAACTATGATATTAATTATTTTCATTGTATTTGTGTTATATGTATGAATGTACAGTTTGTGTTCACAATCGCTTGAATGTCTTACACAACTTACAGGTGGTAACAAATGTAGGCCTACTCAATTGTTGCTATGCGGGAGCAATCATACCAAAAGGGGGCAGTTGCATGCTGCATCTTAACAATGGCACCCAAGACACTTGTGACTTTCACTATGTGGGTAAGTGCGAATAAGTTTAAAGAGGGAAGAGCCTCGAGTAGCAATACAACATGAGGTAATTTTTCACTTCACTATAGAACCTGAGGTAATTTTTCAGTTCACTAGGGTTTATGGATCTTGGTGTCTCAGTGTACATGCAAGCACAAAAAGATAACTTGAGTAGAGACTGAATTTATTTACAGTATTTAGTATTCGTTCTTACTATTGTAATTTAAATAGTGAAAGTTTTGAAATTTTGTTTTCCAAAAATTATGCAATAAAACGTTTCTTACTTCCTCAACTGATTAGAATTGACTTGAGTAAGAATACCACAGCTAACTCATGTTAGAAACATCAAAAAAAACTATTGTTGGAAATGTTGAAGAAGAATAAGCACCCATATGAAAACATAGGGAAGAATCCATGGACAAGTGGCCTTTCTCGCAAGCTGACAATTTACAGCTAGCAGACCACCTTGGCTCCCTGGTCAACAAATGCAGTGTAAATTATTTGGATGAGAGAAAACAATGAGTATTCCTAAGAGATACATCCATTATTAGTTAGATTCTTAGCTCTTATTTGGAAGGAACGAAAAACTGTATTTTCCCATTCTTTGTATGCAGAGGAGAGATTGTACATTTCTCTTCAAATTGATGAAGAAATATTGTACATTTCTCTTCAAATTGATGAAGAAATATTGTACATTTCTCTTCAAATTGATGAACAACTTGATTGAGTAGTGATCTTTGTGAAGTTTCTTTGTAAATATCACAAAATGCAAGATGTTGCTGGTTGACAAAGATGATGCTATTGGGAGGGTATGTACAAGCAATAGTAGTAGTACAATGTACATATATATTCATTAACTAACAACTGCTTGTAATGCTTTTATATGGAGGGTTGGATGACTGTTAGAGTACCCTAAAGCGGGGTATTATAAAATGCAGACCAAGTATAGGATGGGCAGCAACTGAAAGGGCTACCCTTTGGGTTGATAAGGCATTGGACAAGGCCTTAAAAGGGTAGACCGAGGGTAGAAGGAAGTTAGCAGAGGTATGTTCCAGACCTAGAGGAGGGCCCATGGGCCAAGGCACTAAACAAGAAGCCCAAGGATGTTTAAGGAGTGGCCATGGGCTGTAGCAAATACAACCTGAAGCTTACACTTGTGCTATAAATGCTAGACTTTGAGCAGTTGTTTGAGGTGTAGACATATGGAAAGCATTTCTATGGGGCATTATAAAATGCAAACCAAGTATAGGATGGGAAGCAACTAAAAGGGATTCCCTTTGGGTTGAAAAGGCATTGGACAAGGCCTTTAAAGGGCAGACCGAGGGTAGAAGGAAGTTAGCAGAGGTCTGTTCCAGACCTAGAGGAGGGGCAAGGAACTAAACAAGCAGGCCAAGGATGTTTAAGAAGTGTCCATGGGCTGTAGCATATACAACCTGAAGCTTACACTTCTGCTAAAGATGCTAGACTTTGAGTAGTTGTTTGAGGTGTAGACATATGCCTAAAAATTTTCCATTGGAGAAGTTTGATCATAGGAAGGTCATCCTGTAGCCTATGATAATATGAAGCTATAGGATTGCAAGTGGAGGCACCCCATTCATGAAAAATATATGACTACATTTGTGCATTTCCTACAAGGCTACAAGCATGGAGGCATTATTTGGGGTAAACCATTCATTGTGAATATAGACAACGTTGCAACAAGCTACATTGTGACACAACTAAAACAATTACCTAAGTAAGAAAGGTGCAAAACTTCTTGGTATAAGAATTCAACATGACCATATAATATCAACAAACTTAATGCAAATTTTGATGCCTTGAGAAAAGAGGCACAACTCACATTCTTAGAGGAAGATGAGTTTCCAGTGCCAACATGATGGCATGCGTAGGTTTTTACTGAATTTCATGTGTAGATCATGGATGGATTTCATTGAGAGCCATCAATGATAAACATCATGAAGCAGGTGAATGAGGGTAATGTAAGGAAGTTTTGGGTAGACAAACAACTTCTGTACTTTGGAAACCACATCTATATATCTAATTCATCACATATCAGAAAGGAGCTCTTAAATGAATGCCATGATTTGCCTTGGGATAGCCACCTAGTGACAATGAATAATGATTGCATTGTTGGAGAGAGGATACCATTATGAGTAGATGCACAAGGATGTAGAATAGTATGCCATGACCTGTCTTCTATACAAACAAGAAAAGGAATATATATGAATGAAGGCTGGCCCATTACAAACTTTGTTGTGTCTAAGAGACCTTAGGAAAGTGTTTCTATGGAGTTCATCACCCATATTTCATATTTGCAAGGGTACACTAGAATTATTGTGGTTGGGGACATATTTTCCAAGTATTCCATCTTCATGCCAATGAAGATACCTTGTGTTGTGGAAAAAGTTGTGAAGTTGTTCAAAAATGTTGTAAGTATTGGGGTTTTCCATTGAGTATTGTGTTGGAAATGGACACAAGGTTCACCAAGAGGTTTCAACATAGTTGTTTAAGATTTTTGGGACCAGTCACCAATCTATTGATGATTTCAAGCTACCACCCACAAATCAATGGGTAGACACAGTGCATAAATGACCTGTTGGAGGACTTCCAAACAAACTGAAAGCCTCCTTGAGCTCAGAGATCTGTTCCTTTGTTAGCTTTTCCATCATTGTCACGTAATGGAAAAGTAGGGTGAACTCCAAATTAATAAGCATATATAATAGAAATTCTTTTTTCTTACAACACCATATATCCCATACTAGCTAGACTTATAAAAAAAAGAACATATAAAAAATGCAACAAATTAGCTGGGCATGGTAAACATGAATCCAAACAGATTTGAAGCTCTATATATTTATGATGTCTTCCTATGGGACTCCTTACCGCTGATATCTGCACCCTAGGGTGACATTGTTTCATATCTTAATGAGAAAAACTACTATTTATGAGCAAGCTACTCCATCCCATTTACGAAGCTTAGAACTAAATCAATCAAATCAACTGAAGTGGGTCCACTTGGTCAATTGTAATGTAAGCAGATCAAAGACCAAGGAAAAAAGACTGGATTGCCCTGAGTCAAAGACCGATCTTACTTTCTTCTGATTCTCCTTATTCCTTCTCAAAACATAACAAGGGACGAGTCACGACTTCGATCATCCAGGAGATAAAAATGTATGATATATATCGCTGGTGGGTACAAAACCCCGACTCCCGAGTTGGAAAAAAATCCTTGTTCCTTCTCAAAACAGAACAAGGGACGAGTCATGACTTCGATCGTCCAGGAGATGTACATTACAATGTATGATATATATCGCTGGTGGGTACAAAACCCCTTCCCCCTCCGCTTTGCCATCTGTTTCCCTCGGAAGTTTTTCCATTGTTTTAAAAGCCTTAATATTTGAGCAGCTTTATATTAAACTACAAGTTAACGCAATTTTATTAAGCAACTTAGCATCTTACTATATTTTACTAGCATCAAGAAAACTAAAGCTATAATAATCTAAAAGGAGAAACCAGGCCATTCGCTATCGCTCAACAGAAGAGAACTCACCGACTCCCGAGGTGGAAAACCAAAATATTTTTTTCCAGTTGTTCCTTTGAATAAATCGTGGGATTGAAAAGTGAATATTCTTGAAAAGAAAAATAGAAGGAAAAGGGAAGAAATCTATGAATCTGTACCATGTGCCCTAGCAAATAATTGCTAATGAGCTCCATGGCTCTTGATTAGTATAACTTACACCCAGAATAAAAGTTAAAACCAACAGAATGCCAAAGAATAATATCTAGATTCCAATTTGGAAAATCCCATCAAGTTGTGGTCTAGCAACAAGGTTGAGTGCTCACATCAACTAACCTATAAAAAGCCTGCAAATAGAAGAAGATTCAAGAAACTAACCTGTAAAAAGCCTGCATAGTGTAGATAGAAGAAACTTTTTGAAATTGCTTCCCACGAATCCACTCAGCCTAACAGCCACTGTAAAGACCGATTTGCAATAGAAATCAATCTTGATGTTGAGCCTGAGTCCTGACTCTTGCACCATTATATAGGTAAAAAACTTCCTCACTTGACTAAATTTATGGACCAAATCCAGTGAAAAAACTTCCCCAATTGATTAAATCTCCACATTTTACTCAAATAATTGTCCACAAATCCAAATCTAGGACGAACTATGTCCAATTTACCCCAATCGAGGTGGAAGTAATACCCGTTTACAGAAATATTCATAAATCCTGGTGAAATAGCAAATTTTTAATCGTATTATCCATAAATCCTGGGCGAAATACCAAATTTTCAAACTATTATCCATAAATCTAGCGAAAAATCTTCATTTCTCCTCCCAATCGGAAAAAATTGGGCGAATTTGGGCAAATATCTCCTCGCAGACGGAAAAATTCAGGCGAATGTGGGAAAAAATAAATAATTTTGTGGGCTAATATTCTTTTTCTATATTTTCCCTAAATTGGGATGAATGCGATTTACCTTGGCATAGCTATAGGCAAAACAAATAATGGGCGAATATATTAAATAAAATAATAACATTTTAATATAAAAATTCGCCCACCTTTTTTTCAGTAACCCTTAAAATTCACCATCGGGCTATAATTCGCCCCTAAAATCATCCTTGTCTTTCACTAGACTGAAGACCGTCCAATCATCAAAATATACTTCAAGAAACCTATGAATGAAATCTTTAAAAGTAGAAACTACTATTCTAGAGAAAATAGCATGGGAATTTTTAAGGCCAAAGGGCATTACCATGTATTGGTAGCATCCCCATTATGTTATAAAGGTTGTATTGTGGTGGTATTCTTGGGAAATTATTACTTGATGGTAGCCCGAGAATCCATCTGTGAATGAGTACATCTCTTGTCCACCGACGCTCTCCAAGACTTCATTTGTGAATGGTGTTGGGAATGGATCATGTAGGAAGGCATCGTTCAACTTCCTAAGGTTGACACAGATCTTGACCTCTCCTATCACCTTCTTATCTTAAATCACTATAGGGCTTATCCACTTTGACTCTTCAACAAGTTCAATGATTCCTGCTTCCAGCATGCGCTCGAGTTCTGCTTTCACTTTTTCTTTATAGCGTGGATTTAGTCTATAGAGGCATTGTTTTATCAATCTTACGTCGGGCCTGCTTGTGCCAGAATTTGTTCTCAGACTACAGAAGACCAAGCCAATACAATCTCGATAATCACAATAAAGTAAAATAGGCTTTTCTAGGGTTTTGGTTGAACAGTTTGAAGACAAGAGGGAAAACATTTATAAAACCAAAGTAAACACTAAATCATGAGCATTTGAATGACTGAGATGCATAACATATAAACCATAATCCAACAGAAAACAAAATACTGAGTTTCACCCATAGTTAGCAAGCATTTCAAGCATAAAAACATTAAACAGGAAATGCATATACCAACTGAGTAATTAACACAAATTAGAAATGAAACCAGTCAATAATCTGAAGGGCATATAGTGCATATATTTCATAATTCAGTCCTCAAAAACACATAAGAGTATTTTACTTAGCTCATAAACAAAGCTTGATAGCCTCCCCTTGTCAGCAAAAAATTGAACCCCTTTTGTCTTCTTTCAGACTTACATTTATACTATTCCTTCAAAATCAGTTGAATAACTTAACCCTAAGTGCTTTTAGGCTATCTATCGAATAGTTCAATCTAAACTATCATTATACAAAAATAAAATTAATTTCTAGACTTAACTAATAACTGAATTTCTTAACCAACTTTACAAGTCTTTAGCTGCTTCAGCTAGTAAAGCAATCCCGTCCAAGGCTCAAGCTTTCCTTCTAGCTTTCAACTGATCTGCCTCCAAGTCTGCAACCCTCCTTGTTAACTCCTCGTTCTTCTAAGTCATCTCCTAGATAGTCTGCTTTAATTTTGTAAACTGATTCTCTATCTGTCAGGTGTCGAATTGCATGCCCCAATCTTCTTTGACTATTTTGACACTCCAAATGACTGCTCCTGAAAGCCCTAATCTTTTCTCTATTTCAAAAATTCTAATTTTCAAATACTAATTTTCTGCCACGATCTCCACCTGCTCTGCGTGCACTTCAGGAAAAAACATGATTCAAAACACATTTGTCTCGTTATGGTTTGCCATCATTATCGGCGATTGGAAGCAGTAATCTCTAATGCATCAAAACCTCAAGGCACTATGCTACTGCAGTGTCGGTGCTTTAAATCACTTGCTTCACGATTGGTGATCAAAAGCTTTAGCAACTATCGTTAAACCATTAGATTCGTGATTGGAGATCAGAAGCTTTATCAACTATTTTATCAGAGTTTTAAACCAGATTGCTACCGTAGTGTCGGTGACATAGACCACTAGCTTCGCGATCGGCAATCGAAAGCTTTATCAACTACCTCATCAGAGCTTTAAACCACTATGCTACCACAATATCGACACTTTAGAGAAATAAATCTCCTCAACATTGAAATATGAGTTTTTAACTTGCGCGACTTTCTTGTAGCGCCTCTGTGCATTTGTTTTTGACTTGCGCTACAAAAAATCTAGGTTAATGATTTGCAAAAATTAAGCCAATGATAAGGGTTTAAACTTGTTTTAGGATTCTCAATTAAACTTTTATGTTATTTTTAGAATTTTTTAATCCATATAAGCCCTATATAAGCCCATTGATTAGGAAATCAAACCAAAACTTGTAAAAATAAACTAAGAAATCAAATAACATAAAAGCTTAAGGGAAAAACTAAAACTATCCCAAACAACAAAATTTTCTAGGAATAAAGAATAAAACCAAGCTTCAAATATAAATAAAAGTATCAAAAGATGGAAAACAAAAACAGGCTATAACAGGGCCTAAGCGGAATTTTCATTTCGCCCAAATCGCCTACTATCCCCTTCATTTCTTTGAAGTTTGTCGAAAATAGGTCTCAAAACTCATGTAATAGATCAGTGATTTTGGCTACTATCTCTTCGTCCCAATAGTCTCCAATGTTAGCAAATTTCAGGTTGTCCTTCGACCCAATGTTAACTTTAGTAATCTTTAGCGGCTTGATGAACTGTTCACTGGAAATGCCGCTTCCTTCTACCTCGCACGATCCTTCAAAATATGGAATATTGATGTGAGTTAGATTGTCCTCTGGGTCTCCGGAGAGGTTATAGCATGTTATACAGCGTTGAACCGTCTCACAGCACTGGTGGGAGTGTGAAGTGCAGGGTTGAGAAGATGCAATCTCTAGCGGGATCTCCATGAATATCTTCTCTTTAATCGCTTTTAGCGAGATGTCAACTGTCGGTTGCTTGTCTGCGAAATGGAAGGTGTATGTGAAATTATGTGCAACCTTTTCCCATTCTTTTGTTTCTTGGCGTAGCTCCATAAATGTGTACTAGCCTCTGGGTTCCATTTCAAGAGTATGGATGAAGTGGTGGACCCATTCGTGATGCAGGTAGTTTGTGAACGTTGTGGAACACTCCTCCAATTTTTCATTAGGGTCTGATAGTATGGTATAATTTTGTGCCACAGTTTCAACCTCATCTCCAAACTATACTTCTAGTAGCTGTCTACACTTCCGCCATTCAGTTATTGAGATTGTGTGCATACCCCACCATCACGCGGGTGTAGATTTTAGTGCAAAGTCTAGCGCAGATAGTCGTTGTGGATTTGTTACTAATTCTTCAAAATTGGTCAGGAATGTTGCCAGGTTAGGAAGTTCTTCGTATGTGGGCAGTGGTCGTGACTAAGTTCCCACTCATTGGATAGACTTAGTTATCCTGGCACATATCCTCATAGAGACTTCATGTAATCGGTTCTGCTAGTTCTCAAGTGCCTCCCCTGAGTCTGATGTACATGAGCTCACACATTTCCAGATCAGGTTACCATTCACATTAGGATTAATGTAATGCTCCTCAAGAGCAGTGAAATTATAGATGTTGTTAAGGTGATCACCTTTCCCTTCATTGAACACCAATTCAACATATCTCTATCCTTCTAATGGATCGAGGGGTGCAACTACCCTCATCTCATTATCTTCAAATGATAGGGTCCTTCTTTTGAAATTTGTAATGGTTTGATTTCCCATCACCCAATCAATCCCCAGCAGCGTGAGATATGGGTCAGTATCGTCTACTATATTGATGACCTCAAAGTCCATAAAAGTGTGCAACCCTTCAATATCTACTTGGACTTGACTCAACCTACCAATGGGAAGGACCTTTGCCTAATTAGCAAGCCTTAATTGAATTGGACTCCATTCTAGAGGTGGCTTTCCCATTATTTCCCATGTTTGGTGCGTTAAAATATTAACATTGGATCCCAGGTCAAGAATGATATAGTCCATGTCATATTCACCAATTTGTACGGACATCCTAAGTTTTCATCCCATTTTGAACTTTGTCTTGACACTGCTAACCTTATTTTCTTGCGATTCTTCCTCTGCAAGCGTTTCTATCCATGTCTCCAACTCTGCAAGTGTGTCCTTGTCCTGGATTAGTGCCAAATAACTTGACAGGAATGGTTTGAACTTACTAACCTTATCGGTACTCTTTCTTACAGTCTATTGTTTGAATATCTTCTAGAATCTCTTAGGAATATACTTCACTTGGCCTGAGGTGGATGGTTGTCTTGTTCCTACGATCTTAGGACATGTATCCATGGATATGCGCTTTTGCTCTTGAACATCAAGTGGTACTTTCTTTTGCGCAACAGGTCACACCTATGGTCATGATTGTGTCACAGGTTCTATTTGTGTAGCTTGATCTGCACTTGTCACAACACCTCCCCTTGTTACCACTGCTACAGTTGCTTCTCGTGGTTCTGCGACTATCATTTGTATGTTGGTATTAGCATTCAGGTTGGGAGCATTCGACACAGGGTTTGGTGCAGGGTTTGGCACTAGGTTAGCTACCCCAACCATCCGAGCATTCCATCTAGAAATGATTTGTGGACATTGCTCCACATTATTCTCTTGTCTACAATATGAGCAAGTCTTCACAGGTTTAGGGAAGTCTCTAGCATAATGGCCTTGTACTCCACAATTGTAGTATACCACTGGCCCTCTTCCTCAGCCAAATCCTCCTCTTCCTCGGCCCCTGTAATTTCCACCCCCCTTAACTGAAGTTGAGGTTGTTGGGGAAGGTATTACGATTGCTAATACTATTGTTGATATAGGTTATATGGGGCCGTATTTTGAAACCGTGGTGCCATCTGAAACTACTGCGTAGGCAAAAACTGAGGTGCATCCTGGAACTGAGGTGCATCCTGGAACTGAGGTACAACCTGGAACTGAGTTGCAACCTGGAACTCAGGAACAACTTGGAATTGAGGTGCAACCTATTCAATATTTATTGTCTCCTCAATCTTCATTAGATAGGCACCTATCATCTTCTCTCTCAGAAGTTGGTAGGCCCTACAGTATTTTTCATCATGGCCTATAGATCTACAAAATTTATAATACAAATTAGCTGGGGTACATACTATCTTCTGTAGGAACATGAAATACACATCCAGATGTCCTCTTGTTTGGCATATGCTGCACCAAGGTAGACCCTGGGTACTCAATGGATTCAGCGTACCTGACGAGATGTAGTTTATGTAGGATGGACAATCATCTTTGGTATGTCCATTAGTCCTGCATCGTGTACACTAGAGGTATTCATACACCTCATTTCCCATTTTTTATGTCTTGGAGTTGAGTTGTTATATTAGCCAATTACGACTGAATCCTTATCATTCCTGCAGTGCCATCTCTAATAGGTGAAGCCTATAGCTTCATTGCCAACTCCAGTGCCTCCGTCTACGTCACAATATTTTGCTGCATGAGTGGTCCTCTAATGTGTGGCAGCAACGCAACAATAAACCACTCTTTATGCTACACGTCCAATGTCTAGAAGCTAACTTTGGTCATTAGCGTTTTGAACAGCTGATCAAAGTCCCATACTACCTTTGTTGGGGACTACTTAATCTCCTTGATCTCAGTAATATATTGGGACTCAGATTGTGGCATTTTGAATTATGAGATCATTGCTCGTCAAATCTCCTCAAGAGTCTTTTGCAGTGTTCTAATTGGTGCGGTGCAGAAATTCATGAACCAATCTAATGCATGACCCCTCAGGGTTGTGATCATCTATGCCTTCTTTATATCTACATTATTTACTAAATGTACCATCCACATAGCTTCGCAGAGGAACCAATGCTGCTCTGGGTCTTCTTTTTCGTTGCCAGTGAATGTGGGTAATCTAACGTCTGTTCCAGCCATTTGTGTGGTTCTAGGGTTGTTCACTGGATTCCCTGGATTTACTTGATTTAATGGGATTGCCGATAGGATTCCTTGCACACCAATCCTGAAACTAGGACTACCAGTGCTCACAGGATTTTCAAGTGAAAACTTCTAGGTCTTACTTCAGGTGATCTTCCTAGAATTTCGTAGTCACGTCCTATACTTGGCGTCTCTATAGACTCTTCTAATTCTTCTCTCTCAAAAATCAGACTATACTCCTCATCTTAATCATAGGACCCTTCATTTAGCTGTGACTCCCATCCATATTCACCTTCCTGGGGCAGACTATAATCCCTCCTGCCTCATGCTACCTTCCTCTTTCGTGACCAGAACCTCCTTCCACTTCTTAAGAATCCAGTATCCAACTCATGTTTTGAGATTCCTTGGAACATTTCTTCTTACTACCTTCCATATTACTCCTAAATTTTGCACAACATATCTCCTTCACAGATTGCGCGACTCAATCACTAAGTTGTAAAATACTTTTTCCATAAAGGAGAATTTTAATCCACAGGTTTATAGACATAAGGTACCTTTCCCCAGGTCCTTGGAAAATTGTCTCTCTGCCTCGCTATATGAGGTTATGGATTCAACAACAAATCAGTAACATATCCTTCTAATATTCTATTAATCCAAAAATCAACAACTCTGGAATTAGGGTTACTTACTTGTGCCACTTCTTGTGTTAGCTGATTGGTCCACTCAGCTACTCTTCCTTGGAAGTTAGTGTGCCAGGTCACTAACTATGACAACCACTCTTGAAATATAATAAGAAATTGTATAAATAGAATCTCATGGCTATCCGGGTATAGATGCCGCTGTACCCAGTTTTCAGGTTTCAGCTACAAACCCTCTCTTTCCTTCAGTGCAATTACCAACTTCTTCATCTTCAACCAACCCTTGAATTCACTCTTGGTCAGGTGCCACAACATTTCCCTTGGTTCGATCAATAGGGTCCTGACAATAGAACCATTTGTTGGCCACTTTCCCTAACTCGCGCGACCTAGGATCTGTGCAGCCCGTCAACCCAATAGACACCTGAGATACCGTCCCGATAGAGTAATCCCTGTCGGCAACACCTGCGAAGTAGGCACAATATCACCCGCAATATTTCTTTGATGGGTAACCGTCGGAACCATGTTTCTATGATTTTTGAGGGATTATAGTCCCTTGATGCTCGGCTAAGGAACTCGACCAAGTCGCAAGGATGGGATCATTTCTACCGAACTGTAGCGCTCACCGTACATATATCTGGTTAGTACTAATGACACAGCACAAATTCAGCCTTAGTAATTTAATCCTAAGGAGCATAAATCAAGCTAATAGACAGGTGCAACATGCTAGACATGCAACAACGATTGCACCATTGACACAGGCTACTACTCAGAAGCAGCACATTCTCACTTATTCATGCATTCAGAATTCTATTGACAGTACGACATTCATTCAACTAGGGTAGCACTTACGTCATAAAAATAAACAAAAACATAAACAAGACACAAAAAACCATACGCATTCACGCAATTATACACATGAGAATTCACGTGGAAATTCATCTGGGAAAAACCACAAGACGCTCTTCATCTGGCATGAGAAATATATGGCGCCTTTTGTATGCTTCTAACTGCAGACTGTCTTAGATCTAGCTTTCAGCTCAGACTCTTTCTTACTCTCATGCTCTCTGTCTTATTTCTCCTAATCTACTGCTACCATCTACTGATCCGCACATGGCCTAGATCAACCTCTTTAGCATCCACACCCCTTTAGCAGAGATTCCCTTCTACTCTACTATCCAGCCCGCATCTTGCAGACTTTCTACTAATCTACCACTCATATCTCTCATCTTTTCCAACCCTTCAACACAATTGAAAGAAAACAACAACTTCATTCTTGGAAAACCTACTAAAAGTAATCACGACCAACTAGGGACCAATCCTCTAACTATGGAATCCCTCCTATTTATACTATTTTACATGACCACATAGGGTCAACTTCATACAAGTAGTCCGTTAACTATCACCATCAGCTGCCCCTCATGCTACAGCTGTGGCGATCATGAATTGACACGAGGCACTAACGACCTTACTTACAACATGCGTTCACTCATGTGGCATATGCTGACTTAAGCTAACTTCAACATCGACGATCTTCTTGTCACTCTTGACCGTTATACCGCACTTGTGGTATTGATTTACCCTACGACATCTTCCTTTCCTTGTAGTTTCATTTTTCCATGCATGTGGCCTCTTTTGCTACTTATTCCTTCTTCTGCGCAGCCTTCTTGATCTGCATAGCTTCTTTCAATACCTGTAGCATGCTTCCTTTTCCTTATTTGCGCTTGCGCAGTGACTTGATTCTTGTGCATTTCTTTATGTGCGCTTATTCCTTGTGCACTTTCTTGAGGCCCAACATATTTCCTTAAGGAGTATTTTATTGCAACTACACTTTCAAGTGTGGTTGCAATAAAATATTTCTTAAGGAAATATGATAAGAGGGTGTATAAATTACAAAGAGTAAATTGCATCATTTAGAAGATCAAAATGATTACCATCATGTTGTCTTATGCATATAATTCACATTGAAATGCGAGTATCTATTTGATGCAACCTATGACACCCATTGCACAAACTTTAATATAAAATCCATTGAAACAAGTTACGTTAGCATTTAATCCAATATTTGTGTATGTTGGCAATCAATTCTCTTTTTCACAAAAGATAATAACTTAATATAAGTACTATCTAAATAAAATTATTCACGTTCAAATAAAAATAACTTTATTGTTCAATTGTTTTCATCATTCTTGAAATGAATTTAAACTCTTTATAATTTATACACCATCTTATCATATTTCCTTAAGGAAGATTTTATTGCAACCACTTCATATAAGTACTATCTAAATAAAATATTTCACGTTCGGATAAAAATAACTTTATTGTTCAATTTTTTTCATCATTCTTGAATTAAATTTAAACTCTTTGTAATTTATACACCATCTTATCATATTTCCTTAAGGAAGATTTTATTGCAACCACACATAAAATCTTCCTGAAGGCAATATGGTTTGATGGTGTATAAATTACAAAGAGTTTTGCATCATTTAGAAGATCAAAATGATTATCATCATGTTGTCTTATGCATATAATTTACACTTATGTGAGTCTGTATTTGATGCAACATATGACACCCATTGCACATACTTTAATATAAAATCCATTCGTACACAAGTTATGTTAACATAGAATGGACAATATTTGTGTATGCTTGCAATCAATTCTCTTTTCGTAAAAAATAACAACTTCATATAAGCATGCTAGCAAAAAATATAGCTTCATAAACTATAATATCTTGATGAAATAAAGATAATTGTTTAACATCTCCATGACTATTTTAACCATCGATGCACATTTTATTTTACTTATCATATTGCAATTGTTTGTTAAAAAATTATCAAATAAATACAAGCTCAAGAACAACATTTTATTTTACTTATCATATCAAGCCATTGTTAGTTAAAAAATTAGCAGATAAATTATACAAGCTTGAATAACATTTTATTTTAAGTTTATCATATTGCCATTGTTTGTTAACAAATTAGTAAATAAATACAAGCTTGAATAATTTTTTATTTTACTTATCATATTGTCATTGTTTGTTAAAAAAATAGCAAATATTTATACAAGCTTGAATATTCTCTAAATGTATTGATTTTCATATCTTTACAATGATCTCTTACATCTCATATCCAAGGCTAATGAATTCTTGAATTTGTCATAGTTATTTATTTTCTTTGAGATCATCATTGTCATCAATGCTTAAAGCCATCTGATTCCTAGTCATTTGTACATTATTATTGAAGATTTATTAAGTTCAATCAAGTACGTCACTTGTTAGTTAGTTTGCCACCAAAAATATCAATAAATTTAAGCATGCAATATATTCAATACAAACATTTTTTTATAAATTATTCATGATCTTATTTAGAGTGTACAAAGCCTTGAACCAAATTTTACAAAGGCTTTCACTTTATTCTACATATATTATATTTCATTAATCATTGTACACACAACTATCGGAACTTTTATGTGAGTTGTTATGAACAATTAGTTTCTATATTAAATACAAATTGTACAAGGTTAATTATAATCATTATAGGAGGTCTATGGAAAGGTTTTTTGTATGCTCATTAATATGAGTGATAACTGATTTTTTTTAATTAAATTTGAAAAATTTAAATAATTTTCATCAATGCACAATATGAAATATCAACATAGTACATACACCATGTAATGTGTAACAAAGAATATGCAATGTGTAACATAGAACATGTAATGTGTAACATAAAACATGAAATATTAGTATGCAATATGATATATATAAATTATGATTTTGAACACTATGAAAATGAATATATGAATATGAAATTAAAATCATATTAAAATCGATGAAATGAGAGATAAGGCTATAGAAAGGATGAGGAAAATAAGTGCAATGTTAAGAGGATAAGATGCAAGTCAACCTATTATGGTGCAATCAACTCCCATTGAGAACAATATTTGTAATTTTTAACATAAAATTTATATATATGCGAGACTATATTATCAAATTATAAAATTTATTTGTATCTGAGGTTATGTGAGGCTAATGGATATATGCATATTCATTTAGAACTAAATATTATGCTGGAATATTATGCACTATAGTTATATATATTCATCAACCATTCTCTAATTTCAGTGGACAACTAATTACTCATATTATAATACACTTACTTTGTATATATGTAATTTAGTGCAGTGGTTAAATTTTTTTTTCAATTCTTTCACAACAAATACTATTCTTTCACATGTACATAAGTGGTTTTAGAAGGTTGTATATATACATGCACATACAATGTATATAAGTTTAATAATTTATTACAAAATTACAATTACAAAATTATAATTAAATTCTAAACAATTTAACATGTATATATATATAACTTATGAACTAGAACACTATGAAATTGAATATATGAATATGCAATATGAAATTATATGAATATGTGAATATGAAATTATACAATGTATATACAATTACGAATACATATATATGAATACATGCACATACAAAGTATATAAGTTTATGAATTAATTACAAAATTACAATTAAAAAATTATAATTAAATTTTAGACAATTTAACATGTATATATATAAAAATTATAAACTAGAACACTATGAAATTGAATATATGAATATGCAATATGAAATTACATGAATATATGAATATGAGATTATATGAACTAGATCAGTGTGAAAATGAAATTATATATATGAATATGAAATTGCATAACTTTTAAATCATACCAATATTTTTAGCAATAGCATTTGATTCTCCCATTATAGGTTGATTTGCAACTTCTTCTCCTCTCAAGATTTCTCTTTTTTTCCTCTTTCTTTCTCTATCTTTCTCTCTTATTTCTTTGGTGTTGCTTTGATTCCGAGAAGATATTTTACTTCGACATTTCATGTTTCTCATTATGATTGATCAACAATCCAAATTGTTACCTGCAACAATATGTAAACACAATACAGAATGTTAAATTTGCATTAGAACACAAGCATTGTTTCAAATAGATTAGTCAATTCTGAAGGATAAAATTAGTAACATGTTTATGTTGTATGTTTATATAGAATTCCTTTGGGAATTTAGGTGTGAAATGTGGTTGGGAATGTAGTTGGAATGGGATTAATACCATCAATGCCTAAGTTCATTCTCGGGAATTTTTTTTTAGGATTTTAACACAAACAAGACCTCGATTGAGGGTTTTAGAACTATCTCGACTGAGGTTTTAACGGTATCTTGATCGAGGGTCTAATAAATCCTCGATCGAGGGTCTAATAAACTCTCGATCGAGATACTGTTAAAACCTTGGTCGAGGGATTTGAAGACCTCGATCGAGGGCCTAAAAAACATAGAATTATCCCTCTTACAGGCATACCGATATTTCTCTCTATCTTCAAGGGATGTAAACCATGTCATTCATGGCACATAACTGAGTGGAGTTTATACCGATAGAGTCATCACCGAATCCTCTATCCATTGAGGTATCATGCATGCGTTTTGGCATTCATATGGGTTTTTTTTAATTCATTCTAAAACTTATACTTAGAAAACCTGACAACAACTTTGAAGCAACTCAAAGAAAAATCTGCTATGAATCCAAAAATTTCTTAAAAATGCACAACCCACACATCAACATGTCCTATTCAAAAGGGTATCTTTGTTTTTTCAATTTTTGAAAACAGTGAAAAAAAACTAGGATGGACACACATGTGTGTAAAATGATGCTGAAATGAAATGTGGTCATTTTAGAAAAATAATAAATAATTGTATGTTGAAAAATAAATTAACAAAAAGATATGCATACCAGACTGCATTTTGTGTATGTCATGCTCATATATATATATATATATATATATATATATATATATTATTAATGTAAGATTGAATTATTGGGGTGGGACACCACCACTTATTAACTTCTTCAAATTTTTAAGATCACATAGTTCATTAAATGCAAAATTTCACCCCTTAAATGACATTGGAATATTTAAAAAAAAATATCATTGGGAAGCCAACATAATATTCTACAATTTGTTTATTATTGCAAGTCAAAATTCATATGGAATATATGCCTTTCAAGGGCTTCTATCTAGCATATGAGTAAAAAATCATGTTTTCATTGCCACTGACACAAATAATAAATTGGCTCATATCTGCTTCACAAAATACAAGTTCTTACCATTCCTATGCAGGTGGAAAACCCGGTTAATTGGTATCTATTTGCATGCGTAGTCATTTATGTATTGCATGAGTAAACTTAGTGTTATTCAGTCATATGACTCACTAGTTGATTAACTCATAAAATATCTATCGAAGTAGTTGCTTTGTATTCTTCTTTTTGCATGGAGATGATCGAAATGGTCTTCACGAGTTGATATCACATTCTGTAATGTGTTTAATAAGAAGTTGTAACAAATTGACAATGCAGATCGATAACTCAATGTCAATCAACTCGCAAATTTGATTTCAAGAAATCTGCATGTTATTATTAAAGAGTTCTTGATGTACCAGTGATTGTATCATAGTCATTATTAAAGAGTTCTTGATGTACCAGTGATTGTTCATATTCTGAGAGAAGACAAAAGGCCCACGATTTCCTGCGACGAAGGAAAAGTATGATAACAACGACTAGAACTTGAGCTCCAGCTCCAGTTACACTCTAAAAGCCAAACTCTCAACGAATGTGTAACGGATCATGCTTTGCACCCTATCGAATGCAGAGGCTCTTATTCCTGCCATCCGTCCTATGAGCCAAAGCTCCGTAGCCCGGGCGCCTGTACTATAGCATGTGATTAATTATGTTAGGTAAGTAACTATATCCAGCACTATATCTACCTACGAGGCATATATAACACCATGCAGCATATATAACACCACCTCAGCTGATTGTGCACTTGGCTATCTATTGGTCACCCACTCACTGTAACCACTCGTTCTCGACTTCAACTGGTTCGTCGTTTTCAACTCGGCTATCGGCAGCTCACAATGTGTTCCCTCCGCAGTAGTGCTCCTCCTTCGTTGTTCGCGGTGGCCCCTTGAGCATGTCTGTTTTATTCCACCCTATCGAAAAATGTCTGTTTTATTCCACCCTATCGAATGCAGAGGCTCTTAACAGGAATAAGAGGAAAAATGGTCACATGGAATTTGCTCCAACTGGAAAAACTACAAATCTATATCCCATATGGCATGGACTTGCTTCCTCAGCAGCTCCAATTGTTCAAAAGTACAAATCTGTAACCCATATAGGAGGGACTTGCTGCCTTAGAAACTCCTCTTGTTCAAGTAGATACGGTCTATTAAAATGTTCCATTCTTAATACATTTGTTAGGGGTACATATATTGGAATGTACAACTTTAATTTTATGAAAGTGTGACTTAATTCTTAAAATGTTAATATTAATTAAATTTGAAATAATTAGAAAAATTTTGACTATAAAAGTGTGACTTAATTCTTAAAATGTTAATATTAATATTTAATATTAATCTCTTTAAATAATAAAGTTTGATTTTGAAGGTGATAATATTAGGTCGCAAAAGTGTGAATATTAATTAATTTAAAAAAAAAATTGATTTGTAAAAGTACAAATTTTGATTCTTAAATTATAAATTTTCATTTAAAAAATGTTAATTTCAATTTTGTGATTATGATTTTTTTTCCAAAAATATCATTTTAATTGCTTCATTCCATACCTCTTTTGCATATAAACAATGTACAAATAAATAATTTATTGATACTCCTTATTTACCATAATCCACTAAAAAAAATTATATTAACCATAATTCACTAAATTTTTTTATTAGAAATTCCAACTTTTGAGAAGACATTTTAACTTGTAAACTTAAACACCCAACGTTCCCCAACCCCTTCCCATGTGCAATTGACACCTACCACCCATCATATTGTAATATCCCTTACTTATTCGTGTTCCATTTTTTTTTCATATCCTAATTGAGTTACATAAACCCCAAGATTTTGTTCTTTGACTTTAAAGTGCCAACATAGTGAACATTTTGATTTTTTATACCAATGCATAATATTACTATTTATATTGAAGAGATGTAACAAAATATTTTAGAACAAGTGATAATGACAATCATTTCTTTTTCCAAGCAATTTAAGACAATGTGCAAAAACGTTCCTCATAAACAAAAGATGAACTCTACAAGCCAATATTTTTTAGCAACCTTAATTTATGGCATGAGGAATTAGTCTTGGCCAATATTTTTTAGAAACCTTAATTTATTCCATGAGGAATTAGTGTTGGTTGTTAGAGATGGAGATCAATGTTGTACAAGTACACAACCTTTGTGATATCCACCTAGTAGCACAGATTTTATACATTTATTAATTTCGAGGGGGATTTTAGAGGTGCTCACAAACTTCATGAAGGGGCATTGCAAGTTACACATGAATTATGTGAGGTAAATTTGTAAGCATCAGCTTACGTGATTAAAAATTATGAATGAGGTGGAGAAATGATGGAAAGATCATGAATACACGATCAACAAAGCATCAATGGTCAAGGTTGACCAAATAGATCTATAAAAAATAGTCCCTAATGTATGAGGTCAAAAAGGATGTTAATTGCCAAAATACATTATAATAATATGGAGGAATCTAATAAGTGAACCCAAATATAGAGGAAGCCAGATAGCCAAATAATATGGAGAAATCCAACAAGTGAACCCAAATACAGAGGAATCCAAATATGAAAAATCAAGAATTAATCGAAGACCTCTATGAAGGAATATGGAGGAATCTAAAAAGTGAACCCAAATCATAGAGGAAGCCAAATATGAAAAAATCAAGAATTAATCCAACACCTCTATGAAGGTCTACCTGAACCAGAATTCCAAATAGAAGGTATGAAGCTAATTTGGTTGCTTTGATGAGTAAAATAGTTGACTCTAATCCCATTACTTTTGACGAAGCATCACATTCTATGCAATGGGTTGAAGTTGTGCATGAAGAGTATGGAAACATCATGAAGAATGATGTGTGGGCTTTAGTACAACCTTTACTTGAGAGAAATAAGGTTATTGGAATTAGGTGGATATTCAAATTGAAGCAAAAGTATAATGCTTCCATTTACAAAATGTTAGGGAAATTTGTTACTAAAGCTTTAAGTTAGAAACTTGATATTAGCTATGATGATATTTTTTCAAGCCATATTCGATATATACTCCCATAACATATGTGCAATTTCATTGGTTTCCTCTTATGGTTGGAGTCTTCACTAGATGGACATGAAGACTTATTTTATTAATGGTGTTTTTCATGAAGATTGACATATAAAACAACCACAATGTGGTTGTTGGTAAAGAGGATCTTGTGTGCAAATTGAAGAAGGCCTTTCAAAGTCATAAGTAGGCTGCCCCATTAATGGTACACTCAAATTGATGATTGGTTCCTGTAAAAGGAATAAAAAATACTCCGTTAATGACAATCTTTATTTTTTGAGTAAAGGAAATAGCATTATTGTTTTATATGGAGATGATCTCATTCTAGCTAGAAATGATGATTGTCTAATTCATTGGTTGAATAAAGAGTTTTCTCAAGAATTTGAAATGAAGTATTCTGGTAACCTTCATTATTTATGGGTCTAGAATTGGGGTGGGACAAAGATCGACTAACTTTCACTCATGCCAAGTTTGTTTTCGATATTTTGAAGAAATGTAGATAGAAAAGTTGCAAATCGGTTTTTATGCCCATGAATCCTTGTGTGAAATTATGAGTGGATGACCCAAGTAAAGATGTGAATGCTAAATTTTATCGTCCATTTGTTGGTAACATTCTTTGCTAATGCAATACTCATCTTACATATTGTATTTAGTTGATACCTTAAATTAGTTCATGGAGAAGCGTAATGTGGTACACTAGTAGGTTAGTAAAAGAGTCATCTAGTATTTGGGTAGTACACTTCTTTCTTACAAAATTTCACTAAAATGGAATCACACATTCACAATCTTGAATGAAAATTCAAGTCCAAAATGGACAATTTGCATGGGGAACTCATGGAGCAAGTGAAAGTCAGGGAACAAATCAGTGAAGACTTAAAGGATGTTGAGAAAGAATTTAGAAAACAATTTCATAGGAAAGTTGAGGAATGTTGGGCTTCCATTTCAAAACAATTACAGGATGCATAAGAAAGATTCAAAAAGGAATTGAGAAAGAAGAATGTGAAGCGGTGATTTCTGACAAACAAATTCTACAAGTTGTTGTTTCATAGTTGAATGGTGAAATTCAAGTAAAATCTACAAAATTAGATGCACCATATAAAGGATGGAAATTGGATAAAGATGAGATTTCATCAACAATTTTAGAAACAAGACATGAGACTATCGAGATTGCTAAAATCGGCCACATGGTAGAGATGCATGGAACATTGAAAAAGGATAAGCATTTTTTGTTTTCATTGGTTGCATATAAGAAAAAAATTGAACAGATGTCTAATGAAAGTGAGAGGGTCATAGTTCAATATAGCGCATAAAAGATTGAAATACAATCCATGTTGAATAAAAAAACCATCGAAAGAGATCAACCCCTCATTAGTCAAGGGGCCATGGGAGAGCCTAAGGAATGGCAGTCGGGTCAACAGGATCCCTCGTGTTTTTCACCATGAATGAATTTAATTCAAGGGAACAATAATTACTTGAAGACAAACATTTTTGGCTTTCTTTTTTTTTGACAAAAAAAATTCACAGTCCATATTTTTTATTTCTAAAAAGCATGGACCATATTGTTCATTTTCCATATATGTCGTACATAAAAGCTGAGAGAAAACGTCCCAATAAACCCGATAACAGGGAAACCATAAACATGCATACTCCATCCTTACAATAAAACCTTGATAGGGCATCCAAATTATGCATTGAGGTATCAAAACAAAAAACTCTCTAAGAGTGCAAGGAAAAATAAAGGGGCCAATAGTGAGGGCCATCTGAAGAGGATTTAAATGAGAAAAAACTATTTTTTGAACAAAATACAAACATGCCCCTATAGCTATCGAGGCCAATGGTAGAACCCCAACTTAAATATTCATACTCAAAGTATTGTTTAGGGGACAAAATCTCTACCCCTCATATGCTTTTGGGGTGAATATACATAATAGAAAAGCTTGAAGTCATGGGGGCCTCCGCACTTGGCGAAAAGAGAAGGTCAACCACCGATATAGGGAAACCACCATTGGACCAAGCTCTAACCCTCCTCGTAGCATCACACACAAGCCCAAGAGCTTCCTCCCCACTCGATGTCGGTCGCTGCAACAAAAATCCACCCCGAAGCATGCCGGACCAGAGCCACAACCCCACTAGGTGAAGTTGTCATCCTCGTTTCCATCTCAAATGATCATAGGCCAAGCCTTCGCCACCGAAAAAATTACCGAAGCATTTACTTATGATCCATCTTTAATCGACGTTAATATTTCATTTAACATTTATTATCAATTAATTATGAGTTTAAAAATAAAAAATATTTATATAAAAATTGTTTTAAAATATACATCACATATTTAAATACATATTAATGTGTTTAGATAAAAAAATTCAATAAACAACTTAAGTTATGGATGGGAAACCAAATGATGTGCATTTATTTATGATCCATTTTTAATAAGTATGATCACTTAATATTTATTATCAATTAATTTTATGGTTTTTTTTAAAATTCATTTTTATTTACATGAAGCTTTATTTCACATACATTTAAATGTATATTAATGTGTATAGGTAAATAAAAGTGAATAATCAAGTGTGTGTCTTATTAGTCAATATGAGATTATTGTAATTACTTTGAAATTTAGAAAATTCTAATGCATTCTAATGTGTAACTAAGATCTTGGAAACTAAAAGCATGAGCTTGGAATCTAAGTTAGTGCATTCTAATGTACATTCATGTTTGGTTAGTCTTTCAAATTATTTGCATCACAAATCTATATGGTGTTTTAAAATGCAAAAAGATAAGGTCATAAGGCATCAAAGAAGCATTGAACTTTTAAATATTTGTTTGGGTTGAGTTTAACTTGCATTTGGTTGATTTTCCATAGTTTCTTATTGGTTGTAGATGTAACTCTTTGCAAATTCTTGGTTGTAGATGTATCTCTTTGCAAGTGAATGGTACCTTCAAATCCCAAGGAAACCATGGCCTCCAAGTTTTCCAGATTGGAGAAGATTAGAAGGTGAAACAAGTTGAACTTCAAACTTGTCAAAATTATTAAATCAATGATAGCGCTTGTTAATGGGCTGATGCACAATCATGGACTCCTTTAAAGACACTTTAGATGCCACATAATACTAGAATAAACGGAAAACTCTAACTTTAGGTGACAATTAGGGGTACTTCCCTAACTTATTTGAAGATGAAGTAAAAAGAGAAAAGATAGGAAATTGAATCAGCTTTCATAATATATAGCATTTATGTAGAGAAAATGTGTGTAAATGATTATAAAATTAGTTTCCGCGAAAGTGGGTTTTCAAATTTTCAGCACATCTTAACATATATGTTTGTGCGGGTGCAACAATATATGAGGTAAATGATGTTAATTTGGGATAAAATATTACAGAAATATAAAGGACATATGGGCCTAGTGCAACACTATTTGTTCAGAATTTTTCATGAATTATATTTTATTATTATTAATTATTGAAGTCAGAAAAGATTGAAATTAAAAACTTATGTGCGGGTGCAACTCTTTAGGGGAAAAAATTAATGAAATCCTTGATTTCTAAATATAATATTGTAGAGCTTGGTCTTGTCTAGTGCACCATATAGTTTTATTGGGAAATGGTGATGGAAATAAAAAATTATATAACAAACAATCGATGTATGTATTTTCAAAAAATGACGTGTGTCATTTAGAAAAATATTTATAAATAAATAAAACATGGTTTTGAAGGAAAAAATTACATATTCAGAATCATAAGATCGTACTCTACAATATCCTAGATTTTCATAAAAAAATACTGTGTATGTCATATCAAAACATGCCATCTAAACTGAGCATATTGATAGAGTTCTAAAAGACAAGCAATAGCCCTGGTTTATTTGTCCTAGCCAATAGGTTCGGTATTCTGAAGCTATTTCTGAACCTAATTCAACACCTTATTCCCACAAATTATTTTAATTTTAAAGTAACGCATATGTGTTATAGCTTATTCATATCGCATATGCGATATAACACATATGTGATATAACGCATATGCAATATGATAAAGCTATAACGCATATGTGTTTTGTCTTAGTCATCATCATCATCATCATAGTCATCTTCCTCCTCTTCCTCCTCCTCCTCATCATCATTGTTCATCATCATCATCATCATCCTCATCCTCATCCTCATCCTCATCATCATCATCACCATCCTCATCATCATTATCATCATCATCATCATCATCATCCTCCTCCTCCTCCTCCTCCTCATCACCCTCATCCTCATGATCATCATCATCGTCATCATCATCATCATCGTCACCCTCATCCTCATCATAGTCATCCTCCTCCTCCTCATCACCATCATTGTTCATCATCATATTCAATGTCACCCTCATCCTCATCATCATCACCATCCTCATCATCATCCTCATCATCATCACCCTTATCCTCCTCCTCCTCCTCATCACCCTCATCCTCATCATCATCATCACCATAATCACCCTCATCCTCATCATCATCATCATAGTCATCATCCTCCTCATCATCACCATCATTGTTCATCATCATCTTCATCGTCACCCTCATCCTCCTCATCATCATAATCACCCTCATCCTCATCATCATCATCATGGTCATCATCATCATCATCATCATCATCATCATCATCATCATAGTCATCATCCTCCTCATCATCACCATCTCTGTTCATCATCATCTTCATCGTCACCCTCATCCTCATCATCATCATCATCACCCTCATCCTCATCATCATCATCATCATCATCATCACCCTCATCCTCATCATCATCACCATTATCATAATCCTCATCCTCATCAGCATCATCATCATCATGACCCTCATCCTCATCAGCTTCATCATGGTCATCATCATCATCATCTTCATCATCACCCTCATCCTCATCCTCATCATCATAGTCATCCTCCTCCTCATCATCACGATCATTTTTCATCATCATCACTCTCATCCTCCTCCTCCTCATCATCACCCTCATCGTCGTCATCATCATCACCCTCATCCTCATCAGCTTCATCGTCATCCTCATACTCATCATCATCATCACCCTTATCCTCCTCCTCCTCCTCATCATCACCCTCATCCTCATCCTCATCCTCATCATCATCATCATCACCCTCATCCTCATCAGCTTCATCATCATCATCATCATCATCATCATCATCATCATCATCATCATCATCACCATCATTATCCTCATCCTCATACTCATCATCATCATCATCATCATCAACCTCATCATCATCATTACCCTCCTCCTCCTCCTCCTCATCACCCTCATCCTCATCATCATCTTCATGGTCATCATTGTCATCATCATCATCATCCTCACCACCCTCATCCTCATCCTCATCATGCTCATCCTCATCCTCCTCCTCCTCCTCATCACCCTCATCCTCATCAGCTTCATCATGGTCATCATCATCATCACCGTCATCATCCTCATCCTCATCCTCATCATCATCATCGTCAACCTCATCATCATCATCACCCTCATCCTCCTCCTCCTCCTCATCACCCTCATCCTCATCACCCTCATCCTCATCATCATCATCATGGTCATCATCATCATCATCATCATCATCATCATCATCACCCTCATCCTCATCCTCCTCCTCCTCCTCCTCCTCCTCCTCCTCCTCCTCCTCACCCTCATCCTCATCATCTTCATCATGGTCATCATCATCATCATCATCATCATCATCATCATCATCATCACCATCATCATCCTCATCCTCATCCTCATCATCATCATCGTCAACCTCATTGTCATCATCACCCTCATCCTCCTCCTCCTCATCACCCTCATCCTCATCCTCCTCATCATCATTATCACCCTCATCCTCATCATCATAATCATGGTTATCATCATCATCATTATCATCATCATCATCATCACCCTCATCCTCATCATTATCATCATAGTCATCATCCTCCTCCTCATCACCATCATTGTTCATCATCATCTTCATCATCACCCTCATCCTCCTCCTCATCATCACCCTCATCCTCACTACCATCACCATCTTCATCAACATCCTCATCATCATCACCATCCTCATCATCCTCATCATCATCATCATAATCCTCATCCTCATCCTCCTCCTCCTCATCATCACCCTCATCGTCATCCTCATCATCATCATCGTGTGGTCATCATCATCATCATCATCATGTGGTCATCATCATCATCATCATCATCATCATCATCACCACCCTCATCCTCATCCTCATCCTCATCCTCATTCTCATTGTTCATCACCCTCGTCCTCACCATCATTATCATCTTCATCGACACCCTCATCCTCATCATCATCGCCATCTTCATCCTCATCATCATAATCCTCATCCTTATCCTCATCATCATCATCACCCTCATCCTCATCATCATCATCATGGTCATCATCATCATCATCATCATCATCCTCCTCCTCCTCCTCATCATAGTCATCATCCTCATCATCATCACCATCATTGTTCATCATCATCTTCATCATCGCCATCATACTCATCATCATCACCATCCTCATCATCATCATCATCATCATCATCATCATCATCATCACCCTCATCCTCATCATCATAGTCATCATCCTCCTCATCATCACCATCATTGTTCATCATCATCTTCATCATTACCCTCATCCTCATCATCATCATCATCACCGTCATCCTCATCATCATCATCATGGTCATCATCATCATCACCCTCCTCCTCCTCCTCCTCCTCATCATCATCATTGTTCATCACCCTCATCCTCACCATCATCGACACCCTCATCCTCATCATCATCACCGTCCTCCTCCTCCTCCTCCTCATCATCATCATAATCCTCATCCTCATCCTCACCTTCATCCTCATCATCATCATCATGGTCATCATCATTATCATCATCACCCTCATCCTCATCATCATCATCATAGGCATCATCCTTCTCCTCATCACCATCATTGTTCATCATCATCTTCATCGTCACCATAATCCTCATCATCATCGCCATCCTCCTCCTCCTCCTCATCAGCCTCATCCTCATCATCATCATCATAGTCATCATCCTCCTCATCATCACCATCATTGTTCATCATCATCTTCATCGTGACCATCCTCCTCCTCCTCCTTCTCATCATCATCTTCATCGTCACCCTCATCCTCATCATCATCATCACCCTCATCCTCATCCTCATCATCATGGTCATCCTCATCCTCATCATCCTCATCCTCATCATCATTGTTCATCACCCTCATCCTCACCATCATCGACAACCTCATCCTCATCATCATTGACACCCTCACACTCATCCTCATCATCATCATTCTCATCGACACCTTCATTATTCATCACCCTCATCCTCATCATATAGATAAATTTAAATTGCATATATTCATTGAGCAGTAAATCGCATATATGATATATCTCATATGCACTAAATCGCATATGCATTGTGGAGAACATGTAAAAACCTGCCCGTTCATTAAAAAGATGGAATTCAACATCGCATATGCGATATGTGTTTTATAGAAAATGTTGGGTGGCGTCATGTGGGCCAGGTTTATTGTATCAAAATGGCATGATTCGTCTGAACTCGCACATAGAAAACTGTTCGACATGCAATTTTTTATCATTACTTACATAATTCCATAGTTTTGTACAGGTTTGGGTGGATTTCAATGGGAAATGTATGTAATAGAGGATGAAAGTCAACAAGGAAGGTGCTTACACCAGAAGAAGCAGAAAAAAAAAAAAAAAAAAAAAAAAAGAAGATTCAAGAAATCGTCGGCATTCATTACATGAGAAAATAGTTCCCATTCCCCCTCAACAGATACCTGATGTAGAGGCTGAGGAAGATAATACAACATTAAAGGAAGATGGTTATATGGAAGTTGATATTATTGATCGATTAGTAAACGGACAATATTGTGAAGAGTTCAATAATTATGTTACTCCTGATGCAAATGTGACTAAGCAACGACCATGTTCGGTGGTTCAATCTCCTAATCGAAGTTGTGAGCCGGTAGTGGATGTAAGCATCACTCCAGCATTTCAAACGTCAACTAGTTTTGCACCAAACGAAAGAGAACTCCTAAACGAAGACAAGTGGATGAGAGCGGATTCACTTCCATGGAAGGTAAGGTGGCTAAACACACTATCCTTCGTCATTCTTCTCAAATATTGAGACAATATTTTGATAACAAATCCGAAGTCGGTAAATGCCAATTTTTTTTAGCTTTGCTTAAATCTAGAAATATGGCAACTGTTAGAAGAAATTTAGGCATAACAACAATGAAGAATATCGAATCAAGTAATCACATTGTTAAATCTCTTGTTGCTGCATTCACATCGATTGGTAAAAAAAATCATTCACCAGACTGTAATGTGGCTCGTCATGTATTGGCTGAATCAATTGTATAAAGATCCATAAGACAACGTCGTTTACTTAAATGCACATCACAAATTGTGCCTTTACATCCAAAGACACTTAAAAAATATTCAGTAAGAAGAGACAACCTTGATGTAGAGGGACAAATGGAAACATTATGGGCATTTAGCGGTAGGTTGCCCCGCAAAGACATGAAGTTAGTCGAAGCAGTGAAGGGCCTAGTGCAAACGTTTTGGCATGATAACACTAGGCCTTCTTCTAACACGAAGGATGTGTTAAAACATTGTATGGGTTGTAGAAACACTGAACCTCATGTTAAACATTATCTTGACATGACACAAAATCAACTGTTTGAGATGTTTAAAGTTTCCCACGTAGAGCTAAGGCTCGGGAAAAGATCTTTTGAAAAATGCAAGCCTTGGTATGTTAGAATCAATACCATCCGAAACACTTGTTGTTGTAGATACCACATAGAGTTTGACCTATATTACCATACATTTACACATATACATCATTTTTTGCATCCTAACCATGTGCAGGAATGCTCAAGTGCAGTACTGCCAATGTCATCCAGATATTTCATCCATAGCATAATGTGTCTGAGGCAAGATGGGCAGACACATTACTTAAAACAATGTGTAGATGGTTCTTGCAAAAATTGTGGTGGGCTATCATTATGGTGTGATTGCATCCATGAAAGTGAAGATCAAGCATTCGGGAATGCAATTTTCGAGAAGCAGAACTATCGGTATGAGACATATCAACTAAATGATGGGAAAGAAAGAAGGAAGATTAAATTGGTGACTTCAAAGGTAAATTCTTGAATATTGACAAATTAATATTCATGTACACATTTTTTATGTGGTTTATTGACATATTAATATTCATGTACAAGGTGCGAGTATGTGATTTAATTCCAAAGTTTCGTGGAAAGATCCAACAGTACATTCAACATGTTGATATGGCACGCTGGAAAGATGAGCAATTCAGAATATGCCATGACACCTTCCCTCTCAGAACAATACTATCAGTGGTTGACTTTGTGGAAAATTACACCCTACAACCACAAAATGAAATTCAAAGTCCATACTATCACTCAGAGCAGGTGAGCATAATGGTGCATATCATGTATCGACATGGGCAAGATAGCAATGAAGAGAAACGTGTGATATTGAAAGAAAGTCACTTCTACATAAGTGACGACTAGACCCATGACATCCATTACATGCAACATTGCTTTAATTTATTCTATGATCATGTGATAGCTATGGATATACCATTTTATTGTCATTTCATTTGGTCAGATGGTTGTGCTGGACAATTCAAGAATGCACGTGTATTTGAATGGTTGTGTTTGTTGCACATAAAATACAAGGTGCCACATGTATGGAATTACTTTGAAACTGGTCATGGAAAAGGAGATCACGATGGTGCTGGTGCATGCATTAAAACTTCCCTTCGAATGGAAGAGATGAAGTTTACAGGTGCTTGCCTTCGAGACGCTGCATCTATAGTCCAATGGTGTGCATCTGTCATGGGAGAACAAGCAACAAGGAAACACTTAGTGTGAAGAATATTCTAGGAGGTGACAAATGTGGACCAATCACAAACACTTCGGATGAACATAGTGCATGGAACTTGACAGTTTCATTCAATTAGAATCTCAGACAACTCGGCCCTACAAATTCGGACAAGATTGAAGTCTTGCTTTTGCAGTTCCTCTAGCATCGATGAATGGGATTATTGTGAGCATACGAATACTGTTGATACATGGGATCGAGTGACACTTGGTACCAATTTCAACGGGGTTAATGAAATAGACCATTTGGAAGATGATCAAACACAAATTTCTACAGACTATGATCACATATCAGATCTCATACAAGCAGGTACATGAGTAGTACCTAAATAAGAAAATGCATTTATGTATTGTTTACTCGACCTATGTATAATTTAATTTATGAAGAAATTAGAAATGCAAGACCTTATTTACAAAATGTATTGTTAACTCGACCTATTTCCTTTCACAGGTCAGATATATGCAGTGGTTGCCCCAAAAAATAATGAATGGGGTTCTGACTATTGGTTGGCACGTTGCTTAGAGGGGAAACAAACCCTTCTAGAACATATTACAGATAATGAAAATAATGAATTCCCAACAGGCTCAATGGTTATAAAAGGGGAGTACTTGACACTTGCAGCACAACAGAAAAGGAAGGGTGGGTATGTATATCAGGATTATAGACTAGGAGCTATTGTATACCACTTCACCAACCTAGTAGTTGGTATAAACATCAAGCTGTGCACACTTGGTCACAAAAATAGGTCACATGTACGATACTTTATACCTCATATAGAGCACGAAATATTGATGGACACCATCGGCAGCAGAGATGATCTGGATGGCCTACTTGTATGAGTGCATTGTCAGGTGCGTTATTTAACCTTTAAAGTGAATTCTGAAGCACACTTTCCATTATTTAGACTTACTTTATTCCCAATGTAATAAACTTGTGATTGACAGATACCATTCACAGACATAATATTATTCAGAGGATACTGGACACTATAAACATGATCGTACAACCTCGGGTGAGTTATCTATAAATCATGTTTGCACATTTTCATTGGGTTCTCTTTTCTTTCTTATGATGTTACTAATATCTAACCTTTTGTGTGCCTAAGATATAAACACCATCTACAGCACATTGGAGGTGCCAAGAATGGTTTCTTTAGACACCACCAAATTGTTGGAGACATTTACCATCATACACACTCTTTTGGTCAACTTGGCCTAGTTAAACCACTATCCTAAGTTTAATTGACATCAGTGGAGCATTAATTTCCATCATCCAGTCACACCCATGCCTACCTATAGTCAAGGAGGATAACTAAGCCTTCTCCTACAGTCAAGGGGGATAACTGGAGCACTCCGGGAGTGATCTGTGTGACATTAATGCACCTAATTGCTAACTGGTGGTTACAATCAGTTCAACTAGTCAGTTACAGTCAGTTAAGGCACCTCCATTCATTAAATATATTATTTAATGATTATTTATTATTATTTAATGAACTCTAGTCAACAAGGCACCTCCACCAACTTCTAATGGTCAATTCAGCTTCAGTTAACATCACCGGGGTTCATTGGAGTCATGGAGCACTAGCACTTGATGATTGGATTGCTATGACATGTGTTTGATCTCCTTCAGTTGAGATTCAGTCATTTATTGCACTCCCACTTCAGTTAGGGTTTGGTGAGTCAATTAGGGTTTTGGTCAAGTGGTTAACTGAGTGAGATTGAATGGTTGAGAGTCAGTTAAGCTAGAATCACTCACTGAATTTGAATTGTCTCCTTAGGTATTCGAATTCTTCATGGATTTAAGCCATTGCTCAGCATTGGAATTGTAACCCTTTATTGTTTATTAAATATACAGAGAGGAAACCAATTCTGGTTCCAGTTATTTTCCAATTCATGAGTATTTGTTAATAATTCTTTGATGATTTTGATTCCTAGTTCCTAGATCATGTGCAAGAATTAATATGGTATCAGAGCATGTGGCAGGACGAAGATCAATCTCTCAAAAACGAGATTTTTGGCAGATTTCTCCATGAAATTTGAGCAATAGCTCAAAAATCCAGCACTGCACCAGAAGCCAAGACTTACCACTTAATACCCCAAGTAAATAACTTGTTGATCAAGCTTGCTTGATTGACTATGCTTGGTGTGATGAAAGACTAAAATTTTCAGGTTCTCCAACCTTACGGTGCCCCTTTTGTTTTGATTTATCGGTTTTATCAGGTACAACTTTGAATGGACTCATCAATCCCTCTTCTCACCCCATTCAAAAGCTATTCGAAATGGAATTTGAAGATGATTGCATATCTGAAGAGACGAGGTCTCTATGAGGTGTCTATTGGACTTGGAAAAGAGTCTTATGAGAATGAGAATGACTGGCTAAATAAAGGTGACAGAGCTTTTGGAGCAATGTGTCTGGCCCTTTCTGATAACTTGTACTACCTTATTGATTATGCTGAATACCCAAAGGAAGTCTGGACAATATTGGATGGAACCTTTGGAAAGAAAAATGAGGATCATAATAGTACTTTGGAGATAACAGCCAGCACCACAAGAGTTCTTCACTCAAAATTCTCAGCCTCTACTCTCTCTGATGAAGTTGTTCAAGATGAAGATGAAGCAGAATCTTCTACACATTCAATTCAAATTGAAGAAAGTCTCCATGAAGTGTCTCCTTCTCCTGATGCTCCAGAAGTTCATGAGATCTCTCATATCTCATCTTCTCATATTGTTGAAACAGAAGAAGACATTCGAATCTCTGATATTGAAGAAAAATACCGCTGGACTTCCATGCAAACATTCACCGGTGATTTTCCTTTGAATTCTGTGATAAATTTACCAGTAATTGCTTCCGAAAGTGAAGAGAAATTTGATTTTTCTCCCTCTAATGTTGCTGCTGGTGTGCAAATATGTAATACCTTAGATATTTTGGAAAAAATATCAGATTACAAGAGTGATCAATTCACTCCCCATGATCTAGATCTTCCAACAAATTCCTGCAGGATTGCATGCACCAAAATTCAGAATTTTGAAGAAGAAGAACACTATGCATCCACTGTCTCGGTTGAACATAATTTTGGATCTGATATGAAAATTATTGGATCTGATATGATCTTATTTGGATCTGATCTGATATTGCTTGGTTCAAAATTTCAGGTTCATAAACCTTCAGTACTGCTTGTAGCTGTTCTCATCAATGGTGTGAAGAAACAAGTACCGCAAGTCTCCTACAAAATTGTTGCTGGGGATTTGATTTCATTTCATAGCTTTGGATCTGTTGTGAACTTATTTATATTTGATTTACATTCTGATCTGATATTATTTTGTTCATATTTTAAAATCCAATATCTTTCAGCCATGCTTGTAGCTGCTCTCACCAATTTCGGTGTGAAAAATCAAGTACCGCAGTTCTTCGATTTTGTTGATGGGGATTTGGTGTTAGTTTCCTCTTATGAGGTTGCTGATATTTTATTTTGTGAATCATTAGCTATTTCAGAATCTATATCAGATTATGGATCTCAAGCATTCGCTCTCCATAGTCCCAGGGATTCTCTACCTTTGGTCACAAGCTCATCTCCTCACAGAACTAGTAAAGAGGAAGACATTCTGCATCCGCTTGGACACTTGCTCCTAAACATTGGGGCTGATTTTACCAATAATGGTTTTCTGTTCAGGGATGAAACATATCAGTTTCTTGAGTGTTCCACACATGGTTCGAATCCTCAATAACCTTTGCTCTCTCTTCAGATGATTTCAGTTGCTCTACATGGGTCCAGTTTTCACCGTGCAGCTGTTTATATTTCTGATTCAGTTGAGTGCATTGTTCTTCTTCCAAAGTGGAAGATTCCTCCAGACATATTCATTTAGTTTGGATTCAGAGGTTCACATGCACAGTCTCAGGATGCTGTTGCATAGAAGAACCAATTCTTGATTTACTGCTTAGTTTGAGGGGGGGTATGTTTCCCATGAGGTTTTCTCCGTTTCCTTGGTTATATTAAGCAGTTACTTTATTGTACAGGGTGACCTATGGCCTTAGTTTCCAGGGACCTAGAATTTTTATGCATCTATGTTTTCTAACTCTTCCTGAGTATAGCTTAAGGGAGGGTGTTGGAGACATTTACCATCATACACACTCTTTTGGTCAAATTGGCCTAGTTAAACCACTATCCTAAGTTTAATTGACATCAGTGGAGCATTAATTGCTATCATCCAGTCACACCCATGCCTACCTACAGTCAAGGAGGCTAATTAATCCTTCTCCTACAGTCAAGGAGGCTAACTGGAGCACTCCGGGGGTGATCTGTGTGACATTAATGCACCTAATTGCTAACTGGTGGTTACAATCAGTTCAACCAGTCAGTTACAGTCAGCTAAGGTGCATCCATTCATTAAATATATTATTCAATGATTATTTAATGATTATTTATTATTACTTAATGAACTGGAGTCAACAGGGCACCTCCACCAACTTGTGATGGTCAGTTCAGCTTTAGTTAACATCATCGGGGTTCATTGGAGTCATCGAGCACTAGCACTTGATGATTGGATTTCTATGACATGTGTTTGATCTCCTTCAGTTGAGATTCAGTCATTTATTGCACTCCGACTTCAGTTAGGGTTTGGTGAGTCAATTAGGGTTTTGGTGAAGTGGTTAACTGAGTGAGATTGAATGGTTGAGAGTCAGTTAAGCTAGACTCACTCACTGAATTCGAATTGTCTCCTTAGGTATTCGAATTCTTCATGGAGTTAAGCCATTGCTCAGCATTGGAATTGTAACCCTTTATTGTTTATTAAATATACAGAGAGGAAACCAATTCTGGTTCCAGTTATTTTCCAATTCATGAGTATTTGTTAATAATTCTTTGATGATTTTGATTCCTATTTCCTAGATCATGTGCAAGAATTAATACAAATAGAGTTTTAAAAATAACAAGCTATCGAGTTGTTGAAATTTACATTTCTTGATGTTTTTAGTTTAATATACATTTGATTACGTTGCCATGTACAAATCGGAAAGAAACTAGGATTTCATACCTACATGCACCAACTAGGCTTTCATGAACACCAATTTGCATGCACCAATTAGGGTTGACAAGGTATGAGATGGAACTAGGGTTTAGTGAGCAATTTCCAAGTTAAGAGAGGGAGCTAGAAACACATGATCACCAATACTTGCATGCACCAACTATGCTTTCATGAACACCAATTTGCATGCACCAACTAGGGTTGACAAGTATGAGATGGAACTAGGGTTTAGTGAGCAATTTTCAAGTTAAGAGAGGGAACTAGAAACACATGATCACCAATACTTGCATCCACCAACTATGCTTTCATGAACACCAATTTGCATGCACCAACTGGGGTTGACAAGGTATGAGATGGAACTAGGGTTTAGTGAGCAATTTGCAAGTTAATAGAGGGAACTAAAAACACATGATCATAAATACTTACATGCACCAACTAGGCTTTCATGAACACCAATTTGCATGCTCCAACTAGGGTTGACAAGGTATGATATGGAACTATGGTTTGGTGAGAAATAGTGCAAGTTAGGAGAGGGAACTAGAAACACATGATCACCAATACTTGCATGCACCAACTAGGATTTCATGAACACCTATTTGCATGCTCCAACTAGGGTTGAGAAGGTATGAGATGGAACTAGGGTTCAATGAGCAATTATGCAAATTTAGTTATGACTTAATGAACCAGTTAAATACTCCAGGCCGTTGGTATTAGAGATCCCTTTGCAAATCTTTCATGTAAGTCTTGTTGTTACATAATCCAAGTATTCAAGTATTGTGTTATTCAAGATTTAGCTTCTTGTGTTGCAGGTACCATCCAATTAGTGGTAACACTGCAGTCAGTTTCTTCTAGGAGAGGTAGGAATCCACGTTCCTTCTTAATCATTATTTTAACCAGCGATAACCATGAATTTTTGTAAAATCACACATAGCCATACCTACATGAAAGTATTAGTAAAAGTATACATGGGTTTGTAATATTATTATTCATGTTTATTTTTTCATATAGATGGTATAATGTTCCTGTCAATATTGAGTTATTTGGCATAGCTTGCAAAATTTCAAATACCATATAATTTGTGGTAATTGTTATGGTCACTTTATTCAATTATAATTATTAATTTATAAAACGTTTTTGGAAGACACTGTAATTCTCTTAACATTTCAGAGTTCCGTGGATGTTAATATTTTTAACCAAATTTTCTATATTGACTAAATTTTTTTGCAAAGATCATAGTATTTTATATGTTGTTATCTATTGGGGTATTTTAATAAGATGGAATTAGGCCTGTGGTAGAGCTGCCTTATCTCATGTTCTTATAAGATGTATATTTGTTTTCATGTTCTTATAATATGTATATTTGGTTTCTTTCAAATAAAGTTAGGCCGATGGTGGACCTGCCTTGTTTCATGTTCTTATAAGATGTATATTTGGTTTCTTTCCTAGGTATGAGATGGAACTAGGGTTTAGTGAGAAATTTGGAAGTTAAGAGAGGGAAATAGAAAGCCATGATCACCAATACTTTCATGCACCAACTAGGGTTTCAGGAGAACCAATTTGCATGCTCCAACTAGGGTTGACAAGGTATGAGATGGAACTAGGGTTTGGTGAGCAATCATGCAAGTTAGGAGAGGGAAATAGAAACACATGATCACCAATACTTGCATGCACCAAGTAGGCTTTCATGAACACCAACTAGGGTTGACAAGGTATGAGATAGAACCAGGGTTTAGTGAGCAATTTGCAAGTTAAGAGAGGGAACTGAAAACACATGATCACCAATACTTGCATGCACCAACTAGGCTTTCATGAACACCAATTTGCATGCTCCAACTACGGTTGACAAGGTATGAGATGGAACTAGGGTTTAGTGAGAAATCATGCAAGTTAGGAGAGGGAACTAGAAACACATGATCACCAATACTTGCATGCACCAAGTAGGCTTTCATGAACACCAATTTGCATGCACACCAACTAGGGTTGACAAGGTATGAGATGGAAATAGGGTTTAGTGAGCAATTTTCAAGTTAAGAGAGGGATCTAGAAACACATGATCACCAATACTTGTATGCACCAACTAGGATTTCATGAACACCAATTTGCATGCTCCAACTAGGGTTGACAAGGTATGAGATGGAACTAGGGTTTAGTGATAAATTTGCAAGTTAAGAGTGGGAACTAGAAACACATGATCACCAATAATTGCATGCACCAACTAGGATTTCATGAACACCAATTTGCATGCTCTAACTAGGGTTCACAAGGTATGAGATGGAACTAGGTTTTAGTGAGCAATTTGCAAGTTAAGAGAAGGAACTAGAAACACATTATCACCAATACTTGCATGCACCAACTAGGATTTCATGAACACTAATTTTCATGCTCCAACTAGGGTTGACAAGGTATGAGATGGAACTAGGGTTTAGTGAGAAATTTTCTAGTTAGGAGAGGGAAATAGAAACACATGATCACCAATACTTGCATGCACCAACTAGGCTTTCATGAACACCAATTTGCATGCACACAAACTAGGGTTGACAAGGTATGAGATGGAACTAGGGTTTAGTGAGAAATTTGCAAGTTAAGAGAGGGAAATAGAAACACATGATCACCAATACTTGCATGCACCAACTAGGCTTTCATGAACACCAATTTGCATGCAAAACCTAGGGTTAACAAGGTATGAGATGGAACTAGGGTTTAGTGAGCAATTTGCAATTTAAGAGAGGGAACTAGAAACAAATGATCACCAATACTTGCATGCACCAACTAGGCTTTCATGAACACCAATTAGCATGCTCCAACTAGGGTTGACAAGGTATGAGATGGAGCTACCTGTTTAGTGAGCAATTTGCAAGTTAAGAGAGGGAACTAGAAACACATGATCATAAATACTTGCATGTACCAACTAGGCTTTCATTAACACCAATTTGCATGTTCCAACTAGGGTTCACAAGGTATGAGATGGAACTAGGGTTTAGTGAGCAATTTGCAAGTTAAAAGAGGGAACTAGAAACACATGATCACCAATACTTGCATGAACTAACTAGGCTTTTATGAACACCAATTTGCATGCTCCAACTAGGGTTGAAAAGGTATGAGATAGAACTAGGGTTTAGTGAGCAATTTGCAAGTTAGGAGAGGGAACTAGAAACACATGATCACCAATACTTGCATGCACCAACTAGGCTTTAATGAACACCAATTCTCATGCACACCAACTAGGGCTGACAAGGTATGAGATGGAACTAGGGTTGAGTGAGCAATTTGCAAGTTAAGAGAGGGAACTAGAAACACATGATCACCAATACTTGCATGCACCAATTAGGATTTCATGAACAACAATTTGCATGCTCCAACTAGGGTTGACAAGGTATGAGATGGAACTAGGGTTTGGTGAGCAATCATGCAAGTTAGGAGAGGGAACTAGAAGCACATGATCACCAATACTTGCAAGCACCAACTAGGCTTTCATGAACATCAATTTGCATGCTCCAACTAGGGTTGACAATGTATGATATGGAACTATGGTTTAGTGAGAAATTTGTAAGTTAAGAGAGGGAACTAGAAGCACATGATCACCAATACTTGAATGCCCCAGTTAGGCTTGCATGAACACCAATTTGCATGCTTCAACTAGGGTTACCAAGGTATGAGATGGAACTAGGGTTTAGTGAGCAATCATGCAAGTTAGGAGAGGGAACTAGAAACACATGACCACCAATACTTGCAGGCACCAGCTAGGCTTTCATGAACACCAATTTGCTTGCAACAACTAGGGTTGAGAAGGTATGAGATGGAACTAGGGTTTTGTGAGCAATTTGAAAGTTCGAAGAGGGAACTAGAAACACATGGCCATGTACAAATCGAAAACCAACTAGGCTTTCATGAACACCACTTTGCATGCTATCACTAGGGTTGACAAATAATGAGATGGAACTAGGGTTTACTTCCACCAATTTAGTATCTGTAGGGTATGATGTATGTTAGTATGGTATGATGTTAGTATCATAGGGTATTGTAGGGTATGATATGGTATATATTACACATGCATGCATGACTTAGTGTTATGGTACATATTGTTAGTATGTTATGTTATGGTACATGTTATTGTATGTTAGTATGGCATGATGTTAGTGTCATAGGGTAATGTAGGGTATGTTATTGTGTGTTAGTATGGTATGATGTTAGTATCATAGGGTATTGTAGGGTATGATATGGTATACTACACATGCATGCATGACTTAGTGTTATGATGTTAGTATGGTATGATGTTAGTGTCATAGGGTATTGTAGGGTATGTTATTGTATGTTAGAATTGTATGATGTTAGTATCATACTGTATTGTAGGGTATGATATGGTATATATTACACATACATGCATGACATAGTTTTATTATTGTTAGTGTATGTAATTTACTTAGTGTATGGTATGGTTATGATGTTAAAAAGTTGAGGATAGCCATAATGTTAAAAAGTTGATGAGTCGTAAATTCTTCCTTTAAGTATTGGAAATTCATAAGTTAGCACACATGTGAACCACACATATCATGTTCCAAGATCAATTCAACCATATATGTATAAATTTGAACCTTGTTTTATATTTATATGTATAGAAATAATATTACAAAAATTGTCATGTCACATGGCCATAATACAAGATATTGGATCAAAAGGTACATATGTATATACATATGAACAAAACGTTACATCTATGTATGCCCCCTATACATTTATTCTAGTTATCCCCCCTTTTGCTGCCATTGCTAGAGTCTTCGAAGAAGTCTAGATTTCTTTTCCGACTGCTCACTAGTAATCCCCATCGCTGAACAAGAGGGATAGGTTGCATCAGTGGAGATTGCAGAAAAACCAAATTTTGTAAGTTAATTTACCAACCTTTAAAAATTCTACGTACATTTGTTCAAATTCCAAAACCAAAATAACATTTCTACTCACTGTACGTGAGTAAGTAATGGTGGGTCCTGGTGCATCACTAATAGCGACCCTGATTGGGTGATCTTCAAGCACCACTTGCTCACTATCAAGCTATATAAAAAATATATATATATGCCAATGTCAACAAATATACATGTACCTTGGGGGGGAAGAGGTGGGTCACCAATTTGGGTCTCTTCAAGCACCAAATCAGAGAAAGAGATACACAAACGTACAAAGAAAGTGATCTACATAAACATACCTGCTGGCTCATCAAAGGTGGGCCACCGGCTTGGTGCTCTTCATGCACCGGTGCCTCACTAGGGGCCTGCATATAAAATAACATATATGTCAATTTAAGATAAAATTGTGAATCAGAGACATATATACTACATGGATGGAAAATGATGTTACCAAATAAAGTGAAACATACATACCTAGCTGGGGGGAAGAGGTGGGTTGACAACAACCTCGCTTTGGTGCTCTTCAAGCACCACTGTCACAATAGGCTCCTGTATAAAGTATAATATGTCAAAGAAATACAAGTAAAATGATTTTTCCAAAGAACGTGAAACATAATTAAAAGCATATAATTAAAATAATATTTCAAATAATACCTGTGTCTAGGAATCTACCTCTGCATGAGAGGGAATAGGTTGTGATACAATATACTCATCTTGGTCACCCTACATAAAACATGTTGTATCAAAATTAGGATGTATTGAATGTTACAATCTATAAGTTATAAATATGTAAATAAAGTTGATGAATTAACAAGTATAGTTCTTACCCCTATTGGTGAAGAACCAAACCCATATGCAATATTGACAGCTGCATCAATGTTCTCAACATTGATCGGTAGACTATGCGACTGTGGTGTGCCATGGGACACTAGCTATATATTTGTTCACATAATTTGTTAGAGAATTAAATAGAAATAAATTGCAAAACAATTGAAAATTTTGATATGAAACAAAATATATTATGAAAATAATGAGTTTTACTTACAAAGCGAAGTAATCCATCGTCTCGGAAGTCTAAAGCAGGGCCATAGCATATGCCTCCACAAATTGTGCAAGGGTGTGGAGTAACACGACACTCTGAACGCTCTGCATATTTTGTGTGATCTGTATATGGGACCACCTTAGAAGTGCCATCCCCTTGGTCTACATTGCCTTGGACATCAGTCCCATGCTGAAGCAATGTATCTCGCAAGTCAAATAATGCCTCCTGTGTATTCTCAATCACAGGACTTGCAGGAGGATATAGCCGAGGGGGTTTTGGTGTGCATGGAGGGCGTGGCACACAATTAGGATCCATCCTGGCACCTAACCTATCTTGGGGCATCCCATGACCAACACCCTGGAAGCCTAAGAGATCGAAGTAGTTAACATGTTTCCCTAGGATGAATTCTGCATACAAACTCCTAAGGAAATAAAATGGGATGTCCCTATTCCCATGAGGGTCTTCATCGAAGACCTTATACCAACAATCCATCCAATTGGCCTTTATATTTGGTTCAATGCCCCAGTCTATGGAAATGTGTGGTCAACTGGTGGGTGGGACCAATCCCGTGCTAGGGTCCTGGAATAATGAAAATAATTGGTCTTTTGTAATTTTAAGGGCTTTGATGTCTTTATAACTCAATCCATCGGAGTAGTATTGCCTCCTGGATTCTCTATACGAGCTAATGTTGTACAGATATCCTTGGGTTTCATCAATTGTGTTTTTTATTGTGTCCGATGCATTGGCTAAAGACTCTCTCAAACGATCCCCCCTCTAATAGATGAGCTAAGATGCCTCAATGACGCCAAACGCGCAATGATCTGTGAATTTCGATCTTGTTCCCCCTCCGGGTTTGGGTTTGGGTTAGGTTGTGGGTTAGGTTATTGTGGGTTAGGTTGTGGGTTATTACAGGGTGGGTTTTCCACATTGTCTTGTTCATTTGTGTTGTCTATTAAGATTTAAACAAAAAAATACAAGTTATTTTACTTTTAATCATTCTTTGATTTCATTCAAATTTGTTTTTTAAATTTGTTTAAAATAATTATACAAACTATGAAATTAAGGAAAAAAATAAAGAATTGAAGACTAAGTGAAAAGGATAAGAGCATTTACCTGCCATTGGAGCCAATCCACCTCGAACTCGACCTCGAAAAGCTAAAACGCAAATTGCCTCTGCGCTATTTCGTCCTCGCGGTTTTTCGTTGTCCCGATCCTGTGCAAATGATATTTGAGGGGCCTGCAGCCTCTGTTTTATTTCTTTTTTTACTTTTCAATATCGCATATGCGATGTTGTAAATGTGAAATATCACATGTGCCCCATCCTTCTTCCTCCCTAAATAATTAAATAAAAGAATTAAAATTTAGTAATCCTTCCTCATCATCATCCTTCTTCCTACCATAATAATTAAATAAAATAATTAAAATTTAGTGGATTGTAAGTCACTTTATGTAGTCTATACAATATTTTTTGTAATGTGAAGAATGCAACTAGAAAGGTTTTTTTTCTCATTATGTTGGTGTAAACATATTGTTATTGTTCTAAGCATTTACAAACATGGTTTTGGAGCCATAGTAAAGGCCATCCAAACCAATTGAAGGATTAATTTAGTGTGGGAATACAAACAAGATATGCCTAAAATAATGTTATCCAACAAGCATGAACTTGAATAAAGATGAGAAGGAGGTTACTAAAATTTCAATGAAAATTGATGAGAGACAGTTAACGGCAAATGAACTCGAAATTTTTTTAGAGGAGGAAATAAGAAAACTAAGTAGTCATATTGTCGGTAAGTGATTCATTATATGTATTTGTATTGATTTTATCTATAAAATTTTGTATCATTTTAATATTTCTTATGCACACTAATTTTATTTGATTGTTTTAATTATAAAGGCAAATAATACTAGGTCTGTTATGAATAATGTGTCAAGTAGTAGTATAGAATAGTATTGTACAAGTTGTGGAATATGGATCGAATATTGAAGATCGATTTAATCCTATGGGAGAATATGACACTAATAATGCAATTGAGGATGATGGGATAAATCGATTGATCTAAGACACCCTCACACAATGTAGCACTATTTTTTCTAATATCTCAAGTGTGTATTAGTTTCCTCCCAATAATGCTTCTTGGCCTTCCCATTCCCGTACCATATCACACATGTGGATAAAATATTCTCCGGGGAAAAAATATATTTGTTACAAAGTGGACAAGAGACAATTTGTAGTTTTCCTAAATTAGGATTTTATCCTAGTTAACTTTTGAAACATTTTTTTAAGTTTGTTTACTTCCCAAGTCTTATTAGGAACTAAAATTGGGTGTTTGTTGTAATTGGACATGAAATTCGTTCCCTTGGATGCAATTTCTAACCTTTTCATAATGTCTCAACCTACATGAGGTTATCTTTTCAATAATACCATTACACATGCATTACGAATCATTATAATCATCATGGTCTAATTTTTTTTTATAATAGAAAAGTACATGATCATGGATATATGTGTATGCCATCATAATAACATAGGTGCTCAACATTAATACTAAGGAATTTTTAATTAAGTGAATACTCATTCTAATCATAATGTAAACACATGTTTCAAGGAGAAATGTTAGTTAAAATAAACATATAACAAGGAGATATTGAGTCCTAAACATAATATCCTAATAACCACTACAAGATGGATATATGTATATTCCGTCATCATAACATAAGCTCTCAACATTACTATTAAGGAATTTTTAATTAAGTGAATAATCATCACAATCATAATATAAACACATGTTTCAAGGAGAAATGTTAGCGAAAATCAACATATAACAAGGAGATATTGAGTCCTAAACATCATCTCATAATAAGCACCACACGATGGATAATAACTAACCATTTATGAGAATCAAGATCCACATAGCGGTCATATACTAGGGTTTTCACAATCACCCCCTAAAAAAATGTCTACGACCTTGATGTCGAATCATCATTTACAAAAACGCATATGTGATATATCACATATGCGATATTCAACATTTAAAAAATGCATATGCGTTATATTGCATACGCGATACTTTTTTACAAACCTTAGCCTTGTGTTTGGGCTCGGGTTTTTCTGAACGTACCATCAATAACGCATATGCGTTCTTGATTTGCACTTTGAAAGTGTGTTTCTGATTTCTTAAGTGGCACCAAAAAGTGGAACCAACTTCGTGCGAGCGCCCTAATGTATTCTTAAATTTTAAATTTATTGACTTTGGTGATAAAATCTAATGCTATATTAAAATTTTGATCAAATTGGATCTTAGTTATTATAAAAAAGAAAACTCAACAATATTGTAAAGAGAAAATTGAACTTAATTTTTAGTTAAATTAGTGAGAAAAATTTTAATCGCTAAAACTAAACTGATGATGGTTAACAGAGGATAAGACTAAATATGTGTTTTTGCTAGAAATGACTACATAATTTTCTTACAAAGCCAAGGATACCATGCTTGACAAACATTTTCCTAAGCATGTTGTGGTATCCCCTAAAAGCCATTAAGTCTTAGTTTCAAAAAAAGAAGAAGGCTTATATCTATTTTCCATCGAATTTGCATGAAGAGAAGAAAAGAATCCACTTTTTACTTTGCATTTATTTATTCAACAAATGTAAATACAGAATTAGAAAATCATAAAATCTTCTCCTAGGAGGGCATGACCATAGTCAAATAAGATGATGAAATCTCCTCCTAAGTGGGAATTGTTAGAAATAATGTAGAAATGAATAATGGTCCATCATTGGAACTATTATAAGTTATTGTTTGAATTAAGTTCAAGTTGGTTACATGTGTCTTAGTTATTTTTAAATGTCTAGATCCTAGAGTTCATATATTTCATATATATGTAATATGTTCTCAAGAAAGAACAATAAATTGTAAGTGAGACATTTTGTCTCGCGCTATGTGTGATACTCTTATGTATATTTCTTGTTTTGTCAAGTTTTTTTATTTTGGTATCATTGTTGGTATGGGATTAACTCCCTTAAGGGAGAGCTTGGGATCAGGTGAAAGCCTTGACAATTGATCTTTCTGTACAAACATAGAATTAGCCTAACATATGTGAGAGCAAATTTTTTTGTGGGTGATTATTTTTTTCTTCATTATTTAGTGTTCTACAGCTGTATTTTTATAGGATGGAATGGAATTTGTGGTGGTGATTTTGTTCTCAACAATTTCATACCTCAAAGTAGGTCTATCGTCATGAGACGCTTCTTTTGAAGTCTTCACAAGGTAATCTAGCTCTCATAATTTTTATTAATAATAGTTTATTTAGTGTTTATTACGTGGATTAAGGTTTTTGATAACGTTGGTTTTTTTATTTGGTGAAATCTGTTTTCTTAAGTTTTTATTTATTTTGTTTAAAAATATTTTTAAGTTCTTTTTAAAATGTTAAAAATATTTTTTTATAAATTTTTAATTTAATATTGAATTGCTTAGTTCCATGTTTTATTGTTTTAATTATTTATTTTTTTGTTATTATTAATAAAGTATTAATGTTAAATTACTTGGTTTTGAATTAAAATTTTGTTTTAATTCTATATTAAATTGCTATGTTTTATTGTTTGTAAAAGGTTTGAGGTATAGTTTTTAGGTAATAATTTTATTAAATATATAATTGTTTTTTAGATTGTTTTTAATTCATGAAAAGTTGGGTAATTTTATATTATGGTTAGAATTGTTAGTCACTTAGTATGTTAGGTATTTTTAATAACATAGTTAGTTAGGGCTTTAGAAGATAAAAGAATATTAGGTAGTTTTTTAAAAGTAGATGTATTTAGATTATTTTTAATATAATTTATGAAATTATGGTTATAATGTTAATTTTTTTTTAGTATATTTAGTATTTTTCCTATTAGTTAGTTAATTATTTAGTGTATTAGGTATGTTTGTAATATTTAAAATATTATGGTTAGTGATGTTTGTTGATTAATTAGTATGTTAGGTAATTTTAATTGATTTTTTTTATAAATTTTTTGTTTTAGAAGTTTTAAGACTAAATTTGAAGGGTTTAGAGTTTTACTAGGTTTTTTCAAGTTTTCTAGTTCTGATTTTAAGAATTTTAATGATAGGTTTCCAAGAGTCATTAAGTTTTAGGCCATCATCTCACATTAGGTTGTTAGGGTATTTTTCTATTTCAAGAGCCTCTCTTATCTTTCGCTTGAAGAGCCTCTCTTATTTGGTATTTAGTATAGCATGAGTGTTGTGGGACAACTGAGTTCTTGATCTTGCAATGGTGTATATCAGCACCATGCTCCTTTAATCTTGTTTTGATGGAGCAACCACTTTCATTGATGTAGACTTTGTCACAGGGTATGGTGTAGAATCCTTGGAGTAGTTTTCTTTCAATAGGATCTTTTGCAAAGTCTAGCATGTTCTTAAGTGAATTGGGAGGGGAGAAGGTTACCCTAATGTCTTTTTTCCTAAGAATCCTACAGATCTTGTTGGTGGTGCCATGGATGTAGGGGAGGATTGCTAAGGGTGTCTCTCTGTTGTTATTTTCTCTTAGGTTTTTCTTAATGTTGTTTTGTTTACCTTTGTTTGCTCTTTTGATGGTTTCTTTGATTTGTTTGTCATTATATCCATGGTTTCTAAAGGCTTATGTGAGGTGGTTTGGCTCTTGTTTTAAGTGTTCTATATCCGCAATTCTAATGGCTCGACTTACTAGAGTGTTAATTATGCCAACTTTGTGGGCAGTGTGGTGCTGAGAATGAACGTGAAGGTATCTGTTAGTGTGTGTTTGTTTCCTACATACCTGGTGTCCGAGGGAGCCATCTTGTTTCCTCATAGTGAGGACATCTAGGAATGGAAGACAAACTTTCTCTTCTTTTTTTGTAGTGAATTTTATGCTGTGAGATTGGTTATTGAGGTGGTCAGTAAAGTACTTTAAAGCTTCTTTTCCATGTGGCCAGTTGCTATATTCATCGTCTACAAATGGTAGCCACCATTTTTGTTTTAGGGGGGGAGGAATCTATTGAGTCTTTTTCCAAATTTTCCATAAATATGTTGGAAACTATTGGTGAGAGTGGTGAGCCCATTTCCACTCCTTTTTGCTCATAGATTCCCCCCTAAAGCTGAAGAAGGTGGACTTAAGGCATATTACCACAAGTTTAGTAGTTTTGTCGTTGTTTACAATATCTATGATGGCTTTTATGGCATCGTCAATTGGTCTCTTCATGTAGAGAGATATTACGTCCAAACTTGTGAGAATGTTACTTTCCTCAATCTTCCAATTCTCCATCATCCTTACTATATGTGTTGAGTCTTTTACATATGAGAAGGTGTTTTCTGCTCGAGGTTTGAGTTTCTCCGCCAAGTATTTTGCTAGGTTGTAACTTGGTGACCCTATTGTGTTAACAAAGGGTCGTAGAGGAGTCCCTTGTTTGAATTTTGGGAGATCAATAGATACGAGGCATAACTGAGCCCTTTGAAATTAAATTTTGTTTTACGTGATCCTTCAAAGATGAGTCTTTTATGGCTATAGTTACCACCTTCGTAACTTTGTTCAAAGTATCTTTACTGATCTTTTTGCATCTTCCACATGCTAGATGTTCTTTCATTTTTTGGTCGTAGTCCTCTTTCTTCATTACAATGGTCGTGTTTCCCTTGTCGGCTTTGAGAATGATGATATCTTTTCTCTTCTTCAGCGTTTTTAGAGCGTCCCTCTCATGCTTTCTTATGTTGCTTCTCGGTGGTCTGGCCTTCTTCAGGACATCGACACACTCCGCGATGTTCTCTGGTATGTTCCGTATCGTGTTCTCAATGTTGCATACCAACTCTTCCACCAGGATTTTCTTTGGTGCTACGGCGAAGCTCAGGCCTCGCTCCTGCAAACGTGTTGTTCCATCATCAAGAGCCACGTTTTCCAATTTCACGACTACCTTTTTGTTGTCGTGGGCGTCAACGTTTTTTGTTCAATTTCTAGTTTAATATATTTTTTCTCCTGTCTTTCTCTCACGTGTTGGAAAGTTGAGTGGGATTTTAAGCCTATGCTGGCTTCCACGGTGATCCCGAAGTCAATTCGTAGAATTTTGGAGAGCACGAGGTGAGTTTCAAAGGTCCCGCTTGACAGGTGGTCTAAATCGCGTCTGGTTCATTTGATCTCACTACGCACTATGGAGAGGCTCAGTTTAGTGAATGCTTGCGGGTGCCTTGTTTTGAGATGGTGTTTAAGGTTGGTGAATCGTGGGATTATCCTGTTGTCCCTCCTTTTCTTTAAGAAAATCAAATCTACTGATCTACGAGCTAGCTTCCTTCGTGAATTTTCAAAGAGGCGGATCATTTGAAGTGTGTTCCTTCCATGGAGGGCAGCAATTTCATTATTCATTGTTCAGCAACTATATTTTTATAGGATGGAATGGAATTTGCCGTGGTGATTTTGTCCTCGACAATTTTAGACCTCGAAGCAGGTTTCTTTTGAAGTCTTCACCAGATAAGCTAGCTTTCATAATTTTTATTAATAATAGTTTATTTAGTGTTTATTAAGTGGTTTAGGGTTTTTTTTTTATTTGGTGAAATATGTTTTTATTAAGCTTTTATTTATTTTGATTAAAAATATTTTTATTAATAATAGTTTATTTAGTGTTTATTAAGTGGATTAGGGTTTTTTTTAATTTGGTGAAATATGTTTTTATTAAGCTTTTATTTATTTTGATTAAAAATATTTTTAAGTACTTTTAAAAATGTTAAAAATCTTTTTTTATAAATTTTTTATTTAATATTGAATTGCTTAGTTACATGTTTTATTGTTTTAATTATTTATTTTGTTATTATTATTAATAGAGTATTAATGTCAAATTACTTGGTTTTGAATTATATTTTATTTTATTCTATATTAAATTGCTATGTTTTATTGTTTGTAAAAGGTTTAAGGTATAGTTTTTAGGTTAATAATTTTATTAAATATGAGTTGTTTTTTAAATTGTTTTTAATTAATAAAAAGTTGGGTAATTTTATATAATGGTTAGAATTGTTAGTCATTTAGTAAGTTATTTTTAATAAGATAGTTAGTTAGGGCTTTAGAAGGTAAAATAATATTAGGTATTTTTTAAAAGTAGATGTATTTAGATTATTTTTAATATAATTTATGAAATTATGGTTATAACGTTAATTTTGTAGTATATTTAGTGTATTGGGTATTTTTCTTATGATATTTAGTTATTTAATTATTTAGTTTATTAGGTATGTTTGTAATATTTAAAATATCATGGTTAGTGATGTTTGTTGATTAATTAGTATGTTAGGTAATTTTAATTGAATTTGTTTTTTGAAATTTTTTGTCTTAGAAGTTTTAAGACTAAAGTGGAAGGGTTTAGAGTTTTACTTAGAGTTTTTCAAGTTTTCTAGTTCTCTTTTTAAGAATTTCAATGACAGGTTTCTAGGAGTCATTAAGTTTTAGGCCATCGTCTTGATTTAGGTTGTTAGGGTATTTTTCTATTTCAAGAGCCTCCCTTATCTTTCGCTTGAAGTGGTGGGGTACTATCGCAAGTACCTCGGCTTGTTCAAGCCGTATATGTTGCTTAGTGTCGCATGGGTGCTGTGCGACAATAGAGTTCTTGATCTCGCAATGGTGTATGTCAGCACCATACTCTTTTAATCTTGTTTTGATTGAGCGACTAGTTTCACTCATGTAGACTTTGTCACAAGAGCAGGGTATGGTGTAGACTCCTTGGAGTAGTTTTCTTTCAATAGGATATTTTGTAGAGTCTAGCATGTTCCTAAGGGAATTGGAAGGGGAGAAGGTTAAGCTAATGTCTTTTTTCCTAAGAATCCTAGCGATCTTGTTGGTGGTGCCATGGATGTAGGGGAGGATTGCTAAGGGTGTCTCTCTATTGTTATTTTCTCTCAGATTTTTCTTAATGTTGTTTTGTTTACCTCTGTTGACTCTTTTGATGGTTTCTTTTATTTGTTTGTCCTTCTATCCATTGTTTCTAAAGGATTATGTTAGGTGTTTTAGCTCTTGTTATAAGTGGTCTTTATCTACAATTCTAATGGCTTGAGTTCCTAGAGTGTTAATTATGTGACTTTCTGGGTAGGGTGGTACTAGAGTGTTAATTATGCCGACTTGGTTGTTGATTGTTGTTGTGATTTTGTAAATTACCATTTTGTGAAAGAATCCACCCATTTATCAAATAAAATTCATATCCACAGGACAAAGGCTCATAGAAATCACCACATGCTTGTTGGAGAATAAGACGATATTTGATGTAATGTATGCATGTGGGAAAAGGTGCATTATTGAATGAAAAGTTGGAGCTTGAAACCAAAATTGCTGCACCAAAGACCATATGAATGTTTTAGAAGAGGAGGCATTGTTATCACCATTTTTGTGGGTCAAATACCGATTACAATAGATTTGGAAATTGAATCATAATGTTAAATGCATTCACATAAGACAATGGAACACAAAAACATCAACGCATTACATGTCAATTACCCTAGAAACTTCTCTCATGGAGGGAAATCAACAAACTTGTGAGCTTTCACTCAATTATTAATCAAATACTCTGAAAGAGGTATTTACAAACGTGAATTGCTAGACCAAAAATCACAGTTCATTACATGTTCATGCTACACACTATTACTACCTCATAGTACAATACATCACACATAGTCGTTACATCTTATTTATAGATGCAATATAACCAACTTCTCATTAATGACAGTCCATAACTTAGCCACTTTCAATTATTTTTTTACGATCGACTTGAATGGGTTAACTTTGATCAATTTCAAATTGAGATTTTGGTCATTATGTTGAATTCCCATTGACAAAAAAGCTATTCTAGTCAAGGATGATTTTAAGAACCCCCCCTAGATTTATATGTATAAAAATTGGGCGAATCTCTCCGATATATAGGAAAATTTGAAGGCGATTTTATCAATAATATAATATGTATATATAAAAAATTTGGCGAATCTTTCATTTTATTATATAATGTTGTAAAATCTTGGAGAATCTTTCATTTTTTTATATAATGTTGTAAAATCTTGGTGAATCTTCCATTTTATTATATAATGTTGTAAAAACTTGGCAAATATTTAACTTCATTATAAAAAATTGTAAAAACTGGTGAATCTGTCACTAATTTATAGAATATTTTCAAAATAAAAGAATAACAACATTAGTCAAATAACATGAATCACATCATCAACAACAGAACATGTAGACTCACAAGTCACAACAAGAAGGTGTCAGTGAAACACAACTGCACTGACTAGATTCAGGGCAAGTGGGGACTCCACTTGTTATCTCGTCCTTAATGGTCCAACGAAAATGTGGGGACCTGAATCTTGACAAACTGATAAACTCATAGAATTATACATTATGCTCGATCTTGGCCTCCACTAGCCAATTATGGTCATGGAGGCTAATACAATTATGCATTGTAATTATGCCAATTGATTATTGCATTAGATGAATGTTGGTCTTGTGCCAATAGGTATCCTATGATCAATGCATAGGAGCCTAGTGCATAGACCATTTTTCTCTTCGCTTAGATATGTAGAGCTCGTTTATTTTTTTGAATAACGATAAGTATTTACAAAGAAAATACACAATCAGCGTAAAAGAATTGAAAAACTGAAGAAAATTAATTAATGCAACTAAAAGTTAATAAAAGAATCTTTTCTCAAATCCTAAAACCAACCTTGATTCAAGCTACAACAAAGGGTTAAATCAAGCATCGAATAAGAACTAGAATCATTCAAAGAAATTAACACAATATTTAACCAAAATACACATAAACTTCAAAAATCGACAAAATGCTTCAAACAAAAGCAATAAACAAACCATAAACATTTGCCAAGATATTTGTGCTAAACACCAACATGGTTTCATGTACTTGAATGAGCCCATTCTTTCTTTGTGAAAGTGTTGTCAAATTAGTTATTTATCATTTAATGTTAGGAAACTATCTATGCGAAGAGATAGCTCCTTGGCCTAGATTTCTCAAATTCCAGTGTCATTTCCTATCAGATACAAGAAAGAGACAATGTAAGAGATAAATAAGAAACCATCAATCTTAAAATAAGCTCCATGAAGGTAATGTAGCTCAAATCATCAATGTTACAACAAAATTTTTTAATGTAGAATCCATTTTTACCTAAAACATAACCTCAAATTCATATATGGAGTTGGGGTTAGGTTTGAGTTCTGCTTTTAGCTTTTTAGAGGAGCTACTTTTGGGGTCCCACTTTGTATTGTTAGCTTTTATCTTTTTATAGGAGCTACTTTTGGGATCCCACTTTGTATTGTTACCACGGTACTGCACAGTCCTCTTGACCTACTTTTGGGATCATTTGTTGGACATTAATAAAATAATCTTATCTTATCATAATTCTTTTTGTTATCTTAATAATATGCTTAATGTGTTACTTTCATTATATGCTTAATGGAAATATTGTGTGCCAGTGAGCTGTTAGATTACCATAAGGTTAGTTAAACACACAAAGTCTACACCACCAGTTTTAGATTGGGTACCATCATCAAAATGGGGGCAAGTGCCCAAACGTTTCCCAAGGATTTATTTCCAAGGAAAAAAAACACCAATGTTCCACCAAGTTTCTGGGATATGAAAATTTGGGAGCAAGGGAACACATCCAAGGGGACATGTGGAATCACCCCACAAAATCTATGGAGCATTGAAGTGTCCAACATAGGAAGCCAGCCCAAATACCAACAAGATTTAAAATATGAGAATTGAAATGTTAACCATTAAAACTATTACATAACAACAATTTAAGATTATCCAATGGGAAAAAGCACACCCAACTGCTAATATCCAACACACAATAGCAAGAGAACAAGTCTAGAATTACCCTTATCTGAGCATTTTCTTTGAGCAGTGCTAGACCCTATTCTGAGTATTTTCTCCCAGTTGCAACGTCACAACCAATAGCCATGTAATAGTAAATGTTTCAGGTATTTATTGTTCAGCAGCCGAAAATAATTAAGTATTTACTATTCACTATACCTACAATATACAACAAGGGACTATGGAAAATACTTGAGGTATTAAGTTTTAAATTTTAACTATGGCCACAACAATAAATATCCAGTAGCAAGGTTTCTACAATTCCACCAGTCCACAGCATCCAGCAGCAAGAATTATGTTTCACAGCATCTGGGAGTCACAGGATGAAGGTCTCAACTCTCCCTCACATGGTATCCCTCACATTGCCATGCCCACATAGCCTCACTGCTCACACAAGTTAAAAGACAGTGCACAGAACTCACAGTCCCACTAAATGGATTCATTTGTGCACCATGCTTTGCATTAGAAACACCAACACTATTAATCTTCTTCCAACTTTTATTAGCTTCTTCTAATTTAACTTGACCACCAATTCGGCTTCTTCATGCATCAATCTGAGTTAAATGCTATATAACATATAGGCATCTACCAATTGATTTTATTTTTAAATTAGGTATTGTCGTTCTTGTTGTTAAGAGCTTCCAATAATTAAGGGGGTATAATTTTTTATTCATTGAAGCTTTAAATAAGTCCCATGTCACATCCTGCATGGAACCAATATTTATCTTGCACTCACATAAATCCTTCCACCACAACAAAGCTTTCCTAGGCATGCATAGTTTTTCAAATACAACTTTGTCATCATCTGTAAATTGTTGCACTTTGAAAAAAGGTGATCTAACTTCCTTGGGAAATTATCAAGTCCAAGGCCTCCACCTGACCGGTCGTAGAGTGAAATTTTCACTTTGGGTTTCACTTTTAAAGAGGAACCTAGATTTAGCATCGAGCCTCCTTGAGAAGTAATTCATTTCTTGTCTAGCTTGCTATCAAACAATTGCTATTGAACAGTAGCCTATCATGTTGTTATAGAAGTTGTTAAATTCTGCCACATATGGGCTATATTCATTAATCGACCATCCATAAGCCCAAATTTTGAGTTTAGAGTAGCAACTTTGGCTTCAACCATTCCAACAGAACTCTGCAATTCATCCTCCATTTCCTTCTTTGTCTGAGAGCAAATATTGCCCATAAATTGTGTAGCGAATCAGAAACTACATGTGAAACAAATTCTCTAAAAGTGTAATACCAATATGATCCCAAAGTATTCCTAGTGGAAATAAGTGCAACAACTGCAATATATAATCCTGCATACACAGCCAATATAAAATGGCAACCAAATATTGAAGTAATCAAACAATCTTGGAAAATGAATCCACACAATAGGCAAAAAAAATTTGAAGAAAATATCAACTCCAAATTTTCATTAAACAAAAGATTATGTACAACAAAGATATGAAGAGAATTGAAGCTTTTATCAGCAGCTACAATCCATCAATTTCTACAAACTCCAGAGATCCAAGGGAATTGAATCAGCTGTACTACTACTGTCACTCAACCCCATTACAAAATGAGAAAGGAATATAAATACAACATGATGAATATGAGGCATTGTAGATCTCATTTGTTCATATCTCAACAATACATTAGTGTAAAATAGTCAATAAGATGAAAATACAGAGAAAAGATGTGACAATTTTTTATGACTGTTAGCTTCCACTCATAACCATTTGTTGAGATCTCTATCCACTTCAGCAAACCTGTGTCAAACTAAATTGTGAGAATGCACCCAAATTTGTGCCCTTGGGTCAGTGCTTACATGCATACAACTAAAATATAAGTTCGACATGCATCCATAACACTATCGATTGTCACCCTGATGTGCATAGTTATTGGACTGCAACACATGGTCCTATTGAAACACCTTTTAGACTGAACTATCTTCTTTCAATTCAGGACCTGATTGATTCTAGCTCTTATTATGGATCAAAAAACAAAATATGGATCTTATTATGGATCAAGCAACCCTAATATCTCCTTTTCAAGATTGTGCAAGATGGGAAAAAGGATCCTACATGCCCCGCTTTACTAGTGTTCTTCATTGAACACTCTTTAAAGGCAATTATGCCATTCAAAGGTCAAATATTGTTTCATTCTGGAAATCTTACTCACTCCAAATCACTTTGAATGATGACCCTATATGCAGGATCGATGGATTGAGGACAATGGTCAATGCTGTATTCGCTTGCTCTCATTGCATAATTGGAATATTTTCACTAAGTCATTGAGCAAGAGTTTTTTTATTCATTCTTTGAGAACTTAGAGGCCAAGGGGCAGATTTTGGTGGGAGACGTTCATTTCTAAATTTTGAGCCATAAAAGTATGCCCATCACAAACCCTCCCCATGTGCATAAGACCTCCAAACCATAGTTTCCACACTCTTGTGTATGACTCCCAACACTCCCTAGTACGACAAGTCCAGCTCTGAGATGAATACTTACCTTAATGCTGTTATGATTTTCCTTAACAGAGTATTGACAGATCAATACTCGCCAGTTTCAATGCTCTTATGAATTTTGTTAATAGAGTGTCAATAGTCAATACTCACCATAATCCCGAGTATGTCAAATTTGTGCAGTCCCACCCTGGCCATTTCTGAGTTCACAAGTTTGTGCAGTCCCATCCTGGCCATTTCATATCTGTTAATCCAACACCAATTTCATCTTCTTAGCCCCTTTTCTGAGGAAGGCTAGTATTTCTGGCCATTCCAATCATGTTTGATTGCTCTTGCATGGTTTCCATTGATGCCATTGCCATGTTTCTTGGATGACCTAAATCAAACAATGTAAACAATCAATCCAGTAGATCATGTTCTATGTGAGATAGAATGGCCATACAATACACGTATCCTTCTTTTTTCTTTTTCTTTTTCCTATTTCTTTCTTTCTTCCATTTTTCTGTACTGGTTGTGATGGCTAGGTTGGCTAGGAAGGGATGTGTATGGGAAAATAAGGGCAAATAATTAACAATTGAAGAACATATCACTGCAGAATCGACGAGAAATATAAACAAAAGCAAAAATATTGATTTGTGCTAAATAATAAATTGCCAACCAGCCTATGTTAGGAACAAAGGATATAACTCAAAGGTGCAGAGCACAAAAGCAATTAGCTAAACATTTGACAGAAGCAGGATATATAGTCACACAATGCAAAATAAATCATATTCTACAACTTCTTAAATAATTGACATTAAAGCACATATTTACCACCAATAGCAATCCATGTACATAAGCACTTCAAAGACACTACTGGTTTCAATGCAGAGATGAAAACCTTAAAGTAGAGAAAATGCCTCCTGCAAAAGACTGAAAGTGCAAAACCAGTCTACATAATCCTAGATTTCATCTGTTCTATAGAACTGTGAAGATGAAGGCTTATGGGGGCTGAGAAGGAGAAAGCAAGGTAAATAGCCAATACACAAGGAATGACAACCAAGATAGAATATGTGCATCCAAATTCTCTTATTAGATTTGGTGCAGATAAGGTGTCAAGAGTAAGATTCATAGACAAATAGAGTAAGATTCATTTTAAGGTCTTAATGGCTATGTCAAGAAATGGACTCTTTGTCTCCTGGTAATAGATAAATTTTTCTTAGACTTGTTCATGGATGAGATATGGGAACATGTATAGGATTCCAATGACAATAAGCATGATGAAAGGAAAAACAAGAATGAGGGGCAAGCACCATAAAGACAAGTTTCAGATAAACATGAATAACCTACAACAGATCCAAGGTGATGTTCAATATCAATATGGACATACAGGTTGTTTAGTTTTCATGGCACCTTAGACAAAGACATCAATGCTTTCCACATGAGAGCAAGGTAATGGTATTTGTGGAATTTTCTTGAGCAAGTTAAGATCATTAATGATAACTATATATATCCATGAGTTGTAAATTTTATGAAGAATATGCCACTTTTCCCTACTTGGATTTGCTTGATTTATGGTTATTTGAAGGCTGGGATAGATTTGATATGTTGTTGTTTGAGGCTAACAAATACCAGAACTGCCCAAAATATCCCAAATCAGCTAATTAGGTTGTTAGGAGGCTCAACATATGCCCAGGTCATCAAGGAATGTGCCCAAAAATCATTTTGATTCATGTATGAGGATTAAATAGGACAACATGCCTGGGTTTGCTTTCAATCATCCATAGAACTGTTGAAGGCTCAGAGAGCTCCATCCATATCAAATGAGATCACAAATTATCCATGTCACCATCACATGAACCAAAGATCTACCAATTTGGACTCCAAGGCATCATACTAAGCCATTCATCCATGATAAAACAAATGCAATGTGATAATGCTTCATGGAATATGTTGATTGTTTGACCTTGAACTAGGGCCTTGTTTGAAGGATAATAGTTCATCAATGGAAAGATTCATTAGATCTAGGCAGTTTTGTGAGTCATGGCCTATTCGTCTCAAATTATGGGCATACTCCAATCTTCAATTAGCAGCAATTAGCGCTGTTATGGATTTTGGACAGCACTAAGAAGCATCTTTGGGTAAATATGGGCACATTGGGAACAAGTTTGTTGAAGGAAACATAAGTAAAACCTATTTATTCTAAATTATGGGAAGCAAGCAACCTAATTCTTGTAGCAACACTCCATGTTGGGTTATTTCCTAACAGTTCTGCAGATTCTAGACAGTTCTGGGTATGTTTTAACCATGTCTCAACCCTCCAAATATCAACAAGATCGGTCCTAGGTATAATGTGGGCATATTCCTTGTAGTGGCAGCCATGATTTAGCATCAACTAGCAACAAGAAGTCTGGTCAATCTACAAGTAAAGAACAACAATAAAGATCTTAATTTCTCCACATTCTAGGCAGATCTTGAGTGAATTTAGGGCTGTCCCTGATCCCAAGTAGAATTAAGTCCAAATATGGTCCAATTCTAAGTAGATATAGCAAGTCTAAGCATCCTGGTCCCATGCTGCAACATATTTGGGCAAGTTTAATGGAAATAAACAAACTAAATTCCAAATATGGGCATAGTTTGAACTTTGATGTATTTTCTGTCATAGCAGCCACTGATTATGTATTCTGTGTAGCTTTGGGTCTGTTTGAAAATGCTTCATCAAACCTGTATATATTAAAACCTTAGATACTTGAGCATCAAATAAATACAAGAATCAAGTACATTCATCAAAGGCAACCAAATCAAAACCCCATTTAAATGGGCGAATAGGATTGTTCCCACATAGAAATGGTCCTAGCTTTGGGGGCATGTAAAATTTCAGCCTATTAAGTAATTTGTCATGGATAGAATCCAACAACTGGAAAAATCTCAGAAATGCCACCTTTTTTATATCTTCTACCTCAGGATCACAACACACTAATTCAAATGGGTTTGAGCAAGATGGGATAATATGATGCATGTAATTTGAATTTAACTCATCTAAGTCTTTTTTCTTTGGTGCCATGTACATTCATCAAAAGCAACCAAATAAAAACCCCATTTAAATGGGCGAATAGGATTGTTCCCACACATAAATGGTCCTAGATTTGGGGAAATGTACAAGTTCATCCTATTAAGTACTTTGTCATCGATAAAAACCAGCAACTGGACAAATCTCAGAAATGCCACCTTTTTTATATCTTCTACCTCAGGATCACAACACACTAATTCAAATGGGCCTAACCAAGATGGGATAATATGATGCATGTAATTTGAATTTAACTCGTGTGATTTTAGAGCCTAGTATGTGCCCAACAACATGGATCTATCTCCCAAATATACATTGTTTACTGCTGCTACTCATTTTCAGAAGTGCACAGGTCAAAGTTTTAGCCACTTTACCATTGCTATGATGCATAAACTTGTCAAAATGTACCCAAAACACACCAATACTTGTATTTGATTGATTTATGGTTATTTGAAGGCTGGGACAGATTTTATCTGTTGTTGTTTGAGGCTAACAAATACCAGAACTGCCCAAATTATCCCAAATCAACTAATTAGGTTGTTAGGAGGCTCAACATATGCCCAGGTCATTAAGGAATGTGCCCATAAATCATTTTGATTCATGTATGAGGATTAAACAGGACAACATTCCTTGGTTTTCTTTCAATCATCCATAGAACTACTGAGGGATCAGAGAGCTCCATCCATATCAAATGAGATCACAAATTATCCATGTCACCATCACATGAACCGAAGATCTACCAATCTGGACTCCAAGGCATCATACTAAGCCATCCATCCATGATAAAACAAATGCATTGTGATAGTGCTTCATGGAATATGTTGATTGTTTGACCTTGAAATAGGGCCTTGTTTGAAGGAGAATAGTTCAACAATGGAAACATTCATTAGATCTAGGCAGTTTCGTGAGTCATGGCCTATTCGTCTCAAATTATGGGCATACTCTAGTCTTCAATTAGGAGATATTAGCACTGTTATGGCCCTTGGATAGCACTAAGAAGCATATTTGGGTAAATCTGGGCACATTAGGAACAAGTTTGTTGAAGGAAACATAAGTAAAACCTATTTATTTTGAATTATGGGAAGCAAGCAACCTATTTCTTGTAGCAGCACTCCATGTTGGGTTCTTTCCTAGCATTTCTACACATTATAGACAGTTTTGGGTATGTTTTAACCATGTCTCAACCCTCCAAACAGCAACAAGATCGGTCCTTGGTATAATGTGGGCATCTTCCTTGTAGTGGCAGCCATGATTTAGCATCAACTAGCAACAAGAATTCTAGTCAATCTTTAAGTAAAGAACAACAATAAAGATCTTAATTTCTCCACATTCTTGGTAGATCTTGAGTGAATTTAGGGCTGTCCCTGATCCCAAGCAGAGTTAAGTCCAAATATGGTACAATTCTAAGTAGATATAGCAATTCTAAGCATCATGGTCCCATGCTACAACATATTTGGGCAAGTTTAGTGGAAATAAACAAACTAAATTCCAAATATGGGCATAGTTTGAACTTTGAAGTATTTTCTGTCACAACAACCACTGATTATGTATTCTATGTAGCTTTGGGTCTGTTTGAAAATGTTTCATCAAACCTCAAACCTGTCTAGTCTATATTCTGAAATGATTCATCAAACCTGTATATTAAAACCTTAGATACTTGAGCATCAAATAAAGACAAGAATCAAATACATTCATCAAAGGCAACCAAATCAAACCCCATTTAAATGGGCAAATAGGATTGTTCCCACATAGAAATGGTCCTAGATTTGGGGACATGTACAAGTTCAGCCTATTAAGTACTTTGTCATGGATAGAAACCAGCAACTGGAAAAATCTCAGAAATGCCACCTTTTTTATATCTTCTACCTTAGGATAATATCACACTAATTCAAATGGGTTTGAGCAAGATGGGATAATATGATGCATGTAATTTGAATTTAACTCGTCTAATTCTTTTTTGTTTGGTGGCATGTACATTCATCAAAAGCAACCAAATCAAAACCCCATTTAAATGGGCGGATAGGATTGTCCCCACACAAAAATGGTCCTAGATTTGGGGACATGTACAAGTTCAGCCTATTAAGTACTTTGTCATGGATAAAAACCAACAATTGGACAAATCTCAGAAATTCCACCTTTTTTATATCTTCTACCTCAGGATCACAACACACTAATTCAAATGGGTCTAACCAAGATGGGATAATATGATGCATGTAATTTGAATTTAACTCGTCTACTTTTAGAGCCTAGTATGTGCCCAACAACATGGATCTATTTCCCAAATATACATTGTTTACTGCTCCTACTCATTTTCAGAAGTGCACAGGTCAAAGTTTTAGCCACTTTACCATTGCTATGATGCATAAACTTGTCAAAAATGCTCCCAAAACACACCAATACTTGTATTTGCTTGATTTATGGTTATTTGAATGCTGGGACAGATTTGATCTGTTGTTGTTTGAGGCTAACAAATACTAGAACTGCCCAAAATATCCCAAATCAACTAATTAGGTTGTTAGGAGGCTCAACATATGCCCAGGTCATCAAGGAATGTGCCCATAAATCATTTTGACTCATGTATGAGGATTAAACAGGACAACATGCCTGGGTTTGATTTCAATCATCCATAGAACTGCTGAGGGATCAGAGAGCTCCATCCATATCAAATGAGATCACAAATTATCCATGTCACCATCACATGAACCAAATATCTACCAATCTGGACTCCAAGGCATCATACCAAGCCATCCATCCATGATAAAACAAATGCAATCAACAAAGGAGGTTCATGACCTAAGCATATATTAATGATCATGAACTAGTTGAGATTAAGAAGACAGGTCTTGGAGCACCTAGGCTCTATGCAGAGCAACAAAAACAATTATTTAAGGATGGTATTGAAATTTGTAGGAGCATGGTTGTTAAAGATATCTTGAGTTGTACATAGGCATACAATTCAGTTCCAAAAGTTATTAACTAGACATATAATTGCAAAAGAATCCTAACATTGAGGGAACAAAGAATCATGCAACCCAACAGGGATCAAGGATATTTCAATTGATAATTGAAAATAAAAAAAATAGTACTCTTAATCCTCCATCTTCAACACATCCAATATTTTGTACATTCCCATTATATTTCAACACCTTATACATCAAAGCATAAATTTATACAAAACTATCAAATAATACGAAGTTGAAAAATATGATGTATCACCAGCCAAGTCCTCTAACAAAATAAGATGTCAAAATTGATGTGGGTGTACAAAAGACAAATCCTTCAAATATTCAAAATCAAATTTAGGAAAACAAATGGAATGTAATATAAAAATGCAGGTTGGAAATTCCAAACCTGCCTTCATCCAAATCGTAACATTAGTAAATTGATCTCACTAGCTTTGGTTAAAATTGAACTTATGAAGATTGAAGCTGGAATGGAGCCATACATAAGAACCACTAGGTTCCCCAGTATACAAAATATTCACTTGGTTCAATAGACCTAGAGATGTATGCAAAGGGATAAGATACCGTTCCAATTAAGAGTAAGAACAAATAATACATTCGAGGAAAATCATGGACCTATAACTGCATTTCAAATACTAGGTGTAGAACAAGGTTGGCAGAGAAAAGCCATCATAAAACTAATTTAAACCCATCAATTGAGTTGGAGAAACTTGCATTGGTAGTTAATAACTTACAAGATTAAGTAAAAATATCATCGATTAATGAAAAAATGTGGAATGGACCAAAGAAGTGGGAAAAATTCAAGAATGATTCATAAATGGCATTTTAAAAGCAAGAAAAAATGGATGAATGAACCATAAATGACATTTTAAATAAACATATTTGAAAATTAATAAATCATGTATACATTTTAATATCATATATGGGACAAAAATCTAGAATTGGATCTAATGGTTGAGAATCCACTCATTGCGAGTACAATAAGTGTTATAGGAAGAAACATCCAAATTCATACACAATGGTATAATGTTCACTATTCATAAGGGACAAGATCATTAACAGAGATATGATGGAAAAACACAATCCACCTGATAATGCTTGGCCAATGAGGATTGGAAGATTTATCTTCTTAATTGAGCATTGCTAGGGGTAGGTCATGAAAGGTCCTACCTCATCTATGCATAGGATCCATGGACCTTTTCTAGCTTACTAACCAAGATCACGATGCTATTTTCTGACAATCCTATCTTGATTTTGTGATAATTTCGGTGGCTGCCTAATACTTCTGCCATTGAGTGTGTATGTCCTTCAAATATTCAAGCATTATGATTTATTATTTGATAATCCTTGTCTATATAGAGGCTACCAGTGTTGGAAGCTCAAACCTTGATGAAGTCGCATGAACAATTTGTTTGTAATTAATATTCTACACCCAAGAAAAACACTAATAGAAGTGGTTTTCTTGTTGGTTTTCCTATGCCACATTTTTATAGTATGTTGATTTTCCAATGTTATATTTAATATTTATCCTTTGAACCCCATCATCCCCCCTAGTCACCTCCCCTAAAAAAAGGTATCAACCCTGGTTTCATGCAACTAAGATCCATTTGAATAGATTGAAAGAGGTTGGGAGTTTGAACTTTGAAGCATTTATACTAAAATTATGCTACCAAGATGAACAAACCTTATTAAAGATGGTATTTTCAAATTTAATTTGAATAGAAATCCATTGTGTCCATTCCACTAAATAGTAAACACCTAACTCAAAAATGGAGATGGTACCAAATAGGAAATAACAGTTTTCACCAAGCCTTGTTGAAGAGCACAAATGATGTCTCAACTTTTAATTTAGGGCTAGGGAAAGTATCCAATGATGAGAAAATTTGTCAACTATGATTCTTGGAATGAGATTGAGCTTCTTATGATAATAAGTCTAATTATAAGAGCGTACCCATTCTTAATCATTAATATAGGAAAGGATCATGATAGACAAAAAAATAGAAGCAAACAACTTTGTTCAGGAAATAGGAATCCTTCAAACTAAATTCTATGGAATTGGTTTGAAACATAACCCAAGGTAAAGGAATAAATGGGCCAACTATATGGCTAAATTGGATATCCCCTTATCCCCAAAAAAGATACTAAATGAACATATGGATGGAACCAAAGAAGAATAATGGTTAAGGATATTTGTGGTACCTACCAGTAGCCTTTGGGAAATGGATGCCATGATTAAGAAAAATTTTGACATGATTATATAAGTACTTAAAAATTGCACAGGGATGATAATGTGGCCAAGAGAAAAGTTGTTTAGATTATGAAAATCGCATCATTTTCATGCTTTCAAGTTTCAACTCAGGCCTCTTACAAGGGAGTTGGGAAGAAGATTTTAGACTAAAGAAAACTTGTGATGAATGAGAGGACCGGAAGCACTGATGGGATGTTATGGTAGATGGAGGAAAAGGGCCAAAGAGAATACTGCTCCTCTTCCAACCCACCAAATACACAATGCAAACTTCTACTCTATGTATCTTCCATGTGACATGTCCTTTCTTTGTGTAGTACTCAGATAAAACATGAAAATGAAAATACCAAATTCCCATTGAACAAGGAAAAATGTCTATGTTCCAGAAAGGAAGATACACAAGGAAGTGTGCATGAAAATAAATGTGATGGGAAATATAAATCAATTCATAGAGGTAGAGTGGACAATTTGAAAAGATTTCATAATCTTATGGTTTAGCTTAGCTACAGGAAATCAAGGAGATATAATGGAACATAACACAATAATGGAGTAACTTCTAGTTGAAATGTAAAATATTGGCAGATTAATGTGTGGAAACTGCAAACCATGCAAATGGAGATGAATGCCATGGATAACTTTATGTTTAAGAAAATCAAGTTAAAATCAAGATGGATATATTCTGCCAAGATCTTAGGATCTTCATCTAGAAGGCGGGAATAAAGAAAATGGAAGCCACTGCCATGCAAGATCAAGCTCATCAATCCATGGTTTATTTAGCTTGAAAATACCAGCTTTTGTAATTCAAGCTTGATAGTTTTTGTGTGTGTATGTTCATGTTGTGTAGATTCACATTGGAACCATTGGTATCTCCATAGTTATAGTGAATATGGAATTCCTTTATATCTAATTCACGTGACACTAGGACACTAGGACATAGATGTGTGTGTGTATTGAATATAATATAGACACGGGGAAATAAAATATAAACACAAAAATGTAAGTTTTTTTAACATTAAAATAGAACTAAAATGCACCAAGCACAAAAATTAAAACATAGATCATACAATACAGAACTATGAAATATAGTTCTCTATATCCACCTTCATTCGATATCATGATCGATAATGCATATATCTTTACATTTGCGAGGCAATGACTCTAAAACAACAAAACCAACTCGCTTCTTTCCAGGTCTCACCCCATCAGATTGATTAGCAATTTAGCACCTTTTTCAACCCTATTTCAACACTTGGTGGTGCTAAGAGACATAAAGATATTCTGATGGATAGCAAAGCCAACATCAAGTCTCTGATACCATGCAGAGCACCTCATCCCAGAGTTGATTGGGTCTTTTCCACAGAAACTAGGTACAAATATTGTTCTCTTCATAGATTCAATAAACAATCTTACCAGGGCTAGAGTCCTATCATGAGTTTCCTTTCTGTGGCATCAAGTATTTGTAGAGGTTCTACTCGTGTTTCTTAGATGCCTCCCAGAATCATCCAGCCATGTCCTCTAGCTCTAAGCAGTCCCCAGGCATCTTCCTTTGATTTTTTATTAAACTTATAAACTTTGTATGGCACAAAAAGGAGATCAGGAATCCTTACCTTTATAGAGGCTTCACTTATGTAGCCATCTGATTTATCTCTAAGATACTGTGGGATTTAACCTGAACTTATGCCACACAAACTTGATAATTTAGTATCAAACATATCTTAATGACTGGAATAGTATTGATATCATATGTAATGACATATTAAGCTTTGTTCTTACATGTATTTATGATAATTAATGATGACCCTAATTATCTCTTTTAGTGGGTATTAGGTGCAACAAAGGGTATATTTCTTGGATGTGAGCTTATACCATGACTCACAGTAGGTAGATTGAATGTGCTTTGATCATAACATGACTATGGGGTTTTCCATTTGGTGAAGATAACAGGTCTAGTAGTGTAGTAAGTATCATTACCATAATCACTTGGGGTAGGTTATTGATAATAGCTTGTGACCTTTCTTTATATATGTTACTAAATTTATCACTGCTGTGAATTACTTTCCTAAATTCCTATGGGATTTGAATCTTGTTGTTATATAATCTCTTTGATACTAGTGTAACGGTATAACAATAAGGTAGATTATTTAATATCCATGAAATTGACTTTCATGCTTACTATGAAACCACTATGATTATGTATACTCTATCCACTACAGCTTGCAATGACAACATCGTTAGAGACCAATTGTTACAATTATAACAAATCATACTTACTTATCACCATCTCCATGCTTAACTCCAACTTAGCCCTTCCTCCTATTGAACCAATTGTAATAACAGTACCAAAAAATGCACAAAACTAATTGGTAAATCTCCGTTGTTGCTGTCTGAACATGGAAAAAATTGGCGCCCTTCAACAACCTGTCTGACTGGCATTCATGCTGAACTTCCTTCCATGTTATCAAAACCTCTATGTATCTTGAAATAATATTGGAAAGTGATATAATGTGAACTTAGAAGAATCTATTAATGTGCATCATGCATAAAAAAAAATTGATTCCAATTGATCTTAGCAGCCAATCATTTTACATAGATATGAGGATACTCCAATCTCCAGACTTTATGGGCACCAACTCAAATGAGGCTCCAACTCCATGGATCTCCTGGACCAACAGGAAGAAGGCTACAACCTTTTGTACACAAGCTCCAACTCGTGTTATACACTTCAATGGAGAGAGGCTCCAACCTCTCACAAGTATCAGCACCGACTGAGATAGAAGCTCCAACTTCTCTTACTTTTCCACTGACTAGTGAAGGTTTCAATCTTCCTGGAAAAAGATCCCACTTCTACATAGTGCACAAAATGATGATGTAATGAAAACCTTTGTTAGTATGTCAGCTTTAGTCTCTTCTCAACTCTTCACTACTCTTCCTCCAATGTTTTTGTCATATCATTGTCACAGTCAAGTCACTTTCTTTTTCATTTTCTCAAACTCTGTCTCTGCTATTATATGCGTCTGTTTAGCTGTTACTTAGGGTTTCTTGTTGTAGCAATATGCTTAGTTAATATCAGGTGTACAAGGTCCAATCATACAACCCATTACATTCTGGTCATCACCATGGAAAATCCTTAATAAATCCATGCACAAATCATACTGCAAGCCAATGTAGATCTACCCCTAGATATTTTGTTTCTATTGAGACTCGAGAGTTTAGGGATTATCACTGTTAGTTCAAAAATGGTCATATTGCATGGCTAAGCGCACAAGAATACTCTCTTTACCATAGAGTAGAACACCATACATACCTCAATCATAGTACTATTCAGCCATCATCAAAGGAGTATGCAAAATTTGATCAAAAAAATCCACAAGCCTTAACCTCAGTCTGCACTCTTCATAATGAATTTTGGACTATAGCAGTCACTGCACCTTCAACCTCTTCCTTTCCTCCCTGCTCCTTGGCCTTCAATTTCTAGTCTGATCTTCTGCCCATAATATCATTGTTCCTTGGCCTGCTTATTGGATCTGCCTAATTTGCTATTTCGATCAGTTGGGCTATTTCGATCTGCCTAATTTGCTCACCATTAAACCCATAGAAAAAAAATATACACAATGAAAACCATAGACCCATTAAACCCATAGCTTGAAAATCTGTGAAAGAAATCATGATAAGTAAGTGAACATGATAACCAATATACAAAAAGAGAAATTAGCATGGCCATGCTAAAAAAAATACAGAAGCTAGAAAGAAACAAAACACGAAAGAGAATTGTAATGGATTTAAGAAACACAGAAAAACATGGCAAACACAAAATCCGACTATGCCCATCTTTCATGGCCAACAAAGGTCCTAGAAATAAAACCCATGAAATCAAACCCTGTCCTGCGTCCATGGAGATTGAAGACCACCACGGTCATGATCACTAGCACATGGAATCAAACCATGTCCAGCATCCAAACCCTGTCTGTCCTGCATCCTTGGCCAACCAAGGAAAACACCACCTAAAATAAAACGTTGTCCTACATCCATGGCTTGGCCACCACTTGAAATCGAATGTTGTCCTACATCCATGAGCCTGCAAATTAGGGACGAACTGAGAGAAGTTTACCCAAATATCCATAAATAGGGGCGAAATACCAAATTTTTACCTATCATCCATAAAATCTAGGCAAACCATCTCCATTTCTCCTCCAAAACTAGAAATTTCTGGCGATTTAACCTCCATTATAGAAGAAATCCAGGCGAATGTCACGATTTTCCCCATTGATGGGTGGGCTAAATTCCATCATATGAATTTTCATAGTTTAACTGGGAAGGCTATTTAATTGGGGAAAATTATATATAAAATAGAAAAATGGGCTAATTTATTAAATTAAAAAAACCATTTTAATATTAAAAATTCGCCCACCTTTTTTTGGGCACCCCTTAAAATTTGCTTATGGGCTATAATTCGCCCCTAAAATCATCCCTAATTCCAGTCGATCAGCTGACTAGAATTTCCCCATCTCTCTCATTCGACTCCTATTGAATTAAACCAGTCGAGTATTGAATTTTCCAGTAAATACAGATGCAAAGAATTTAGCATTCCCAATATTCTCCCACTTGTAGTCATTTTTTCATAATCAAGAGATTCAGAGCTTCAATTCAATTTAGTAGGTCTGACAAGCCCATAATTTCCCGACATGATTATCGACTTGGTTAATGAGTCTGTAACATTATTTACCATGTCTACCTTTTTGAGAAACACTTTTTGGTTCTCTACCATCTCCCTCACAAAATGGAATTGAACATCAATGTGTTACGTCTAAATGATATGTTGGATTCTTTTCCATGAAGATTGCACTCTGATTGTCACAATCCAACCTAATAGTATGTTGTATGAACCCAACATCTGAACACAACCTTTGAAACCAAATAAATTCCTTGTAGTCATGACTAGATACCATGTATTCAACCTCATTAGTCAATAGTGTAACAAATGACTTCCTTCTACTAATCATACTGACTACTCTACCGAATTTCTTAAAAATATATCCACTAGTTGACCATCTGTGATCGATGTCTTCATCCGAGTCAGAATAAAAAGAAAACCATGTACATGGACTTCCTTGTTGTCTTCGGGAACTTATCCATAACAAATTGCATAATTTGTCATGTCATGAAATCATGAATCTGGGTGTCTATTTGTGGGGGTGGTTATGAGAAAAGTAGTGTTGTTTTTTCAAGTTTCTCAACTTTGAGCAAAGAAAAATTAGATTTGTGTTTAGAATTTCATTTTGTTGTAAAAACAAAACTTGTAGAGAATTGTGTTATCTTTCTATCAGTAATTTTTTATAATTTTTTATTGGCATTTGATATCTCATTTTTGCAAGTGTTTGGTAGTATGTTCTTAATTAATGAAATTATGATAAATAGTCATGTTTTTAGACTACAATTTATTCATTATTCAACTATTGTTCATTAAAAACAAAATATGTTATGATGATCTAGAGAGATTGTACTAATTTCTGACTATAAGTTTGTATCCGAAAACCCCATACAATAATTATTAGAATTTTTTAAGTGGACCAATCTGAAAAACTAGCATAACACTCACATGTTTATTTAGACACAACATCTTCCCTAATTTCCAATTCAAAACAAAAAAATGAAAGTACCCGTTTGAAGACAACACATCGAGATTTTGTACCATGTTTTCATCGTGTCTTTATGAAGTTATTTAATTTTCATTTCACTAAATTCTATTAAATTTTGAAGAAATACAAATACCTTCTAAGAAAAATAATAAATAAAATTAGTGGATCACACCAAATTCAACAAAATTCACATCTATAGAAAGTAGATTGAATTATGACACTAATGGTATTATTTGTCAAGAGAATTTCTAAGTATTTCATATGATCTTATCTCTCCAAAATTGGAAGAAGACTTGGAAATGCGATGGAAAATCATTTCCGAATCTTTACAGGTTTTTGGCCAAACAAATCTTTCGGTCGAAAGTTAGTTTTAATGGACGAAAAATAATTCGGCTGAAAAACATATTTTTTCTTTTTCGTTGGCCGAAAAACTTAACGTGTTTTTTTGAAAAACCGTTTAGATTCATAATTATAACAATCATGTTTACACATATTTTGCATTTTTTAAAACCATTTTACACCTTTACAAACAAGGGTTATTTTTTATTCTAAGTGTTCTTAGAACCTGTCTTCTAAGATGGAGGCTATTTTTCTTCGATAGTAAAGATTATTTTGGAAAATTTGTTATGGTAAATGGTTCTTAGAAACTATCTTTTGAGATGGAGGCTCTTTTTCTTTGATAGTAAAGATTCTGTTTGGGAAATTTTTATGGTAAAATGTTCTTAGAATTAATCTTCTAGATGGAGGCTGTTTTCTTTGATAATGAAGAATTTTTTGGGAAATTGTTTATAGTAAAGTGTTATTAGAAATTATATTCTAGGTGGAGACGTTTTTTTTTTAGTGAAGATTTTTTTGGGAAATATTTTATGGTACAAATTTTCTTAAAGATTCTCCACCAATTTATTCTATGGTGATTTTCTTGTAAATTATTTTAAGCAATATTTGACAAGTCTTTTAAGGTGAGTTTTTTTTCTTTCATGATTAATATTCTCTCTAGGGAAATTTATTCTAAGGTGAAGGTATACATTGAATAATCATGGGAAACAAAAGATAGCGAAAGAGGAAATCTGATTGCACTTGAGATGATGCCTTACATAATGAAAAGAAAAGACTCAAATACCATGAAAAAAAGAAACAAATGAGTACAAATATTGAGGACATCCCTAATGCTAACGTAATTAGATATTTGGATCATAATGTTGTTGATATGAATGTTCAAAATAAAATTCAAGAAGAAATTGAGCTAGGTATGTACAGATATTGTAAATTTGTTTAAAATCTAGTAACTGGTTTTTGTAAATGATTGTAATCTTGAAAATAATTTGCAAAATGCATATAGATATTTCTCCCTAATGTTGATCAAGATGTTGAAGACATTGATGGATTTGAAAACAATGCAGATATTCAATACTGTGGAGGTATATATATATATATNTGCATATAGATATTTCTCCCTAATGTTGATCAAGATGTTGAAGACATTGATGGATTTGAAAACAATGCAGATATTCAATACTGTGGAGGTATATATATATATATTGGTTATTAAAATATTTTAACCCATGTAAGTTTTTTTTATAATTATGAGTCATATTTTTTATGTTTCAAGTTAAGTATACTTGAAATATGTTAAATTAAAATTAAAATTGAAATATATATAAGTGGCTTCATCATTGAAGACGACATGTTACATAATGTTGATAGAGAAAAATTTGGAAACACAAAACCTTACCATATTGTATGATACCATGTTGAAAAGATACATGAACAATTTTTGGAAAAAGAATTAGTGGTAACACAAGCTCAAATTCTGAGGTGTTTGTTAGTGTCTAAGAAGTTGAGGGAAGCTTGGTCATTATTGGGTATTCAAAAGGAGACGAAAAATTCAAAGGTGAAGCAAAATGTGTTCGAAAATATAGATAATGTAATAAAAAATATTGGAAAATCTAGAAAGAAAGATAGTAGTGTTGCACATAGAATAAAACAAACATTGATTATTTCATCTAGTACTAGACAAAAATGTTTGACAACGCAGATAAAAAAATTTATTGGAAATTCGTGGAAAACATTGTACACATATAACAAATTTTTATTACAAATAGATGCAAATGATGAGCTTGCTTGTTGGGCAATTATTTGTAGACAACCCTATAAAGATAAGCTCGGTGAAAGTGTTAAAGCTATGATGCAAGAATATTGGGTGGAAAATTTTCATGTTTCACCAAATGCACGGGATGCGATACAATGAAGAATATCTTTAAATCAGCATGAAATCCATCCAAAACATATATTGGAGATGACTCAAATACAATTGTTCAATGAATTCAAAGATGAGCACAAAGAAGTGAATTTGTCAATCAATACATTTGTACAACAAAAGCTATGGTATGTTAGGCCTATCACTATTTGTGACACACGTTGTTTTCGCTATCATGTTGAATTTGAATTATATTATGATGCATTCCTTCGGTTTGGTAAAACAAATTGGCTGAATTCACCTCCTTCTACAATTTGTTCTTTTATAACTGAAATTCTATGTGAAAGAGATAGTCACGAGATATTTTACAACAAAAGATGCGTCGGTGGAAAGAAATGTGATCATTGTGGAAATCTAGCTTTATTCCACCATAAATATCCTATTGATATTAATGATCAGTCATTGTCAAATATAATAGTCGATTGGAAGAGATATGAATATGTTAGTTATTCCCATAATTTTACAAGTTCTACAAACGCTCTTTCGAAAAGGATAGATTTACAAGAAGATAAAATCAGTGTTACATAGTTTTTGAAGAATATCGAAAAATAAATTTTTAAATACATCAAACATTCACATAGAGCACGATGGAAAGACATACAATTCAAACAACCACGTGACGTTTTTCTAGAAGGGACTATTTTCTTTGTGGTTGATTTTGCAGAGACTTACACATTTGACAGAAAAAAAAGAAATACAAAGTGAATATTATCATTCTGACCAAGTTTCTATATTTTTCCATGTTCTATATGTTGATGTATTTGTAACTTCAGAAGATATTCTAATGTATATTATCAATGTATGTTGTTGTACCCCCGTTGGGGATGTGTGTTACCCCTTTACGGGATGTATAAATTGTGTCTAGAACTTGAAGTAAAATCTTTGTTGTAAGTTGGGGAAATAGTCCCCAGTGTAACATCATGTAATATGTAATTGTGGTCTTTCTAAGAGAAGTGGGCCCCATGTTAGATGACATGTAGGCCCGAGTCTTATATTTGGTCAGTGACTTGAAAGGGTATAAGTAGGGAGTCACTCTCCCTCATTTATACACACCACACACACTCTCTAAGGTGCATGAGGGAAGGAGACAGTCAGAGGAGGAGAGAAAGACAACTTCTGAACATTTCTTAACACTGCTTTTGATAATCTTACTATTATGAAGAAGCTTGTGGGATTTTCTCCTTTTTGGTTTCCCCGATGAAAATCTATGTCTTGTGTATCTCTTATATCTTATGAATTTTGTTTTACTTGTTATTATTTAAGATAAATATCCTAGATAATATAATAATATCTTAAGAAAATCTAACACAGTATCAAAGCCTCTCTCAAATAAGGCACTATGCAATTGCGAGAAATAGGGCTTCTTGGTTGAAGGTGTTCTCTCCACAGATCATCAAGCAAGGAGGGTGTTGTAGTTACAATAGATCCCATGTTTTATATAAACCATGAGAGCCCAAATTCTTATATGAAAAAGCTGATACTTAATTTTCTTAGTAATTTTGGGATTTCTATGTTGTTTATCATGGTTTTTATGTCTTTGTTGTGATTGATTTAGTTAACATGTTTATGCATTTTTGTGTGTTTTTTGTAAGTTACGGAAAGAATTAATTTTTCCCCAAAAACATTTATCTTTCTTGCAACCTGCATCTCGATTTTCCTGCAACCCGAGTCCTGCAATTTGCAGATTGCAGGATTGCTTTGTAAATATTTTGAATTTTTCATCCCTAACCCGCAACCCACAAATTGCAGATTGCAGGGAGTAGTTGAGTTAATAAATTGCGTTGTGTGTTCCCGCAACCTGCAAATTGTGAAAAGTTTTGTTAGACTATAAGAGTGTTTGCATTCCCTCATACCGCAATTGTGGATTGCGGGGAAGATGCAACTTGCAAGTTTAAATATCTGTTGTGGGATTTCCTTGATCCAATGGTTGGGATTGTTTTTTGTTTTTAATGATCATTCAGCTTCTCCATTCTTTTGTTTGTGATTCAATTTTCAAATTATGATTTTCATTTGTAATCTCCCACAAATTGGTAATCATTGATTCGACTAAGTTGTAATAAATTAGGGGCTAATATTTCATTTTGTGAAATAAATGGTGTACATCAAATAATGGAAAGATTCAATCACTTTTCGTTAAGCAAAGTATTATATTTTACAAGAAATAATTGGCTTTCCTTGTTGATAATATTATTGGTATTGTTTAAATTACATTTAATATATTTTTAAAAGACAATATTAGTAATTTATTTATATAATTGGCTTTTAATATCATACTCTTTAGAATGTCAATACAAAGTATTTCACTAAACCCTAATTTGTTGTTGCTGTGAAGGATGAAGTTCAAAAATGGATCATCCACCTGTAAAAGACATGTTTTTTGTGTGAAGGATTGTGATAAAATCGTGATGAATTAGCTCAAATTGTTGAAAACCCACTTCCCAAATAGGCCCATTTACCCTTTCTCATGGACAAGTTTTCAAATATATCAACAGTTTGGGATAAAATTGTGACCAAACCAAGGTGAAATTTTCAGAAATTCATTTTGGTCGTTTTTGCATAGCTAAACAAACCAGACATCTGGGGATTTGATGCTATCCTTCCCACTGCTCTTCACTTCTATAAATTTTACCTTAGCATTCAAAGAAGGGGGGAAGCACTCGACAGAGCTAGAAAATATTTATCTTTTAGAGCTCTATAAATTTCGGTCTTTCAATTGTTTGAAGATAGAGGATAGGAGACGCTATTGCGATGGAGGAAAAATCAGCAAAATAGACTGGAGACACTTTGTTTGATGCTAAGCTTGTAATTTCTTATAGACTTTCTATTATACAGTAAATTTATTTTTAGATCTTCTTTTGTCTATTGACCAATTTTCTTTGATAAATATTGATTTTAACTCAAGATTGCTTATCAATGCTATCAAAACTTTTGCAATTTATTAAACACACTGATCTATAGTTATGGTTTATCATTGTTAATGATCTATGTGTTCATGATGTTTTGAAAGAGTTTATTTAATTAAAACATTGTTTATTTCTGCAAATGGTTTTACAATAAACTTTAATTTATGTTAATTTTTCAATTAACATATCAGTTAAAGGTTGATCTTGAATGCATGTAACCCTCGATCAGTTGTTTATTAGCTTTAGTTGATTAATAGTAACTTGGGCAGATAAGTAACTGAACTTTTAACATTTATGTTAAGTTGATAAATGTAATTATCTATTTCTACATCAATTTGACTTGCACATACACAAGCCACCTTCTTAGAATATTTCTAACTTAGCTTAGATTTCCTTCTAGGTAGATTTGTTGTTTCGTAGACATACAATATATTGTTTTCCTTCATAGGAAGAAATATCCTTTCAGGATCAAACTCTAACAAGTGCCAGTGGAGGCCTTTGTATCCGTGGGTGTTAACCACACCAAACAGATCGAGGATAGGGTAATACTTGTGTAGGATTATCTGAATCCTTTGGCTGGGTTTTCATCCCCTGTTGTTTTCCTTGGACATCTTTCCAACACCTACAAAAAAGAGGCATCAACAGAGGGCTAGGATAACTTGTGTCACTAGGGCGCATCTATTGGTGTTAGTAGTTTCTGAATCAGAGAAGTTTCAATGTGGATCTGAAATACAACTACAATGGTAGCTAACAAAAATTAGGGTTGCACGCTTGAAAATCCTAGAAGACTGAATTTAGTCATTTTAAAACTTTCGCTATAACACGATATTGGAAAAGGATCAGAAGCCAAAACACTTATAGGACAAAGATAAATTCTTGTTGTACCTTTTGTAAATGATTTAGCCTCATATTATCTATACTTTAAGATATATGGTTCCTCCAAATCAAGGTTCCAGTCTCCTCCAAAATACAGTCATAAACAAGTGATCTGGGGAGATTTTCTATATCTCGAGCTAAGAAGGTCCAAACGAAATTTTACAAGATATTTGATGTAGGGAACGGAATTTAGTTTTTTTGGTATGATTTTTAGACCTAGAATGTGAAACAATGACATGTGACAGTTCGTACAAGTTCGCTATACAGAACAGTCCCCAAAACTGTCCCCTTGGGAAAATCAACATAAGTCCCACTTGGACAATCCATTTCTGCTCTAACCTATGGGGTTGGAAAGAATACATATTAGGATATTAGAGTGAGAGGTTTCATATCGTAATGATCTGAAAATTTAGACATACAACATAATCAATTTTAGACATTTTTGCATAGGAAATTGGAAAACTAGGGATTACTGTTCCGGGATCTTCCCACCACTGTTTTAAGAAAAGAAGTACATTGGAAAGCTCACCTTGAATAGGACAATATTTCCATCCAATCATAAGTTTAAAATTCCAAGTTTGAAAAATTAGGGTTTCTTTGATAAGCCCTAGATGAGCGAGCTCTGAAACTAGGTTGAACACCTCAAATCGGTAAGATATAAATTTATGCTATTTACATTTGAGGTTCTCATTTCAAGATTGATAATAACACCCAACTTGATGATAGTCTTGGTGAAGCTGACAACTTTTGAGTATCGAAGTATAGGACCTCCGTGATCCTTTAAGCAAATGACTTGGATCAATATTTCAGTAAGGAAGTTCTAAGAGCGAGAGGGAGATGAGGCTAAGGCTAGAGCCAAGAGAATCATTGCAGATCATCTCATCCCTCATGTGTCATCCTTGAATACATCAAAATAAAGTATTAAATTATATGACGAAGCAATCAAAGAGGAATAATAGATTGTTATAACCACCTTGAATGGCCTCCCAAGATCATGATATTCATTCATTAGAGGAATGTGTGCCCAAAGGAAGTTGATTACCTTCAAAAGACTTTGGGAAGAGTGCACACAAGAAGAATCTCAAATCATAACAAGAGAAGATAAGATGGGAGCAACTCAAGATCAATCTCTCATGATCCAAACAAGACCCCTCAAGCGATGAGGAATATGAAGGACTCAACTCTTGAAAACCTCTTATCTATCTTAGCATTTGGATAAGAAATGATATTGTTGTGAATGAAGAAAATGGCGAAGCTGAAGACTCAAGAAGGAGTATACCCACCAAACAAATAAAGATAAGTATTCAATTGTCATTTCATGATATTGTTTGGTTGTGCATTTTTTTATATTCAGTTGATGTGTTATGTAGGTTTGAGTATTTTCATTTATACTACTAAATTGCATATGATGGGTAAAAATTCAATGATGTTGTACAACATTCAATTTTCTAGATTGAAACCTCTTTGCTGACATATTAGGAGTAGTACACACTCTTAATAACATTGGGGTAGATGGCATATAGAAGTTACTCTATGTGTACGGGATATGAAACAATGTTGTAGCATTGGCTAAAATAGTTGCATGGTTATGTGACATATATTTGTCACTATTAATATGTTTTGGAAATTATGAGAGGTTTCTAATCATGTAACTGAAATTGACTTGTAGATCATTCCAAAGAACAAGTAACGAAAGTTCATAAAAGGAACCTTAAGCTTCTAGGGTCAAAGACACCATTGCAAAAAAAAAAGAACTTTAGAATAATATAAATAGAATGGTAGATCCTCCTCGAGAGATGAATACCACCTTGGGACGAGAAATAGTCTAAGATGAAGAATAGTATGACAAGACTTCCAAAGAAAGAAAGAGGCCTCAGACACACTCCATTTATGTGACACTGTTGAGTGACATCATTGATGCAGAGACTTCCAGCTAGGAATAAGTAGCCAAGAAGAAAGGGAAGGAGACTATGATCAAAGAGTACCAGTTCAAGAAGAATGATATCTAGGATGGGGTGTCGAGACATGAAGGGAAGTTTGTAGTTTCTTCCATATTGATCTACAAGATCCAACATGCACTAGATGGAAGCATCATGGGATACAAGGAAATATTCGTAGCACGAGGCTTCTCACAGAAAGAAGGAACAAAATACAAAAAGACATGTGCACCAGTAACGAGGTACACTTCCATTAGATCCATACATATAGGTATGAGATGCAATATACACCAGCTGACATCAAGAGAACATTCTTGAATGGTGTATTCAAGGAGGAAGTATACGTAGAGCATCCACTAGGAGTTGAGACACATGATAGACATACTTATGTGTGCAAGTTAAAGAAGGCCTTGTACGAGCTCAGAAGGCATCCATGTGATAGCACATACAGTTACATGAGGAGCTTGAAGATCACCTAGAGTGATGAATATCTTAACCTTTGCTCCAAGGTTGAAGATGAAATCCTATAGAGGATGACAAGCTCACATATGGGTGCGAGAAGAACTTTTAAACAAAGTTCAAGATAGAGGATATTGGTATCTAGTGACCATGGATGGATACATAGAATATTAGTACCAGAGGAAGCTACTTATCACTCCATTACAAAATGTTTCAATACATAGAGTACAAAAGGAAGATGGAGAATGATTCTTTGCTTCAAAGGGAGTGACTGCAGAATATCCTCAGCTTCAACATGGCATGACAGGATGGACAACTTACTAATGGCTCTAGGATTTACTGAGAGTAAAGTAGATTCCAAACTTTACATGAAGGTTGAAGGGTGGAATACTAGTGATGATCCTATTATATTTCAATGACATGTTCCTGATAGGAAAATAGGAACTCATTAAAGATGCAAGAAGGAGACTTTCTATAGAGTTCAAGATGAAAGACCTAGTGATAATGTACTAATTCTTAGGCATAGAGGCATGGAAGAATGAAAATGGGATTTTCCTTTGTCAAGGAAAGTATGTAGTGGATATTCTGAAGAAATTTAGAATACTAGACAACAAGGTGATAACCACACCTATGGAATTAAACTTGAAGCTTTTGGGTGATGCTCCATTAGATATGGTTGATTCCATGATGTACCATCAAATTATTTGTTCATTGATGTGCCTATAAAATACGAGACCATACATATGCTTTGCTGTGAACAACATGAGCCAGTTCCTGATGGATCCGAGACATGCTCACCTGGTTGCAAAGCATGCAGGGTACAGTTGAGTATGGGCTCTAGTATGATATGAATCAGAAGAATAACCTACATGGTTATGTTGATTCAGATTGGTAGTGCCACTAAGAAGAAGAGCGCCTTGGGTTGCTTCTTGAGTTTGAGATCGAGTATGGCCTACTATTTCGGCAGGATGTAGTCCTGCATGGCGCTCAGTACAACCGAGGAAAAATATGTGGCCACTTGCTCGTCTATTTGTGAGGTAGTATGTATCTTTTGAAATATAATATTTTATTTGATTGATCTGACTTGCATTTTTTATGATGCATAGAGGATAAGTGAAGCTCTAGTATGTGATCCAGATCAAGATCTCTCGAGAGAGGGAATGATGAGTTCTAGCATAGCTGGTGAGATAGGTTGTCTAAGCATAAAATATTGGTGAATCTCACAGGTTATCCTTGGATGTAATAAACCCTCATGTGTTTCTATGCTAAAAATAGCTAGAGTGAAGCTTGAATACTTCAGAGAGAATCTTGGTGTACTTCAGATCAAGGTTCCTTCCAAGGCGAAGTGATGAGTCTGGAAGATGCATATGCACATAGGATTTTCTAACAGGGTGGTAGGTTGGTCCTCCCATGGTCATTGATGTAATTGTCATGCTTTTACGACATGGTGGTAGGTTGGTCCTCCCATGGCCATTGATGTAATTTTTGGATATTTTTCGACATGGTGGTAGGTTGGTCCTCCCATGGTCGTTGATATAATTGTTGTATATTTTTAAACATGGTGGTAGGTTGGTCCTTCCATGGTTGTTGATGTAATTGTTGACCCTTTCTCAGATGGTGGTAGGTTGGTCCTCCCATGCCGATGGATGTAAGTGTCGTGTTATGTGCATTTGGTTTGTGCTACATGTAACGATGAGATTATATGAATATGATGAGGTAAAAGTAGGGTACATAGGTGTTACAAGAGGCATATAATAATTCCTTAGATGTACCTACTTAATGGATTGCTCGTAGAAATGATGAAGACCTGGTAGAGGGCTAGGCCTACCTCCAACATGAAAAAGGGTTGGCACTGTAGAAAATTCTGATGACATATAGTATGGGACGATGATCAAATTATAAGAATATGATGGCAGCAACTATGATGATGACGATGCAATGAAGACCTGGCCCAATGTGTTGATGACTATGTAGAGATAGAATACCTTCCTAGTGAAGAGGGAGTGTTGATATATTTGTAACTTCAGAAGATATTCTGATGTATATTATCATTGTATGTTGTTATACCCCCATTGGGGATGTGTGTTATCCCTTTATGGGATGTCTAAATTGTGTCTAGACCTTGAGGTACAACCTCCATTGTCAGTTGGGACAATAGTCCCCGGTGTAACATCATGTAATATGTAATTGTGGTCTCTCTAGAAGAATTGATCCCCATGTGAGATGACATGTAGTCTTGAGTCTTATATTTGGTCAGTGACTTGAAAGGGTATAAATAGTGAGGCATTCTCCCTCATTTATACACACCAACCACACTCTATAAGTCGCATGAGAGAGAGAGACAGTCAGAGAAGGAGAGAAAGATAGTTGCTGAACATTTCTTATTATAGATTTTGATCATCTTACTATTCTGAAGAAGTTCGCGGGGTTTTTTTCTTTATGGTTTCCCCCATGAAAATCCTTGTGTCTTTTGTATCTCTTATATCTTATGCATTTTGTTGTACTTTCTATTCTTTCATATAAATATCCTAGATAATCTACTCAGATCTTAATAAAATACAACACTATATAGACATGCTCAACACAATGATGATGATATAGAAAGCATGAATGAGAATCGACATGTGATCAAGGAATATCATTTCTATATCAACGATGACTGCAAAGATGATACGCATGATGTACAAAATTGTTTTGATATTATTTATGGCTCATTGAAAACACGTGGAATTGTAATGAATGAACATTGGATATGGTCAGATGGATGTGCAGGGAAATTTAGATCTTCACGATAAATATTCTGGCTATGTCTCCTTCATAAAAAAAAAATCTTAAACATCATTGGATTTGTTTTGAAACTGGTCATGCAAAAGGAGAAAAGGATGGTGCAGGGGCGTGTGTAAAACAAGCACTTCGAAGGAATCAAATGAACCATTCTTCCGATAGATTTGTGTGTGCTAATCAATATTTTCAATGGTGTCGTGTAAATATCAACCATGAGTGCAATCAATAATCAAAGGATGTGCACAGGTATAAAATTTGTTTTCAAACAAATTTATTCAACTTGGATTGACTTTAACATGTACATCTAGTAACATTATACTCACATGTACATGCAAATTGTTTATGTTGGACATGTTTTTTTGGCATATTGGAATCCAAGATGTAGACAAATCGATCCCATATGATGCTAGAACCATTCATGGAACTCAAGATTCACACTCAATCAAAACATAAACCTTCCAAAATGTGTTTTCATTTGATAGTAGGAAGTTAAAATGCTTTCATACTATTTGCATGGAGGACACGGAATCAGTAGACATTTGTGAAAACATCAATGACAATTATGTTAAACCTTGGAAACACAACGAAATTAATTAAAAAGGGTAAATGTTACTCGCAATCTTTGAGGAGGGAAAATTTCAACTGATGGTGATAGAATTTCCGATCTTGTTAGAGAAGGTAACTTTATGTACACTTTAATAAATGCCATTTTTATTTTAAATATTTTTTACTTGAATGTCAAATATATATCTATATGTGTGTGTGTGTGTGAAATTTGTTTGATTTAATGAAGATGAATTTGAAAAATTCAATGTTCTTATTTATGTGCAGGAGATGTATTTGGTGTGGTTGCACCCATAAACAACAAAGAAAATGTTAGATATTATTTGATGCGATGCACAAAGAGAAAGATGGAATTATTGGAGGACTATGATGACAAAGGTTTTATATATGAAAAAGGTCAATTCTATTGAAAGGCTATTTTTTTCAAGAAACGCATCAAAATGAAAGTGACGTTCACTTTAAATACTATCAAGCTGATGTCATATGCTTCCAATATAGTCATTTGGTATGCGCATATCGCATAAAGTTGATAGAAGTTAAATGAAATAAAAAATTTAAAGCTAGAAGATGGAATATGTCAAAAGTTGATCATGAAAGAATAATTGAAGACGACATTCCTTTATGATCTTATTTCTAATTTGAAACATGTTGAACATGATACATAATTTTTACATTGGACATCTTGATTGGTTTTATAATTGTGACACTTAACAAAGTGATTATTGATAAGTTAGCTAGTTTGTTTTTATGATTTGTTATGCACATTACTTAAAAATGTATTGTTCAAAATTATAATGTTATGCACTTGAGTGCGTTTTATTAAATTGTCAAATTATGAGATCCATTTCACTTTGAAACTTAAAAGATATATTGTTCTTATATTGTTTAGCTTATGTACATATCAAATTGATAAAACTTATATGATATCATGTTCTTACATTGTTGAGCTTATGTACATCAAATTATAAAACTTATATTATATTGTTCTTAGATTGTTTATCTTATGTATATACAATTGATGAAACTTATATGATATATTGTTCTTAGATCGTTGAACATGTATACATCAAATTGATTGATGCATTGTATTGAGTGACCATAACTTTTTAACATTATGATATGTATCAAGTAAATAGCTATAATTGTTACTTTTTTTCACTAAAATTTCTAAAATAACAAATTAGATTATAAGAGCTTTAAAATACTCACATTTTTCTTATTGTGTCTCACATGGCTTTTCATTCTTTTTATTGTTATATACAATATTGTTTTATTAACAAAATTTAACGAGTGGCCTTACCATAAAAAGTCAATATTCAAATTGAAGCACTCTATGAATTGCATTATATACACTAAGATTATTAACTAAATATAATCATGATATAAATGATAAATCATAATATGAAAATTATAAATGAACGATGGCCATAGTGTCCTAGGAAAAATTATATAATCATACACCTAGAGTTTGTCTTATAAGGAAATTATTTTTCAATGTATTCATAAGAAACATTCATAACAAATAATTTGTTATCAATTTTTATTCGAAGGGTAAAGATGATACATTAAATTTTATAACTATATAAACCAATATTCAAGATCTAACCTTAACAAAAAACAATAATTTGTCTTTATGTTCAAATTCTCAGTTCATTCTAAACCAATATTCTCAAATTCTCAACATTCTAAACCAATATTCAAGAGAATATTAACACAAAACATGTAAATCCTCTTTTCATAATAATCTTCTTATGTAAAGCAATAAACAAAGATTGAGAGAATATTGAATTTGATTTAAAATGACAACCAAAAGATAGGATTTTTGGCACATGATAAGTTAATCTAATTATTCTGGAAATAATAGGATTCTTGGCACATGATAAGTCTAACTAATTATTCTATTATAAAATTTTTATAAAGTGGATTTTATTGAATATTCTAGAGATATCATATATTATTCTACGTAGATGATTGAAAACATTCCTAATTAACATATATGGAATCAAATGCACGGTTATACATAAATCTAAAACATTAATTAAATCTATACATCATGACCAAAAATAATATCTTTAGGAAAATCATTTAAACACAAGTGTCGCATATTTTATAAACACCAACTAATTCTAAAGACATTAATCTATGCATCACGTGACCAAATTAAATCATTTAAACAAAATCAGATCATATTTGAACTTGATCCAATCTATATATATATAATTTTAGAATGTTCATCTATCTATCTATCTATCTATCTATCTATCTATCTATCTATCTATATATATATATATGGGTGCATCCACGAAGGTGGGTTACATTTTTTGGCAACGTGAATTCAACAAAAATGGAAAAACGTACTTCGATCGAGGGTTTATAAAGCACTTGATCGAGGTTTTGTTAAACGCTCGATCGAGCTTTTTGTAAACCATCGGTCGATGGTGCAGAACCTCAGTCAATGGTGTGGAACCTTGATCGAGGGTTAAAGTAGACCTCGATCAAGCATCTTTAACTACCTATAAATAGGCAACATGCCCATCATTTAATTGGATATGGATATGAACTTCATTTGATGGATATTAGTTGCAGAGTAATTGGGTTATATATGTGATTAATCACATCTATGACTCCAATCAATCAGATCTATAACTCCATTTACTCTACAACTAATATCTATACATAAAATCTAGGGAAGTGACAGTAGTAATGCGTTTACTTGTTTTTTCTTCAAGGTATGTACTATTACCCTCAAGTATCATTCTTATAGTCGAAATTATGTTTTATTAAATTTTATTATCATATAATTCTATGTTTGATTTTAATTATATTTGGGTGTCCATATTCGTGTGCACACTCGAATATGTTTTTAGTTAAATTTTTGAAAAACTCGATTAAGCTGCTAGCTCGATCGAGCTTTTCTCTAAATCATTCGATCAATGGTTATAGAGGCCTTGATCGAAATCATAGCTTGATCTTGACATTGTATTTTCATATGCATCATGTAAAGTTTCATTTAATGAAGTCTTCCAAAAGATGCTTGGACACCTCGTAGTTTGAATCCCCATTTAAAATCATGTCATTGAACATTTTCAATTCTTGTCGAAATGAGAGTTAGTATCATGTTTAGTTTCCATACTTTTTGTTTTTCGGATCCCACAGTCGCTATAACACATTTTATTTTATTTATTTTCCTCCATTCTTAGCATTATGAAACACCAAAACAATTAGTCACGTGTTATTGATGTAAGTTCTAATGTCATTCAATAATTTATTACCAAGATTAATTGCAAATGCGTGACATAATAACAATTTTGAAAAGTAAACAATGTACATTGATATAACCCAAGGAAATGAGGTCATATTTTTTTTCATGCTCACATTTTCATCTCTCTAAAGGTACTAAAAATACTTTGCTCCCTTGTATATAAGTTTTAATTTAAATAAAATATAATTATGTGATATGACTCTGAATTTAACACTAATTTTTATCTTAATCATCTTGTTTTATTTCGCCCTGGGCTCTGGTCTTTAAATATCTGACCCGAGGATATATATCGTAGGTATTGTAACATAGTCTTGAGAATCCAGGTCAAATGGATACAACTCACCTAAGTTTAGCTCATCAACTGAATGGCATGCATCATTGCTCTCCTTGTCTCAGTGCAAAAAGAATACTGTGGCAATGATGTATGCAATTCAGTTGATGAGCTAAACTTAGCCGAGTTGTGTCCACTTCACCTAGATTCTCAAGACTACGATCTGATACCTACGATATAGATCCGCGGGCCAGATATTTAAAGCTTAGATCCCAGGGCAGAATAGATCTAGACGATTAAGATAAAACTTAGTGTTTTCAAAGTCATATCACTTAATTGTATTTTTTTTTTAATTAAAAATTATATATGAAGGAACGAATTATTTTTAGTATTTAAAACATTTCACTATAAATGTACCTTCTTTGAAGTAGGTGGATATTCAAACCGAAGCAAAATTATAATGCTTCCATTTAAAAAATGTTAGGGAATATTTTTTGCTTCAAGTTTAAGTTAGAAACTTGATATTGTCTATGATGATATTTTTTCAAGCCATCTCCGATATATACTCCCATAACCTATGTACATATTCATTGGTTTCCTCTTATGGTTGGAGTCTTCACTAGATGGATGTGAAGGCTTTTTTTATTAATCGTGTTTTGCATGAAGAAGTACATATAGAACAACCACAATGCGTTGAGGTTGTTGGTAAAAAGGATCTTGTACGCAAATTGAAGAAGGCATTTTAAAGTCTTCAGTAGGCTCTCCCATTAACGGAAACCGGGTCAACATGACCTCCCAAGTTTCTCACCATGAATGAATTTAATTCAAGGGAACATGAATTACTTGAAGACAAACATTTGTGAATTTCTTTTTTCTTCGACAAAAAAAGGGTCAGTCCATATTTTTTATTTCTAGAAAACATGGACCATATTGTTCATTTGGCATATATGTCATACATAAAAATTGCAAAAAAAGCATCCCAATAAACCCCATAAAAAGGAAACCATAAACATGCATACTCCATCCTTACAATAAAACCTTGACAGGGCATCCAAAATATGCATTGAAGTATCAAAACAGAAAACTCTCCAAGAGAGAAAGGAAAAAGAAATAGGCCAATATTAAAGGCCACAATCCCCAGATCTGCCTTCGCACTCGTTAGCGGCCGCTGTAATGAAAATACACCCTGAAGCATGCCACAACCCCACCAGGTGAAGTGGTTATTGCCGTTACCATCTCAAATGATCACAGGTTAAGCCTTCGCCGCAGAAAAATGGATCTCCACCGCACCTCCACCCCGCCGTAGGCTAGTATAAGGTTCGTCGCGCAATTTTATATTATATTAATTTTTAAGGTATTTTATTATTCTATTTTAATTAAAATATTTAATTAATTTATAATATTAAAACAAATTTATTTTTAATTTAATACATTTAAAAGATTAGAAATTAATTATTTACGTAACTTTCCAAACACTAATTTCACTTGTTTCAAATGTTCCACTGACTTGTTAATGATTAAGATCATTCATTTATAAATAATATTGTTATATTCCCTTGATGTTATGTTGTGGATGGGAAATCAGAAGTTGTACATTGTTACATTCTCTCTATGTTATGTTAGAGATGGGAAATCAGAAGTTGTACATTGTTACATTCTCTCTATGTTATGTTAGAGATGGGAAATCATAAGTTGTACATTGTTACATTCTCTCTATGTTATGTTAGAGATGGGAAATCAAAGGGTCTGCAGTGAGCATGAATATTTCATTTAACGTTTATTATATTATCAATTAATTTTGAGTTTTTAAAAAGAAATATAGAGATTATTTCAAAATGTACATCACCTATTTAAATACATATTAATGTATTTAGATAATAAAATTCAATAAACAGCTTAACTTATAGATGGGAAATCAAATGATGTACCCAAAAACATTTATTATGACCAATTTTTAATAGGTATGAATAATCCACTAACATTTATTATTAATTAATTCTATATTTTTTAAAAGAAATTCATTTGTATTTACATGAAGCTTTACTTCAAAGTATACATAACATACATTGAAATGTATATTAATGTGTATAGGTAAATAAAAGTCAATAAACAACTTTGTGCTTTATTAGCTAATATGACATTATTGTAATTACTTTGAAATATAGTAATGCTAATGCATTCTAATGTGTAACTAAGAGATTGGAAACTAAAAGCATGAGTTTGGAATCTAAGTTTAAATGTGAATTCATGTTTGGATAGTGTTTCAAAATATTTGCACACAAATTTGCATGTTGATTTAAAATGCAAAAAGACAAGGCCACGAGGCACCAAAGAAGAATAGATTTTTTAAATATTTGTTTGAGTTGAGTTTAACTTACATTTGGTTGATTTTTCATAGCTTCTTATTGGTTGTATATGAAACTCTTTTCAAATTCTTGGTTGTAGATGTACAAACCATGACTTCCATGTTTTCTAGATTGGAGAAGATTCGAAAGTGAAACAAGTTGAGCTTCAAACTTGTCAAAATTATTAAATCAATGAAGATATGATAGCACTTGTTAATGTATTATTAAATGTTAAATTTTTTGGCTTTGGTGATAAAATTTAATTCTATAGAGAAATTTTGATCAAATTGGAGATTAGTTATTCTAAAGAAGAAAACTCATAATATTGTAAAGTGAAATTTGAAATGATTTTTTCGTTAAATTAGTAATAATTTTTTTAATCGCTAAAACTAAAATGATGATGGTTAAGAGACGCTAAAACTAAATACATGTTTTCTAGAAATTACTACATAATTTTCTTATAAAGCCAAGGCTACCATGCTTTACAAACATTTTCCTAAGCATGTTTTGGTTTCCCCTTAAAGCCATTCATTCTTAGTTTCCAAAAATAGGCTTATATCTGTCTTTCATCGAAAGAATCCACTTTTTACTTTGCATTTATTTATTCGACAAATATAATTTCACAGATAGAAAATCATAAAATTCCTCCTAGGTGGGCATGACCACAGGCAAAGAAGATGATGAAATCTCCTCCTATGTGGGCATTGATAGAAATCATGTGAAATGAATAATGGTCCATCATTGGAACTATTGTAAGTTATTGTTTGAATCAAGTTCAAGTTGATTACATGTGTCTTATCTATTTTTAGATGTCTATATCCACTATTCTAGGATCTAGAGTTTTCATCTATTTTTTATATATGTAACATGTTCTCAAGCAATAGATAAATAAATTGTGAGTGAGACATTTCTTCTCACAATGTGTGTGATACTCTTGTGTATCTTTCTTTTTTTGTCAAGTTTCTTTATTTTGGTATTAGTGTTAGTATGGAATAATGTATTAACTCCCTTAAGGGAGATCTTGGGATCATGTGAAAGCCTTGACAACTGCTCCTTTTGTACAAATATAGGATTCACCTAGTATATGTGAGAGTAGATTGTTTTGTGGGTGATTTTTTTTCTTGTTTGTTGTTGAGTGTTGTTGTGATTTTGCAAATTACCAGTTTGTGATAGAAGCCACCCATCTTCCAAATAAAATTCACATCCACGGGACAAAGGCTCATCGCATTCACCACATGCCTGTTGGAGAAATAAGACGAGATTCGATATAATGTACTCTTGTAGGAAAAAGTGTATTATTGAATGACAAGTTGGAGCTTGAAACCAAAATTTATCCACTAAAGATCGTATGAGATTGTTGGAAGAGGAGGCATTGCGATCACCATTTTGTTGGGTCTAATACCGATTACAATAGGTTTGCAATTTGACTCATATAGTTAAACAAATTCACATAAGACAATGACACACAAAAACATCAACACATTACACATAAATTACCCTGGAAAATTCTCTCCTGAAGGAACATTCTTTCACGCATTTATTAATCAAATACTATGAAACGGGTCTCTACAACCGTGAATTTCTAGACAACAAATCACACTTCATTACATGATCATGCTACACATTATTACTACCTCATAGTACAATATATCATGCATAGTCATTACATCTTATTTATAGATGCAATATATCCAACTGCTCATTAATGGAAATCCATAGCTTATCCACATTCAATTATTATGTTACATTCGACTTGATTGGGTTAACTTTGATCGAGTTCACATTAAGATTATGGTTGTTCCGTTGACTTCCCACCAACCAAACAACTATTCCAGTCGGTCAGCCTACTAGAATTTCCCCATCTCTAGCCTTCGACTCCTATTGAACTAAACCAGTCGACTATTGAATTTTCCAGTAAATCCACATGCAAAGAATATAGCATTCCCAACATTCTCCAACTTTTTGTCATCCTTCCATAGTTAGTAGATTCAGATATTTAGTTCAATTTAGTAGGGATGGAAAGCCCATCGTTTCCCTACACCAAAAAAACTTTGTTGTGCTTACCATCTTGTTTAATGAGCTTTTAACATTCTTTATTGTGTCTACCTTTCCCAGTAACACTTTTTGGTTCTCTACCATATCCCTCACGAAATGGCATTGAAAATCAATGTGTTACATCTTCGAATGATATGTTGGATTCTTTTCCATGAAGATTTCACTCTGATTGTCACAATCCAACCTAATAGTATGTTGTCTCAACCAAACATCTCAGCAAAACCTCTCAAACCAAACAAATTCCTTGTAGTCATGAGTAGCTACCATGTATTCAATCTCAATAGTCAATAGTATAACAACTAAATTCCTTCTACTCATGATACTAACTACTCTACCAAATATCTTAAACATATATACTCTAGTTGACCATCTGCGATCGAGGTGTCCATCCTAGTCGAAATCGAAAAAACCATGTACATTGATTTCCTTGTTGTCTTTGGGCTCTTCTCCATAACAAATTGCATAATTTTTCATGTCGTGCATATACCTAAATACTCTCTTAATTGTGGTCTAGTTCTCTTTTCCTAGTGTTGACATATACCTACTCAACACTCTGCAATATCCAATCATGTATAGAACTTGACATACATTAGACGACCAATAGCACTAGAATAGGGCACACGAAACATGTACTCTATTTCTTCTAGTGTCTTAGGATGTTATTAAAAAAATAGCTTAAATCCTATAGGAATAGGGACCTTGACTAGTCTACATAAATTGAATCCTCAAATGCTTATCCATATTTATTTATGTATTTGAAGGTAATAAGGATCTTGTATTTTTAGTTTTGCAATTTATGGAAACAATCAAGAGATTTAGCGCCCACACACACACATGTGTGCAAAATATGTGACTAAAATATTCACTTGTCAGTGTCGAAAAATAATAATCAATACAATTTTGCGATAAAAATTAAAAGCAAAATATGCACACACTAGTGCATCCTGTCTAGATCATGTACACATATTTCATTTTTTTAAATTATTATTTTAACATTAAATTATTTTTCACACACACAAGCCACTTGTTAAATGCTCTTCAATTTTTTAAGGACACACGTTTCATTTCGAAATCCAACACAATTCTCTACATTTCATCTTTTAATGACACATCATAAATCATATGGAAAATATGAATTTCGAGTGCTTCAATTTAATACATGGGTAAAATTTCAATTTTTCATTGCCATATTTGGCCAAAAAGAGTTACCCATATTCATGGAATCACCTGAAAGTTAGGTGTACTATAAATTTCTCGTTATTTTCTTGCTCGAACAAACCTCCTGACATTTGGAGTCTTTTCTTTCACCTCTTCGTCACATTCAGACGACTCATCTAAATCCATACTTTCGTTGCTCATTTCAAATTCCTGATTTTATAGTTTTTTTTTAACCTTTTCATCCCTGGAAGTTCCTCGTACTTCTCTAAATATCACATCTCGACTATAAAATTCCTTCCTTGTCACTAGGTTCCATACCTTATACCTTTTCACTCTGTCCTTATACCCTATGAAGATGCACTTCTCCAACTTGTTGTCAAGTTCCGTTATTTTCTCCTTTGGGATATGCACAAAGGCATCACACCCAAACACTCTGAGATGTGTATGAGAAGGGTTTTTACCATCCCATGCCTCATATGGAGTTTCGTCGACCAGATATATCAACAAAAACCTATTCACTAGGTAACACGGTATGTTGACTACCTCTTACCAGAATTCCTATGTGACTCCTACACCATTGAGCATTCTCCTCGCTTTCTCCATCAACGTTGTGTCCATTCATTCATCAAATCCATTTTTTGATACATGTATGGGGCTGTTTTTTATTCATATATACCTTTCTATATACATAATTGGTCAAATGCTTTTCCACATAATTCTCCTATGCATCCAATTCTCAATTCCTTGATCTTTTTACCGGTTTAGTTCTCCACAAGAACTTTGAACTCTTGAAACTTATCAAAAATGTCAAATTTCTTCCTCAAAAAATAAAACCATGTCATTCTAGTGGAATCATATATGAAATAAATGCAATATTGAGATCCTCCTCGTGACGGACGAACACTAGACCAAAGACCTCACTATGTAAGTTTACTCCAGTATTTCCTAAGCCCTAGTAGCACCAGATGAGAATCTTACAAGACTTTGTTTACCATAAATACAATGTTCACAAAAGTCGAATTCTTCAAAGAAATCGGGGGGGGGGGGGATTTAACTATACCTTTACTGTGCATAACATGAATACCTTTCTCACCTATATGTCCCATCAATTTATTCCACAACACAGTTGAGTTGACTAGACAAGCATATGTTCCTTAGGAATCAAGGCATATGACATTAGTACTTTCGTCAATGTTTGTTCTTCCCAATAGTTTGTACAAGGTTCCAGTATGAACACATCTCATAGGCACCACTACTCCTCATACCATCTTGCATGTATCTTTCTCAAATACACATTGCACACCTATATTACCAATCTTACTAACTGAGATAAGGTTTTGATCCAAACCTGGGATATGTAGTACTTTTGGAAGTGTTCTTATCTTTCTGTATTTTAGTTTCAGACAAACTTTAACTCGTTGGACTATCTTGGTTAGTGAGTCATCTCCTTGTAGAACATCACCACTGTCGATCTTCTCATACTAAAAAAACCACTCTTTGTGAGGTGTCATATGATATGATGTGCCAAAGTCAATCAACCGAGAGTTATGATTGTACTATGTACTTGTGGAGTCCAAATACACATCACCTTTCTCTTCTTGTGAAGGAATACCATCATTTTTTTGACCTTATTTAGACCCTTTTCCTTTATAGACTTCCATCGACTTACATTTTGGTCGATAATGCCTTACTTTACCACATCATCACCATGTTTTTTTCGTTGGATTGGAGGATATAATATTAGATCTTCCCCTTGACTTCGATCTTCTAACATATGTTTTTCCATTTCCTTTGTCCATTAGTCGACCTCTTACCGACAAGTATTTTTGGGTTGCTCCTTTTACGCTGTCTTGTCACATCTCTTCCGAAAACAGAGATGTTACCACATCATCGATATTCAATGTGGTGCCATTACTTCCAATAACCATGACCAAGTTATCCCATGAATCTAGGAAAGAACACAATAGATGGATGCACTTTTACTCATTTTCCATAATCTTATGCATATAAAATTGCTTCACTAAGATGATCACGCATTGACAACTGATAGGAATTGTTATTAAATTCAAAGAGAGGGTTGTACTAAACAAGAGCTAGTTGAAAATGTTGATTCATTTATTGTATTTCATCATGTTGGAATTGTGATTGACTCTAGAGGAGGTTCACTTTTCCTTGCGGATATTGCAAACATCTTAGCACAGATTGGAGAGTTAATTTGTTGATTATGATTGTCTCATCAATAATAATGAATATTAAATTATTTAGCAACTCTAACATTTCTTCAATTCAATCCATTTAAAAGACAGATTAAGACTTCAGAGGGATTCTTGCAACCCCTCCCTTTAATAGAAAGACTCAATAATTCAAAAATCTAACTCATAAAATGAAGGGTGTCCGTTTTTACCTAGAATTCACTTGACACAATTCAACTTAGTTTTGATTTAATGATCACAAAAAACTATTGCAAGTACCAATATCCTACAAAAATTACAAAAATTATTGTTTGCAAGTTACAAGTTGATATTGAATATGAAGCTAAATTGATCTAAAAAATTGAATGCTTTGCAATGCTATTAATCCTTTAATTATTGAGGATTATTTGATGTACTTCCAGGTCCACTAGTTCAATATGTTCTTGATAGGTCTTTGAATCCCTTATTGGGTGGTCATTCTATCATTGGAAACACTAAATATTAGGCCTTCATCCCCTCCAACTCGAACTAAAACAATATAAGATTTATGTGTTGAATGAATCAATATCTTCAAGGGACTAATTCAACACCACTAAATTGACTACATGAAAAACAAGATCTTTGAGATTTAGGTAAAGAGATTAGGAGCATAGCAGAAAAGGTTGAGAAAATACCATATCCAAACCATCAAAATGCTATGGATAACTACCATAAATTCATTCATGTCCTAAGAACCATAGGGATCTAATACCATTGTTAAGAGCCTCTTAATAAGGACAATCACAGAGTGCATTTTCCATTAAGATGATACACATATAAATACAACAAGATATGAACCTTGGTTTCATCTTCCAAGCGATCTCTTGGACTTCATTATGACTCTTCATATTCACTTATGGCGAATGAAAATAGTAATAATAAACTTTTACCAACCCTAAAGGACTAGGTTTCCAACCAATTATAGCCTTTAAACATTTTTCATTATCTATATCTTGTCATTCCTCGCTAGCTATGAGTGTTCTAGTTCATGATTTACTATTTAGACACCTTAAAATCATGAGTCATTCCTCATGTTACATAAAATTTCCCTAGACTTTATTACAATTTCATAATTTCCTTATTACTTGGATGTTGTCCATTACATATACACCACAAGGGATTCGTATGAATTTTAATTAATTTCTCTAATCGTGGCAATTCCATATTATTTTAATCCACCCATCAATTAAGAGATATTGCCACTTGACAAAGGCACCCCTTTGTTACATAAAATTTCCCTAGACTTTATTACAATTTCATAATTGCCAATTAGAGGAAATTTCGACTTCAAAGGGACCTCTTAGGGAAAATTTAAGAAATCAATAAAATAATGCAATGTAGACAATATGTTAATATATCTTTCTAAATTTTTACTTTCATTTAAGTTACACAATATATCTCACTTTTATCATAAATAGTCTTATTTATCTATTTTTTATTTAAATTAATTTATTAGCATGAGATTTAATAAAAAAATTAACCGCATTTTTTATATATCTATTTTATATTTAAATTAGTTTATTAACACAATATTTAATAAAATTCGTTAATCCAAATTATTTTCTAAAAAGTCGCTATCTATCTATTTTATATTTAAATTAATTTATTAGCGCAAAATTTAATAAAATTTGTTAACCCAAATTTAATTTTTAATTTTTAATATAATTTTGGGTCACTTCACTTAATATAGGGGCAAAGAAATTAATTTTATTTTTAATATTTAATATAATTTTGAGTCACATGATCTTTATATGGGCTAAAACATTAAGTTTATTTTTAATATTTAATATAATTTCGGGTCACGTTGTCAACCTTCATGTTTAGGGTAGGTAATTTATATCATTAAAAAAAGCCACCTATACTCAAATTAAATAATTAAAACTTTCCATGTGATATTAAAATGCCTAGTCATACCGACACCCATTTTAAATTTTAAAGGATTTTGATTGGCTTACACATTAGCACAAGGATTTCCTAAGTCCCATTTTAGGTTCAAATCCCCTCTAATAAGTTAATACTCTTATGTTGTCCATTATATACACCCCAAAGGATTTGTATGAATTTTAATCAATTTGACTAATCATGAGAATTCCATATTATTTTTTAATCAATTTGAACCCTCTCCTAAACTAGTCTTTAACTAGCTAGGATAATGCCACCTTTATGTTAAGGTGCATGCCCATTTTTCCTTGTGGAATTTTCACAACTTATAATTTGAGTTATGTAGGATCTATTGATTTCCTACCCTTTAATCTAAGATCTCCATGTCTTCCAAATTCCTAATAACTATATACATCCTCATACAAATATTTTAACTTAGTTCAATTAATTGACAATATTTTCTTCCGATAGGCATTGTCCTTATTTAGGATTTATAATGAATCTGATCGAGTTGCACTTCTATGATTCGACAACAATTTTCCAAAGGGTTACTTGTTTAAGGGATGCATTTAATTAAAGAAATTAGTTATCATATAGAGTTGCACTTCTATGATTTGACAACAATTTTCCAAAGGGTTACTTGTTTAAGGGATGCATCTAAAGAACTTAGTTATCATTTCTACTTCATCATGATTATGACAATCTTAGAATCTTACATCACATTTTAGGTTAGGCCACTACTCCTTGTCGATTCCGTATATTAATTTATTACAAAGTGCATTCTTATCATTTGTTTGTGGACTTCCAAAACACATCATATTCTTTTGAAGTATCTAACTATATCAACCTTATAAATTGTTCATAAGTTATCTTCATTAGAAAAATGACAAACTCACCTTTTGTCCTTTCTTCGTGATGGTCTCTTCTTAATTCCCTCTAGTTTAGGCGGGCCTATGTCCATAATGTATAGCTTAAGGGAAACACTTAATATATATATGAATTCCTACCTTACACGCATATTTCTATGTCAACAAACTTCATTCAATACATAAATTTTTTCTCAATCATTCTATAATGAATGCATCAAAGTGTTCCAGGGTCAGTGCAAGAAGATGAGGGACCTTTTAGATGCAATCCTAGTTTTCAAAAACATGATCACGTTACCAGAAAATACAACATGTTTCTGCTACATAGCAAGTCTTGCTATGGTTCAACCCGAGCCTGACATGTCATGGGACATGTAGGATAGGAAACCATATTGCATACATGTTACATAACTACAAAACGCTCTCATGATCTGTAGTTATAAAATGTGTACACGATTTGGAAAACAAAAAATAATTTATATACATAGGCCGTAAACCCGCGGCCTATTTTACCTATCAGGAATGCGAAAACGGTGGTCATTTGGAGCGTTTTGGAGCAAGTTATGTGCTTGGGATTGTTGGAGGAGCTGATTTAGTTGGAGGGGAGGAGATTCTATTAGTGAATTATCATCCAACAAGGTAATTCAATCAGCCAAAGCATTTTTTTTGTCAATTTTTAACCTATAATTGTGTTTTTTAATAGAATAATCAACCCAACAACTCCCAAGCTAATGTTTGATGGATTCAAACTAAAATAGGCTATAAGAATAAAAAACATCATGTCTAATAGATATTCAATGTCCCAAAAGGATAGAAATATATAAAACAATCACAAGTATAGAGTGTGTGTGGAAGGAGGCTAAAATTATAAGGCAAGGGTTTTAACAATTAAAAAAAGCATATATATCTACTTTCAAATTAAAGACAAACAAAGATAGAAATCCCACATCATAATGATATTGAGAGGCATAAATAAAAAGGAACAAAAATACTATAAGAGAGACACAAAATTACTACTGAGTAGGGTTCTAAACAACACATATCTCATAATTCTCCACAATATGCAAGAGAGAGTAATGGACAAGCTAGCTTATGTTCCAATTACAATAGAAGCCCTAGATATTACACACCAATTGGTAGAACTAACATAAAAATACGGTATAAGGCACACGGTGTAAGAAACCCATGTTAGCAAACATAAGAACACGGATTCTGCTTCTTTTATCCTATAAACATAATAAATAAAATTAGAAACATGTGAGACCATAGGTCTCCCTAAGATCCCTAGATCTAGCAAAGACATAAATGACTTTATTGAAACAGTCTATGCCCCTGCATCACTAGGTTTATCAACCATTTTTTAAAATAGCAAAAACAATGTGTAATATATTTCTACATGTCGAGTCTCTCAGCTCATCTACAACCAATTGTAGTCCAGTCCACAAATTCTCCATTTTCCATGTAACTTTTGGTTGATTTCCATGGTTATACAACAATGGAATTGGTGAACACCCATGAACTACCTAGAGTGTGTCGTGAGAGTGTTCCCAACCATGATCGAGTCAATTGTATTTAGAGGATATGGTAGCAGCCCTGTATCACCCCTTTTCTTGCCTCACATGTCCTAATAGTCCCTTGGCCCTTTCTTTTACATATCCAAGGGATGTAAAGGCCAAAACATGCCAAAATAGCACTCCTAAATTAAAATAAGTTTAAACCCAAGTGTGCATGGAAAAGTCACCAATGAGGGTGAAGAAGTGCCTTAACTTCTAGAAAGAAGTTGAATGAAACTCACTATTTAATTGTTAAATGTTTAATTTTAAGTTTTAAATGTATGTAAGTGAATGCCATTAAATTGCTTACTTGAGTTTTCCTTAATTTACATTTTCAATTTTGAAGAGATGTCATTATATACCATGTATATGTTTCTAATGATTTCCTTACTGATTTTTTTATTGCAGTTGTGGCTATGGACACCAATGCTGAAATACTGATTGAGCTTGCCCAGTTGAGACATCTCAATATTGATTTTAATGGTGGTGATAGGATTCGACGTTCACTTGCATCCACTTTGGATGCGATTGTTGAGACTATTACATTGTCAAGCAACATACTATATGATATTACATCACATAGAGAAAGATAAAGACAAGAGTACGTTGATGGGCTTGGCTACAGTGCAATAAAAAAGTTAAAAATTACCAAAGAGCATATATTTTCATTGTTTAGGGACCCTCGCACGGGGGAATTCCCAAATGCAAATAGGCCACATATCTCTACCGAGTGGTGCACATATCAGCCATTTGTTGATAACTGGATGGACAGATGGTATATGGTTTTTGATATGCCACCACACAACAATAGGGAAATCCCCTTGTATTTCCTTCAGAAGATGTATGCAGAGTTCATGTTGGGTAAACACATAAACTATTTTGATATATTGGTGTTTTAGGGGACCGGTGGGGGGATGCCCCCAAACCGACCCAATGCTAGGCTTCAAGACGTTGATCACCCTATCCCTGCACCTCGCAGGTAGTTGCTTGGGCCAGATGTCCCACCTATACATCATGTTATTCCATAGACACGTGATGCATTTTTGAGTTTGGCACGGGCTGTTGTTCGCCATAGCACTATGGTTCAACATATCGGTGAGGAAGGGACATCTGTCCCTGGTGTGGTACATACACCAGGTCGTCATGGTGCAGGACCATCTTCTAGTGTAGTACCACCCACTAGTTCAGTACCCCCATCTACTGCAGCACCATCTACTAGTGTAGCACCATCAGCACATTCCCAACCTACTTTTGAGCCTCACAAGTTCACATCGTGTGGTCATCCCTATTATGGTATTTCGTTAGATGTTTTGTTCAGTGGGTTTTTGAGTGATGTATGTATATGGTTACTTGTAATAAATTATTCATTTATTCTCCTCTTTGTACACATATGTATAGTTTGAGCTAATATATTAATTTTGTGAACTTGCAGTTGATGCTTTATGCCGGCAGTGACACCCTAGAGTTTCATGTTCCACACTCTACAGAGGGGCATGACATTCCATCCACTGATCCTTTGGTTAGTGGAGAGATTCCTATAGCACCCATTTCCGTATCTCACACCGAGGTAAAAATTTTAAACTTTCAGTTTTTTAATACTTGTTAATTTGTTAATTTCCACATACTGTACATGTTAGTTCACTAATGTTATCTATGGTCTAATATTTACAATTATTAAACTTGCAGATGCTAGATCCTTTACGGGGGAAAGCAGTGATGGAGGTAGGATCCATGGTCGTATCGACCGAGGAAATATCTGGGAATGACATTCCATCCATTGATCCCTTGGTTGGTGGAGAGATTCATATAGCACCCATTGTCGTATCTCACATTGAGGTAAACATTTTAAAAATGTCAGTTTTTTAATACTTATTAATTTCTTAATTTCCACACATTGTACATGTTAGTTCACTAATGCTATCTATGGTCTAATATTTATAATTATTAAACTGGCAGATGCCAGATCCTTCACAGGGGAAAGCAGTGATGGAGGTAAACATTTTAAACATTTAAAAAATTTCATTTTTTGAATACATGTATGTTCGTTGAATCATGCATGTCTAAATACATGAACTCTTTTTTACTATAGGCACCAACCGAAACACCTGGAGCCTTTGCTAGAGTTGTATCTCCTCATAGGCCATTTGTGGACAAGGTTCATGTGTATATGAGGCAGCCTACTCCTAGAAAGAGTCAAGTTTTCCATGACCATGGAGATATTGATACCATGGTAATTTGTATATCCTTTGATGATATTTTTTGGTTAACTTGAAATCCAGTGCATAAAATGTTTTGTTAATGTTTGATTTGCATGTTTTCTACATCAGGAGCTAGAGTTTACTATTGAAAACCTTGCAGGGATGGTTGATGTAGCAGTCAGTGCTGCATCTACAATGGAAACAAGTCACACAGAGGTACAACTATTTCAACATGATTGTTACATAGTTTATTATTGTTGGTATATGTTTATTCATGCATTTCTAACTATTTCAACATTTGGTGATTGTAGCCACCAGCAGCAGGAGTTATTCATGCAGCAGTCAATGTGGTATCTACAATAACAACAAGCCACATAGAGGTACAACTATTTGAACATGATCTAGACATAGTGTGTTATTGTTGTCTATTGTTTATTCATGCACATTTCTAACTATTTCAAGATTTGGTGATTGTAGCCACCACCACCACCATGAGTTCCTGCCCCCTTTGGTTCAACCATGGATGCGACCATCCTTGATGTTCAACCAACAGCTCCATCTGCTACACAAGAAACAAAATCCCCTTTGTCACAGTCTCTCATTGAGGTGAGATGTCCATTAATGACCAATTGTTTCATGCAATGTCCATTAACATTTTGATAATTGTTGAGTTAATTTAGATATGGTATTTTATTGAGCTAATGTGTTAGTACATAGTTAGTTGAATTTAACAATTGATATCTAATTTGCAGGATCCATAGATGCACACTAGTCCTAGAGTTGTTCCTACAGGATCAACCTTGAGAAAGAACAAGAGGAAGCTTGAGTTTTGATGTGTCTTATGGGATATGTACATTTCGATACATGTACATGTGGCTTGGACAGTTTTGGATACATGTACTTTTGGAGACATGTACATTGACATTTCACTTACATGTACATGTGGATTGGATAGTTTTGGATACATGTACATGTGACTTGGATAGTCTTGGATAGTTGTGGAGACACATGTACTTTTGGTTACTTTTGGATATATATGTACTTTTGGAGACATGTACATTGACATTTCAGTTATAAATGAATCATACATTTCACTTTGAATTTGTTATTTGGTTTCCACATGTTCTTGTGTCAATCTATTGTATTGATTTGTGAGGATTATCTATTACTTATGAATGCACTATGTCAAAATAAAAAACTATTATATTTAAAGGTTTCAATGATATCAATACATGCACACTAAAGTCAAAGTTCTTGCTCGTGTAATTTAATAAATATAAGTGCAATACAATGTATTTAAAGGTTTCAATTAACTCACTACTTGCACACCAACTGGATATATCTAATTAAAAATTGTGAGTTTGGATTCATTAAATTACAACTTAAGTCAATGCTCAAGTGTAATTTAATAAAACCAAGTGCAATACATGCTTCACATTTCATCAACAACCAACAACACTATTCAACAAACCTCATGCACCCAATGACTAATCACTCAGCATTAAAGGAACTACAATAGATTCCAAAGACTGAGAACCAACTTCGTGAATCAACATGATTTGAAGCATAAGTCCACCGGATTTGAAAAAGTTCAGTTCGACATTAGATTGATTCTGAATTGAGTTGTGACACTAAGATAATACTAGGGTTAGGATTAGGGTTTCCTTGGTAGGGTTATGGTTATGGGCCATGCATGTTAAAATCCCACTTCACGAATCCAACAGAATCGATGGTTCATTGATCGGAGGCCCGAGCATCGATCTATGGAAATTTGCAGGTCACCTCCAGATACTGTTCAGGGACACTTGGTGGATTTGTGCCTGGTGCGCAAAAAGCCTCGCGGATCCACAATTTTGAACTCCTTCAAATACTGGTAGTGTGTTTGGGCATGGGAAATATGGCAACACCAACTGCATCCTCACCATCTGTGGCTTTCCAGCTTTGGCCCTCGTTGGCGTAACTACATTGTCCCCTACTCAGCAAAACCCTAGCTTAAGAAACCACCGTAGATGGAGGTCATCGGGCAATGGACAGGAGGTAGATGCCCCCCCCCAGCTAAAATCCCATGTCATGAATCCAACGGAATCGACGGTTCATCGATTGGAGGCCCGAGCATCGATCTATGGTGAGTTGCAGGTCACCTCCAGATACCGTTCAGGGACACTTGGTGGACTTGGGCCCGGTGCGCAAAAAACCTCACGAAGAGACAATTTTGAATTCTGTCAACTCCTACTAGCATGTTTGGGCATGGGAAATATGGAAACGCCAGCCGCATCCCCACCATCCCTGTATTTCCATCTTTGGCCCTAGTTGGCATGACTGCATTGTCCCTTACTGAGCGAAACCCTAGCTTCAAAAACCACCATAGACGGAGGTCATCAGGAAATGGACAGGAGCGAGAGGCCCCCCCAAAGCTAAAATCCCACATCATGAATCCAATGGAATCGACAGTTCATCGATTAGAGGCCCGAGCATCGATCTATGGTGAGTTGCAGGTCACCTCCAGATACCGTTCAGGGGCACCTGGTGGACTTGGGCCTGGTGCGCAAAAAACCTCACGGAGCCATAATTTTGAATTCCATCAACTCTTGCTAGTGTGTTTAGGCATGGGAAATATGGCAATGCCAACTGTATCCCCACTGTCTGTGGCTTTCCAACTTTGGCCCTCGTTGGCGTGACAACATTATTCCCTACTGAGCAAAACCCTATCTTCAGAAACCACCGTAGACGGAGGTCATCGGGTAATGGATAGGGAGGAGAGGTCCTCCTAGCTAAAATCCCACATCATGAATCCAAAAGAATCAACGGTTCATCGATCGGAGGCCTGAGCATCGATCTATGGCGAGTTGCAGTTCACCTCCAGATACCGTTCAGGGACACCTGGTGGACTTCGGCCTGGTGCGCAAAAAACCTCATGGAGCTGCAATTTTGAATTTTGTCAACTCATGCTAGCGTGTTTAGGCATGGGATATATGGCAACACCAACTGCATCCCCACCGTCGATGGCTTTCCAGCTTTGGCCCTCGTTAGCGTGACTGCATTGTCCCCTACTGAGCGAAACCCTAGCTTCCGAAACCACCCTAGATGGAGGTCACCGGGAAATGGACATGAGGGAGAGACCTCCCCCTAGCTAAATTACCATGTCATGAATCCAATGGAATCGACAGTTCGTCGATCGGAGGCCCAAGCATCGATCTATGGCGAGTTGCAGGGAACCTCCAGATACCATTCAGGGACACCTGGTGGACTTGGGCCTGGTGGACAAAAAACCTCACGGAGCCACAATTTTGAATTCCATCAACTCCTGCTAGTGTGTTTGGGCATGGGAAATATGGCAACGCCAACCGCATCACCACCGTTTGTGGCTTTCTATGCATCAACGACTTAATGTTACTTTTGAGTTGTCGAGTTGTCATTGCTAGCATGTTGTTTTGTTTCAGGATTTTTATAATAAATGATCAATGAGAAACATTAGGAAATGAGTTTATTGTTATCTTTTAATTGGAAATTAAAATCCTTAATAAAATCATATCTTTTAATTGAAAATTAAAATATCACAATTTCAATTACACCAATGACCCAACATGTCAGCCTCCCAAAATTTTCTATTATGCATTACATGAAACATTAACCTTTCGAAAGCATGAGAGGTTCCAAATTTTGTTTGTTTATTAAGTTTATCACTTAATATCTTCACATGCATGATGTTTACCTACTTCACATGCATAATGTTAGTGCATGTTACTTTTTTGAATACTTCATATGCATAATGTTGAAGCATGTTACTTTTGAGTTGTTTGTGTCAATATTAGTAGGTTATTTTCTTCCACTTTCAATGTTCAAAAAAACATAATCAACTAAAAATAAAGTTAAATAAATCTCTTATTATCTTTTATTATCTTTTAAGTAGAAATTAAACTTCTCAATGAAAAAAATGAGATGAAATTCCAACACTACTAGACACTACCCCTTTGGCAATGGACATGCGGGTATAAGAGGTGAGTTGTCAAGAAGGAAATTATACAAGCCTTAAAACATAAGTTTATTGTTGTGGCATCTTGTTTCCATCATCCTAGTTGTATATATCGGCTGAAAACATTGACAATATTACCTACTTGAAAAATTAGGGTTTTAGTCCTGTAAGAGAGCCTAGAAAGAACTTTGATAGGTATGACCTACAGAGGTACATGTATGTATTCTAATCTTATGTATATCATGTGAATGAGATCTTGAAATGTTCATATGATTGATATATATGGTTTATTGATCATATGTAAAATCTGGCATGTTCATTAACTTGACATACAAGAGAACTTCTGGCATATTTATAAACAACATTATGGAAAATTTTGCATATCAAGAACACAAAATTGACATATTCATAAGAAACATACATGGGAAAATTAAAATTATGATACATACCTCATCATGTTGGATCCCACCTATTATCATACAACCAAGCCCTCAGGATCATCTCTTATAATGATGGTCTCCATTAGTCTCTCGTTCTCTGTATCCGGTAAGAAGTAGCGTACCTTCGATGAGTTTCAGCTAGGCATTGTTTGTACCTGGAAGTTTGTACCAATGATTAAGTTGGTAAAGTGATACACACTTGCACCTGGTTGGTAATCCCTGTAAACATATCCACCCTTCTTTCTTGCATTGTTGTCATGTGTAAGGTATTCACCTTTAACAACCATAGACCCAATCGGGAAGTGGTTGTTTTCATTATCAGCCATGGACATAATGAGGGTTTGCTTTCCCTCTATACAATGTGCCAACTAGTAATCACCACCCCATTCACTATCTTTTGAGGAAACCACTGCATATATGTGTCCTGCATAGTATGATTGTAGGTATATGTTCAAATATTTTTCATGTGATACAAGGCCATTAATGTGAGTTTCAAGACTATGTAAATTTTACAAAAAAATGTTAAGGAAATGCATCATACCAAGTTGTACAAGGTCTGATACATGATCAAAATCTATAGAAATAGACGATTGGTCTTCTTCCAATGGAGTTAACTCAACAATTGCACGCTGATCAAGTGGAAGTGATATGTGATCCCATCCATTAACCCAATCCAATGATTAACACACATCCCAGTCACCATCACAACAAGGCGGGCAAAAACAAGCAAGTTTTCTGGTCCAAATTTCAAATACTGGGCTATCATAGATTTGAACCGAATGAAATCCATGAGTCCCAGGAACAGTTTTGCATTCCCATGCATGTGAACAATCTATGTCTACCACCTCCCAAAAAAATCTCTCTACATGTCTCTTTCTTGTGGATTCTACTCGCATAGGTGATTCCTCTCCCATTACTGACGTGCACCATGTGACTATAGATTGAGCATTTCAAATAGTAGATATTGTAGATAATTTCAATTCCTCTCTTCGTAGGGCTGTTTTGACACATGCTCTGGCTCCATCATGCTCTCCTTTACCATGCCCAGTCTCAAAATAGTTCCACATATGTGGAACTTTGTAGTTTTTATGCAATGAACAAAACCATTGAAATATGCGTGCATTTTTGAACTGACCAGCACATCCATCAGACCAAATCCAGTGTCGATCCATCTATATGTTCCTACCCTTCAAATGATCATCGAACATGATGAAGCAATGACACACATAGTGGAAGTCATGGCACCTATCATCACTTATGTAGAAGTGATATTCCTTTAGAATTTCTATTTGCTCTTCAATACTATTTGGGCCATGCCTATATATGATATGCACCATCAAGGAAACCTGCTCAGAGTGAAAATACCGACTTTGGATCTCATTTTGAGGTTGCAGAGTGTAGTTCTCGGCAAAATCAACAACTGGAAGTATAGTACCACAAGGAAATGTATCTCTGCATATTCTAAACTTCTCATCCTGTCATCGTGCCAAGTGGACATGCTGAACATATTGATGTGTCTTTTCAATAAATTCCTTGACAAAGACACTAACTTGTACCTATTGACACAAAATGATCTCAATATCAGTTTTTTTTTAAGTAAGGAATGAAATACAACCGTTCAAACATAAATTTATAGATAAATGCATGTACCTGAGATGTCACCAATTGTATTTTTTTGCTTTCTTTCCCTCGGGCTATTTCATAGTTGATATATTTGAAGCTTTCATGTCTGTAACCATATTCCCAAATTCATTGTCTCCAGTCTCGTGCATACATTGGCTCAATAATGCCATTCCAGCATAGTTGGAGCAAGTTCCATCCAAACAGTATTTTGCATAGTAAGTTTGCCCCTCAAGCCTATTGCACATGATACTATGAATGAATTCTCTTGATGAGGTCGGATGTATTGTCAAGGAGCAATCCTGGACATGGTTAGTATGCAACACACGACGAATGTAAAAAAATGTTTCATACTAATATTCATATTCTACATGGTATCTACAACAGCAAGTGTTACGAAGAGTATTTATTCTAACATACCAAGGCTTATATTTCTCCAAAGATATTTGCCCCAAATTCAATTGTCTATGTTCATTCCTAAATTTCTCGTATAGTTCTGTCTGTGTTATATCAAGAAGATGCTTAATATGTGGTTCACAATCCTTTGAACCCCTTCTCAGTTTTAGTACATCCTTCCGGTTTGAAGAAGGCCTTGTGTGATCATGCCAAAAGCTTTGCACTAGTCCCTTTACTGCATCAACTAGCTTCATGTCACGACGTGGCAATCGACCAATAAAGGCCCAAAAATCTATCTGGGTGGTTGTGTCAAGATGTTCTCTTCTAATAGAATACCTACGGAGGGTTTTTACATTCAAATTAACTAGTTTAGATGTAGGCTTCAGAAAAGGAAAGGACCCCGGTGTTCTTATTTACAATTTCTTGTGACAACACACAACGAGCCGTGTTGCTGTCCTTTGACTGTGTGTTCTTACCAATTTTACCAAAGGCATCTACTAAGCTTTTAACTATATGAGAACGTGGTCTAGAAGTCTTTACCATCTTTATCCCTAACCATTTCCTAACAATATTCATGCCCCTAGATTTTAACAATGATAAAAATAATCTACATTTATCTCCATCACATTTTGAAACAAAATATTTATTTAGTATCTATTGTGT
>LPNX010313117.1:915-8415 GCA_001517045.1 Pseudotsuga menziesii | reverse complement strand
CCATGATCTAAATGGTTGATAATCAACGTAAGTAATGCAACTAAATTTTGGTGTTAATTCTAGTGGCTCTCACATTTTTTTTTTTTTTACTTTGTGAATGCATTTTTCTACACGGACGTTCCTTAGTCGAGATTTCACAATGTGACATTCTTATGTTATTGGGATTATGTCCATATTTTATGTTTTTGAGACCTAGTATGTTCCTTAGTTAAGATTCCAAAACATGAAATTCTTATGTTATTTTGCGATTATGTTCATATTTTATGTTATCGAATGCTTGTATGGTTTACTTTTAAATCTCTTGTGAATTTTGTGATAGAAGAAGGCTACATGGTAAGTTGAAAGTAATAAATGCAATTAAATTTAAAAGTATTAAATGGAATTAATATAAGTGCAAAGAACAATAAATGATGTAAACTATGTTTAACATCTCTTAATATAAAACATATTTAGGTTGTTTAGTCAACCGACTTGTTCTATATAAATATTACACATTTTCATTTGTCACTAGTAAAAAATGAGAAATAAGTGACTAGGTGACCAAAAACTTTGGTCACCATGGTTTTTTCAAGGGATAATTGACAAAAATTGAGAAATTTTAAGGGAGCTAACTAAAAATGACCAAGATAAATAAATAATTTGATGTGAGGATAAGAACTAAACTAAAAATGACCACATAACAATTGGTCATTTATTTGGTCATTTTTAGTTGCGTCTTTGAGACAATGGAAATTGCAATTATAACAATGAATTTGTACAGTTTACTAAATTTTAACAGTGCAAATGGATTTGGTTCTAGGAGTCTATGAATCAATTTTCCATGTTAAAGGGGGTCTCTCTACACTGTTAAAATTTAGTAAATTGTAACATTAGAGACGCATTGAGAGACATGAGCTAGTGTCGAAACATGATGCCATAAGCGAACCTAGTGAGCTTTTTTGCAAAATAATTTCATCTATATTGTCACATCTAGTTCGATGTGCCTATCACGTTCATATCTTATTTTACTATTTTTTGTTTTGTATTATTCATTGATAGATCTACCAAGTTGCATCACATCCATCATCATAGTGTGGTTATAAAGTCAAGTCTTGGATATTTGCTGATATCTATCGGCATTGTAATGTTGCAAAGTTGATGTCATTTAAAATAGTCAAGTCTTGTATATTACGATAGGGATGAAACTAACCAGCATAGATCCATCTTAAGCCTAAATCTATCAACCACTAAAAAATATCCAATTTTTTGAGATGTAATTTAAAAATAATAATTACAATACATTAAATAAATTAAATGAAATCAGTAACTCCGTCCTTAAGTTAAAATAACAATATTACCCATGCACATTACACTTTTAACAAATTTTCATATGAAAGACAATACGATGTAAATACCCCATTTAAAACGCCATTAAATTTAGCCCAATGAAGTCAATCATCCAAGTCGGCCATGACCAGCACCATTGATTTTTTAAAAGTCCAAATGAATGATTATTTATTAAAACTCACAGGCACTATTGTAAAACTCACAGGCACTACTGATCTTCGCGGTCGTGAGAAAGTCAATTTCCAGTAAGCAGATCACATCGCAGCAATCGTATTTGGAATAATGGGAGTCAGAAAAAAGGTTCGTTCAAACTTTCATCGTATTTGCGAGAAGAGAGGAAAATGATCCACCTTTCAGTTTACATATTTTTCAACAAACAAGACGGTGGAATGCAAAGGCAGCCAGTTACGTGTTAAAGATGTTAGCAACACACAACAAGAAAAGGCCTTTGTTTTTACAAAAGCTCGCTCAAATGGAATCAAATATTTACAATCTTGAAAGAAAATTCGAGTCAAAGATCGATAATCTACATTTGAAACTCACAGAACAAGAGAAAGAATTCAAAGAACAATGTCGAAGTAGAGCTGAGAACTGCCGGGCTGACATTTCTAAACAGTTGCAAGGTGCTGAAGAAATATTTAAGGAAATTTTTGAAAAAAGAATATTAGAAGGTACTGTTTTGCAGTTGAATGATGAAATTCAGGTGATATCTACAGAATTAGAGGCAGCTCAAACAGATTGGAAATTGGAAAAAAATGAGCTTTTATCACAGATTGTAGCAGCAAGACAGGAGATTGAGATCGTTAAAGGAAACCAAATGGCAGAGCACGCATGGAAGACTGATAAGGACAAGTTTCTGTCTTCATTGGTTGCTTATAAGGAAAAAATCCATGAGATGTCTATGCAAAAAGAAATGGCTTTAGTTCAAACTAGGGTAGAAACGATTGAAATGCAATCCAGGTTGAAAAAATTCAAGGCAAGGGCACACGAATTTCTTGAACATAAACATTTGTGGGTTTCTGAAAAAGAAAATTTGGAAAGCAATGTTGCAGAGCTCCAAACAAAGCTTGATCCATTTGCTAGTGAAAGGGGATTACTGAATCAGAAAAATAGAGAGCTAAGCTTTGAAGTAGAGTCTTTGAAAGCCAAGTTGAATGTGCATAATGCAAAATTGGTTCTCTTGGAAGACGAGATGAAGCAAAACGTGAGAGTTCTGCAGAAATGTAGAACAAAAAAAAATTAGTTTGCAATCCGAGTTGAATGAATCCAAGGAAACGATTCAGAATTTGCTAAGTATTATGGAACAAGACGGGCATTTATGGTACGAGGAAAAGAGAAATTTGAAAAACACTGTTGGAGAGCCGCAAAAATACCTTGAGTTCATGAGTAGTAAAAATGTATCAATAAACAAAAAGATTAAAGATATAATCATTGAAGTGTATCTCTTGAAAAGCCGGGAGAATGAGTATAATGCTACACTGGTTTGTATGGAAGACGAAATGCAGGTTTTAAAGGATGAGTCTTCAAGCAATGAAGAGAGGGTACAAATTTTGCTTTCCAAAATTGCAACAATAGAAATTGAAATGAAGAGGCTTGTGGAACAGTTGAATGAAGAAGTTGAACAAAGTTTATATTTAATTAGGCAGTACAAGGTAACACAACATTCTCTTCAACAACGAAATGAAATCTTACAAAAGGAGGTGGACAGAACTGGGCGTTTTCTAAGAGCACAAAATCAGAGAATTGAAGAACTAGTTGAATATTTGGAGACTGCTCTGCATTTTGATGTTGAACTCAGAGAACCTCAACCTTTGCAGGTGAGGTCACTCGTCCAAGAAAATGGGAAATCAAGATCGGACGGTTCGTCAGAAAATGGAAACCCAAAATCAATAGGTTAGCTGGAGAGAGAAAAGCCAAAGTCAGATCAGGTGCAAGAAAGATCAAATGGTTCGTAGAAAATGGGAAGCCAAAGCAATTGGTTCACTGGAGAAAGGAAAATCAAATCCAAACCAAACACCGTCAAATCTCGTGCCTGAAATACAAACACCAAACAAGGTGCCTGGAAAGCGAACACCAAAGCGGATTTTTGTAAAGAAATTCCCAAATAAAAAACCATGGCGGTGATGAAGATGGCTTCATAGGCATATATCCTTTTTCATTGTTTTGTAGTTTTTTTTTATCCAAATGATTTGTTTTTAAAAAAGGTAAAGATTTATTTTAAATCTAGATTTATTGACCATTTTAATGAATTTAATTTTTTTAGGTGTAATTTTTTTGTTTTGGAAAAATTTATTCCTCCAGATTGTTAATAGTTCGTGATATATTTAGATTGGAAATTAATTCAATATAATTCAATATTTTTGTTAAAACATCTTCTCAATACTCCGTACAGTATAAAGTGTATAAGTAGTACATATTGTCAAGTTTCTATTTGCTTTATGGGGTGGCGTCATTGTGCTTTAAGTCTATTTATGTTTTTTTTATTAAAACATTAACCACATTTTAAGTGTCAATAAGTGCCAGTTATCCATGCCTCAACTACATGTAAACTAAGATATTATACCCATAAAATAAATTTTTATCATCTTCCTTCCTAACCACTGCAAATTGTAAAATATCAACAACTATCCATGTAATTAGGTTATATAAGAATCGTGATATTGTTGTATAATCAATCTTTAATGTATCATTAAAAGATTTAATTTTTACTTATATAAGCTTTAATATCTCATATTTTGGGCTACATTGACCCAATTAACAAGATTAACCGAGTGTAACAACTGTACAACCAAGGTTCAGTTTATGGTTGTATCTTGTTACATGGTTAAATGCATATTCATTAAGATTTCAATGAGCTTAGTTAAATGGTTATTGTTTATTCAATAGATGCTTTAAATTTATTTTTAATCCCAAGCATCTTCAAAAATGACCGATGACATGTACTCATTCACTAAACACAAGTATTGAATAATTAAGAAAAAATAATTAAAAGTGTAATTTTTTATTCTTAAATTATAAATTTTAATTCCAAAAATATCAATTTCAATTTTATGATTGTGATTTTTTTCCAAAAGTATCAATTTTATTACTTCATTTCATACCTCTTTTGTATATGGACCATGCACAAATAAATAGTTTATTAATTCTCCTATTTTTACCAATAATCCACTAAATTTTTTTATTAGAAATTCCATTTTTTGCACATTTTTTGAGAGGACACCTTAATTTCTAGACTTAAACACCCCATATTCCCCAATCCACTCCCACATGCAACCGACCCCTACCACCCACCATATTGTAATATCCCTTACTTGTTCGTGTTCCTTTTTTTTTATTGCATGTCTCAATTGAGTTGCATAAACCGCCAAGATTTTATTTTTTGACTTGAAAGTGTGAACATACTGAACATTTGGATTTTATATATCAATCCATAATATGACTATGGAAAATATTGTAAATATATTTATAATGAAGAGATGTAAAACAATATTTTAGGACAAGTGATGACAATCATTCTTTTTCCAAGCAATTTAAGGCAATGTGCAAAAGAGTTCCATATAAACAAAAGAGGAACTCTACGAACTAATATTTTTTAGCAACCTTAATTTATTCCATGTCTTTGGGCTCTTTTCCATAACAAATCACAGAATTTGTCATGTCGTGCATATACCTAGATACTCTCTTAATTGTGATCTAGTGCTCTTTTCCTCGTGTTGACATATACCTACTCAACACTCTGCATTATCCAATCATGTAAATAACATGGCATACATTTGACTACCAATAGCACTAGCATAGGGCACACGAAACATGTACTCTATTTCTTCTTGTGTCTTAGGATGTTATTCAACAAATAACTTAAATTCTATAGGAATAGGGGCCTTTACTAGTCTACATAAATTGAATCCCCAAATGCTTATCCATACTTATTTATGTATTTGAAGGGAATAAGGATCTTTTATTTTTAGTTTTGCAATTTATGTAAACAATCAAAATATTTAGCGTGCAAACACACACACATGTGTCCAAAATATGCGACTAAAATATTCATTGGTGGGTTTCAAAAAATAATAATCAATATAATTTTGCATGAAAAATTAAAAGAAAAATATGCACGCACTAGTGCATCCTCTCTAGATCCTTTACACATATTTCATTTTTTAGAATTCTTAATTTAACATTAAATTATTTTGCACAGACACAAGCCACTTGTTAATTTCTCTTCAAGTTTTTTAAGACACGTGTTTCATTTGGAAATCCAATACAATTATCTACATTTCATATTTTAACCACATGTCGAAATTCATATGGAAAATATGAATTTCGAGTTCTTCAATTCAATACATGGGTAAAATTTCCATTTTTCATTTCCATATTTGGAAAAAATAAGTTACCCATCTTCATGGAATCATGTGAAATTTAGGTGTACTATACCTTTCTCATTGTTTTCTTTCTCAAATAGACCTCCTCACATTTGGAGTCTTTTGTTTTTCCTCTTCGTCAGATTCAATCAACTCACCTAAATTCATACGTTCATCGCTCATTTAAAACTCTTGATTTTCTAGTTTTTTTTTATACCTCTTCATCCCTAGAAGTTCCTCTCACTTCTCTAAATATCACATCTCAACTATAAAATTCCTTCCTTGTCACTCGGTTCCATAGCATATACCTTTTCACTCCATCCTTGTACCCTATAAATATGCACTTCTCCAACTTATTGTCAAGTTCTGTTATTTTCTCCTTTGGGATATGCACAAAGGCATCACACCGAGACACTCTCAGATGTGTATGAGAAGGGTTTTTACCATCCCATGCCTCATATGGAGTTTTTTCTACAAGATATCTCAACGAAGACATATTCACTGGGTAACACGCTATGTTGACTATCTCTTACCAGAATTCCTATGTGACTTCTACACCACTAAGCATGCTTATCGCTTTCTCCATCAACGTTCTGTCCATTCTTTCATCAAATCCATTTTTTTGATACATGTATGGGGTTGTGTTTTATCGAGCTATACCTTTCTATCTACATAATTGGTCAAATTATTTTCCATAGAATTCTCCTATGTAGTCAATTCTCAACACCTTGATATTTTTACCAGTTTAGTTCTCCACAATAACTTTGAACTCTTGAAACTTATCAAAAACCTCAAATCTCTTCCTCAAAAAATACAACCATGTCATTCTAGAGGAATCATATATGAAATAAAGGCAATATTGAGATCCTTTTAGTGAAGGGAGCAACACTAGACCAAACACTTCACTATGTATTTACTCCACTATTTCCTAAGCCCTAGCAGCACCAGATGAGAATCTTCCACGACTCTGTTTACCATAAATACAATGTTCACAAAAGTTGACTTCTTCAAAGCAATCGGGGGCAGGGAGGGTGGGGGATTTAACCATACATTTATTGTGCATAAAACGAAAAAATTTATCACCTATATGTCCCATTAATTGATGCCACAACATTTTTGAGTCGACCAGACAAGCATATGTTCCTTAGGAATCAAGACATGCCACGTTAGCATTTTCGTTGATGTTTGTTCTTCCGAATAGTTTGTAGAAGGTTCCAGCCTAAACACCTTTCATAGGATCCATTGCTCCTCATACCATCTTGCATGTATCTTTCTTAAATCCACATTACACACTCGCATTCCCAATCTTAGTAACTAAGATAAGGTTTTGATCCAAACCTCGGATATGTAGTACTTTTGGAAGTGTTCATATTCTTCTGTATTTTAGTTTCAGACAAACTTTACCTCGTTGGACTATCTTTGTTAGTGAGTCATCTCCTTGTAGAACATCACCACTGTCAATCTTCTCATACAAGAAAAACCACTCTTTGTGAGGTGGGTGATTCCATGAAGATGGGTAACACTTTTTGGCCAAATTTGGCGATGAAAACCTGATTTTTTACTCATGTGCTAAATAGAAGCCCTCAAAACGCATATATGCCACGTGAATTTTGACTTGCAGTAAAAAAACAAATTGTAGAATATTATGTTGGCTTCATGGTTATATATTTTTTAAAATATTCCGATGTCATTTAATGTGTGAATTTTTGCATTTAATGCACTGTGTGACCTTAAAATTTTTGAAGAAGCTAATAAGTGGCTCGTGTCCACGTAGAGTAATTCAATCTTGCATTAATAATTTTAAAACACTATT
>LPNX010313095.1:285451-308346 GCA_001517045.1 Pseudotsuga menziesii | reverse complement strand
TATATATATTGATGCATATATGTCAACAAATGCATGTAGAATGGTGAATTAGTCATGGAAAGCGTAAACCTTCTGGGACAGACCAACTCATAACGTGTACACACTAACAATCATCGTAATCATAACGTGTACACACTAACAATCTTGAACTTCACATTGAATCTGTCTAGGGCAAATTCACTATTAAGAGGGCTTCTTGGTGGATGTATGTTTGCCTTGTCCATTGTCTATGCCTTATCTTGTAATGAGTCTGCAGGCTCTACATTGCCTTGTCATTTGTCATAGGCCTTTAGTATCTGCTTATAAATGTAACGTGGTGTACTCAGAGTTGGATCCAAAAAGATGAAGGTTTATTAAATTATTTCTGGATCAACTTTCATTTCAGAATAGACAAATTGAGTTTGCGCTAGCATTTATTTCCATGTTTGAGATCATTAGGAATCTCATTATAATTTTTTAATATTTTATTGATATAACACAAAAAATTGGTGCGATTGTTCAAATGTGTCTGTATTTTTGTTCATAATCAGTTTTAATGTTTAGAACATGTGATCATTGAAGATTTTAACCGCTCATTATTTTTCTACGTGTCTTTTAGCATTTTCTCTGGATTTGGTCTTATATTGTCTTGATCTAACAGGGCACATTGATGTCCAGGTTGTGATGTCACAGTGGTCAGGATAGAAAATTGGGAACTTCAATATTGTACAGACATCTGGTAAACAGACTATTTAGCTTGATGGTGTTTTCAACATAATATCATATGAGCTTGTATCCAAGATACAAGAGATATTGGTCAACAGTGATTTTAAGGTAACTGCACTATCTAATTTGCTATGTACTCTTTTTTCCACATAGTATGATAGTTCAACAAGAGGTTTCCTTCAGGTTGTTCATTATATCCAGCCAATATTTGGAAAGAAAGAATGAAAACTGCTTTAAGATGTTAAGAAAATTCTTGACGTTTCAATCCCAAAGCCGGGACCATCTTCAGGAGTCAAATAGGCTTAGAATATAATGTTGTTTATTCCTCATATTAATAATAAATCCAACATGTAATAATCAAACCCTATAGGCTGACCTTAATGCTCATTGTTGGAGTCAATTATCATTTATTATATTTCATGTTTTTATAAGCTTTCAAGCTTCTCTAGTTTTCCATCCCTCATCTCTGTCAATATTATTATTATTCAGTTCAGTCTCTATAGCCTCCCATATCTTCCTTTCTCCATAGTGGTCTATCTTTGAGATGATCTTTGTGTCTTCAATGCATATGTAGTGCCCAGTGTTTCCTCCGTCATCTATAGTTGCAAATTTCTTTTCATGAATGGATTAACTTTCTGCAAGTAGTCATATTTGGTTGGATGCTTATGTTTTACTGTAGCTTATACATACATAACATTTATACCCATCCATCCATGTATCTTTCTATCTATACACATACGGGAATATTCTCCATCTTAGTTCCCGTGTTCTGCTGTACTTTTAAATGACTGTCTTGGTCTGTATTGAGGTGAATCTCTTTGCTGTGCCTTTAAAATGACTGTCTTGGTGTGTATTGAGGTGAATCTCTTTGGTTATGATTAGAGTGTAAAATGTCGAAATAATTGGGGAAATACTCAAATTCAATCTTCTTGATGATTTGTCCAAGGGGAATTGTACAAGAATATTGGTCAGTGTTTTCGTGTAGTTGCTTCATTTCAAGTATAAAGTAGTTGGAGTAGTTGGATATATGGCTTTTATTATATCTTATTTTCTATTTTGTTTTGGTATTATCATTTTTTTTTGTTCATGGATGTGATATTTGTTATTTACTATTGCTATCTATTCTAATTAGTATTTTATCTTCTAATATAATGTCTTAGGAGGAACTAATTTGTAACAATTTGAAGGATATGCTATTATTGAGTATATAAATATTAGCATATCTTATATCTTCATGTATACTTTCAAGTGGTCACCTCCCCCTTATTTAGAATTTTAGAGAGGTAAGAGATTGTAACACAGCATTTTCTTAGCTATAGTACCATCTACATGTTGGTATGATGTCTTCCTGTATAGTTACATTTCATTGGTTCGAGGATGTGGTATTTATGATTGCTATATTTTATCCTTTACTATAATGCCCTAGAAGAACTAATTTTTAACATTTTGATAAATGTAATCATTGACTCTTGAGATATACTATATACGTTATTTAATGGATAATTTCAATTGGTCACCTCCCCTTATGTAGAAAGGTAAGAGATTGTCACAAAACAATGTTTTTTCCATAGTACTACCTATATGTTGGAGTATATAACACTCCAATACTAGAATAAAAAATGTAGTAAAGTTGCCTTATGTTAACTGACTTAATTCTCATTAGAATAATAAAGAAGTGGTTCGGTAAAATAGGTCGTACAACCACTCTATGAATGAAATATAAGGGGATCTCATTTGTTGTATTGAATGACTCAATTTATAATAGTTCACATATCCCTATGTATTTTTGTATTCACTTTTTAACAGTGTACCCATAAACTCAAATTCCTCCAAATTGTTCTTTCTAGTTCATGTTTTGGTTGCAACATGTTTATGTAAAACCCTATTTGATTTCTAAAGAAGTCAAACCTTTTATTATTATAGATTGCATTAGTTATAACTTATGAACCATTAAGTAAGCTTTAACATTTGATGATGTTCAATTAGTGAGATCAAAATATTTCTTATGAAGAATAATAATTTTGAAGTGTTTTAAGCTAGCAGCATGTAAAACTTAGTTGGATTATGCATATGCCAATTCTCTTTAAGAATTGCAAATGTGATATACGTATGTAACTCCTTTGGTTTCTGCTTTGTTATATTTTCTATAGATTGTCATTGCTGATGAGTCCCATTATATGAAGAATCCCCAAGCTAAAAGGACAAATACTTCTATTCCTCTTTTCTAGGTAATTATTGTGGTTAACCTTTTATCATTGAAGCTTTGATTCTGGAAGTGACAAGATGGTATTTGAGTATCCTTGTATTAGCCAGATGAAGTGTTACTTTTTTAAATTTAAAGTTTGTCTCTGTAGAGAGATGTATACATTATTCCCTTTTCCAGAAAGCTCAGAAAGCAGAGGCAGCTTGTCCCTCTTACCCCTCCTGCTCCACAATCACAAAAGAAACGGATTAAATGAGAGTAAACAACTCCATGACCCCTGTGGCACACCCTGGAACAAATAGAACAACACCCTTTAGAAACAGTCAGATCGCAAGTGTAGCAGAAGTACCAATGTTGTTCCATAAAGTTGCTTCCACTAGTGGTGAATGTACAAACTTTTGATGCAAGTGACCGTTCACTGTTACTCTCATCATCATCTTCTTTATCCATACTAGCTAGTTCTCCATCAGTTCTCCATCCCAGTGCAGAAACTAGAAAACCCAAGTCAAACTTCAAACCCTCCAGATGGGTTTCATCGGTAGACAACTTGAACACCATATCAATTTCCCTCTTGATAATAGGCTTTATTGTGGACTCACCATTTTCCAACTGAACTACAAACTTGAAGTATGCTTTCGCAGTAGGAACATCAAATGATAGGAATGCCTTCTCTAGACCCACAAGCAATGCATCAAGAATGTGATCACAAATTTATCTTGATTTTGAATCAAATGAAGGTGACACCAAAGCATTGATGAAAGCAATAGCTGAATCTCTTACTAAATTAGAGACTCCTGTTGTCAAATTACCTATAGCTAATTGAGTAGTATATCCTAGCAGCATTTTTTCCAGCCATGAATCCAAAGAAGATGAATCCATTAATAAGAACTTTTCTTGCAAGGTGTGTTTCAAGTTAATATAACTCGGATCACCTGGTAAAAGATTAACAAACAGCTGTAGCACCTTCGTATTCACTGACTCATTATCGCATCCATCCAAAGCATCAATTAAAGGCAAAAATTTACCATTGCCTCCAAGAAATTCCCGGAACTTGTTGGATTGGTTCAACATCAATGAGTCCTCAGTGTTCCCCAAATAAAACTTAAGCAAAATGACTTTACTAGGATCCGTTCTCAGGCATTCCACCATATCAGTTGCACTTGTAAGTAGATGCTCTTTAATAGATAAGTTAACCTCCTTGTTTGAGTTCATTTATTTTACCAGGCTTTCCATTTTCTTCAGCAAAAATAGATCACTATACATACATCTCTCTTCTATAGAGGGAATTAAATTATTGAATACGATTCTACATTTATCATGTATACCCTCAAATAGCCTGTCAAACTTTATGGTCATTATGACCTCAAGAAAACTATTGAAAACTTCTGCATCAACCTCAATTCCCCCTAATGCATCTCTTGCTCTGAAAAATTGCTCAATTGTATACAAAAATCCCTCAACAGAGAGGGTAGAAGAGACCACAGCTGCACTCCCTGGATGAACATGTGATGGGAAACCATGCAACGAGGAGCTCAGAAAAATTTTGTTCAGGTTCCCTGTGTTTTCTTTGCTCACAATTCCTCTAAACTTTGTTAGAGTTCCAAGTACAGACTCTATAAGCTTAAATCTAGCTCCTAGCTTCCCCAACAGCTCTTCCTGCTTTGTCTTGTCATAACCTGCTTGAAGCAGCAAATTTAGTGAAAACAGTGCATCATCTTCGCATTCTTTTCCATCAAGAACAAAAAGCACATCTTTTTGCAGTGCCCTGACATGCATGCTCAAAAGGGATGTCAATATTTTCAGCAAAACGCTTGATTGCCCATCCTTCAATACACAAAAAACTAACTGCTCACAAAGTGTGAGTAATGAAGTATATTTATATGTCTGCTCTATCCAAAATGTGTCCTCTCTTGAAACTGGGATCTTTCTCAGAGACACTTTCCACAGACCTGCCTGGAGCAATGATAAAATTAAAGACATCCATGCACTATGCCTTAAGAATAACCAACCCCTTTCCTTCACACCATGCTCTTTGTATAATGTTTGAAGCTGAGAGAGTATATCTAGAATGATATTTTCCAACTGTGATAGCTCCCTTGTATGGCCAAAATGAACATTATGGCACAGAATTCTGCTAAAACTTATGAAGTATTCAATTTCAAGCAACTTGTCTCTGCCCAATTCAGGACTCCATGGCAAAGCACCATCTTCCTTAACATCAATATCTGATAGAGTGATCCAACCAAGTACAAAACAATATCTTTCAAGTATAAGCTCATGCACTTGGGAAGCTTCCCTATTCTGCCACACTTCCAAAATGCGACAAACAACAGAATAGAGATCAGACCAATTTAAACCCGGATCTCGAAGAACTTTGTGTTCTACAATACCCCAGTTATGAACCCCACTAACGTCAATCAGTTGCTGAAAGAGATCAGCCATTCCATGCTCTTATGTGACTCCCTCATTCACATTTATAACACTTTGTACCACATGATATACCCATGATTCTAAATAGCCTGTTCCTGTGGAAAGCTGAAAAGTTCCTCCTTGTGTAATCTGTATAAACTTATCTCTTATATTGAACATCAACCAGGATGGGAAGGTTGTAGAGTGGAGAATCATGTGCCAAAGAATCAACATCTATCTTGAAATTAGCAAAGACCAGCAAACCAATTGTGTGCTGTTAAGTTCCACTGGAGGACAACTTACATTGCTGAGGGTAGAAAAAATATTCTTTGCCATTTTGATTTTTTCAAATGCATTTGAAGAATGAAAAGCCATGAGAAGAACTTCCAAATGAAATAGGGATGGAAGACTTGCACAAACTTCTTGGATATTTAAGCACCCTGAATATGTAGCTTTCACTTTCTCAACAATAAAACCAGCGTAGCCATTGCAGATTTTGAGTCTTAAGGAGTCATCTCCCAAACTGGACCCCGTGGATGTCCTTATAATAAGAATGCAAGCTACAAGAACAAGAGCATCATCAGTATAAGCAAACCTCCCATCCTCTAACTTCAGAACTTGATTTACTAGGTGTTCTTCAAGTTCGATGGATAAGACACACCTCATAACAAGTTCATGTAACAGGTTAAAGCATGCTTTGTGAAAATGTTCAAGGAAGTGTTTTTCATATGACATATCTGAAACACCAGACCCCTCCATTCTTTCATCAACTGAAAGCTGTGGTTGTAGCATTCGTAAAAGAGAACTGACATGTTCTTCATTAAGTTGGTGACAGGATTCTTTGTAAATAGAAGAATGCCAATCTGGAGAAAAAATGTACTCTTTAATAAAACTAAGCACTTCAACAGCTCCTTGTAAAGGAATATTACTGGAGTTAGAAACACTGCCATTTGCAGAGCAGGGCTGTTCATGTCCATCAGAGATGACTACTTGCCTGCTTTGTCTAGAATCTTATGAAAGACATTAAGGAGGTTGATTGGCCTCTAATTAGTGAATAGTTTTAGATCCTAATGGACACCACTTCCAATGAGATAGGTTGGTTGCACATGTTTTGAGTCTCCGTTAATAAACAGAGGACCATGTTGATGCAAGTCTGCATGGTTATCCTACGTTGAATATTATTTGGGATTGAAACATGTGTTTGTAATGAAGACCAAACTCCTTTTTAATCTCTACTTGTTGATGGGCACGTCATAGCTCTGATTTCATGGTCACAACCTTTCGAAGGTGTGATCTGAGCCTAGGGCCTAGATTTAATACTTGGAGGTTTTGTTGCCAGTTCTCAACCAGATGCCTCCAAATATCCACACCTTTGGTGTTTCTATTCTCTACCACTTTAGCTTGTTGCCTGAAATTAGTGGCCCTATCTTTCAGTCTCTTTCCATAAATCTGAGCATGTAGTCCCAAACTGAGGCTCTGATAAAGTTTTGAAGGGGATTCTAGTTACAAAATAACTGAGCATGACATGAACCAAGCATAAAATACTTAAGAGATCATTTTATTGTCCATTTTTATGTGCATCAAAGTTAATACCCATGCCATTGTGTCTTGAGGTGTGTTTTTTCATAAGAAGGATAGTCTCGTTTACATCATTGATTATGCTTAATGCTAGTCACATTATATTACCCTGGTTTATTATCATTTGTTTCTGAAGGATAGTCTGAAGATATTAAATATTGAACATATAAGACTTGAACCATTGGTTAATATATCTATCTGTACAACATCATGTAATGTCTGTACAGTGATAATGGAATTCAAAAATGAGGCTAGTAGAGGAGAAAGGTATTCACAAGATTTCTCATGGGACATGTGTATCAAATATTTAAGAAATTTGAAAATAATGTTTTTTCCTTAATGCTGCAGTAAACAAGCAACTCAATGACAAGGAACGTGTTGCAGCTGCTTTAGAGAATCCAAATCTTTTGGAGATGGTAGATGTATGTCTTGCTCCAACGAACAATTGAAAGGGTTCATGTCCGTAATCAGTACACATGTAAACTTATCGCTAGGCTAAAAGCACCAGAAAAAACATGGACTCCATTGGAGATAAATCATTTCCAAAGGATCTTTACCTCATAGGAGAATGTATTGAAGTTGTATTGTGAGTATGTATACTTACTTAACTTCTTGTCCTTGTTATTTTGACGATAACCCCTTTGGCTATCCTCCTTTTGTTGGTTTTCCTAACTTGAAGCTAACCATGCCCAACATATGTAAATTGACATTATAGTAAAATTGAGTAGAATTGCAAATAAGTACTATTGCTTTTTATTCCTTCACTAAAATTGATCAGAATTCTAGTGTAGCTTAGATTTAATGGGGCACCATTTAGTAATTTATGATTCATTTTGTTAATTATAAATTTATACCACTCCGGCAAACTGTTAATAAAAGGAAATGCCACAGAATTTGAAGAGACAATTTTTTTGTTAATATGGCCACAAAAAATGTTTATACATTGAAGAAAGGGAAATGCTAGAATAATGGCGATCTGTCATATATTGGATGATAAACTGATTGAACATCCCATCAATATCTTTTCTTTGTGTGCAAAACAGTCATATATTAATATTACAGTATCATAGAAAAATACATCAAGGACTGTAAAAGGCCTTGCTTCCTCTTCCTACTAATGCTAGAAGAGCTAACATATCAGAGTTGGCAACCATAATCTGAATCTAATGTACTTTCTAAAATTCCAAGGATAAAACATTTAAACTATTTAGCAGTTTTTTCAGTTGCAAGCTCGTCCATTAGCCTATGCAACACAACACTCCAATATGTATTCAATGGTTTTTCTCCAACGGTTAGTACAAAGATGGGTGATGAAGCAATGCTATGGTTCTATCATCTTTGCTCAGCTTCAGAACCCATGTTTTTGCTGTCAGAGTTCACTGCTACAAGCATTCTATTGTTTACTCAGGAATTTAAACTAAATATAATCGGTGAGGAATTGACAGAGTAATAACTCAGATAAGAGGTAACTAACAGATAAGGATTGTTTTTCAAGATATAATATTTGTATTTTTTTTTAAAACACTTATCGCCATCGGTTAAGCGACAGCCTGTAGGTGTCGCTTAAGCGACAGATTTCTTTGGTTGAGCGACGATTTTCTTTGGTTAAGCGATGGTTAAGCGACGACCTGTAAGTGTAGGTTTTTTTTTTTTTTAAATTTCACCATCACTTAACTGACGGATTGGAAAGATGTCGGATAACCGATGAAAATCCACCGACGCTTAAAAAAATTCATAGTGTCATACATGCGACAGGGAAGTGTCGAAAATCCGACAATATGGCTGTCAGATTTTTGGTCGAAATGTAGTAGTGAGTGTTACTAATGTTATCATTGTTTGGTGTCTAGAAAATTGATTAAATGATGTTGAATATATACTTAGTATTAAAATATTGTTGAGATACTTTGGCATTGATATTGAATGCATGTGTGATATTAAAGATACTTTCCATTTATAGATTATGTTAGCGATATTTTTGATAGATGAGAATCGCAACCTTAAAGTTGCATATTGATCTACTCTAGTTGAGTTAATGGAACATATATATTGTTTGTAGTTTTCCTATAATGAATTATTTTTTTGAAGCAAGCCATTTTTTATCATTTGGTATTGGTGAATCAAGATATTGATTGTTCCATTTCATTTGGTTAGATTTTTTGGACACCTTCCTTTCAGCCTAGACATTGTATTACCTTTATGTATATAAATGCATCATGTTTATGAGTTGATTAAGTTCCATATTCCATTCTAACTATCTGATTTAGCTTCTTATTTTCCTAGGTTATTGACTCCACTCAAGGATTTTTCTTATGTTTCATCACATTTTCATAAAACAAATTATAGGGATACCCTCTACCCATATCTTCTCTTTGAAACTATAACACTTTTCTGTTAGTATTATTAATCCTCCCTTGTCCAATTTGTTCATTATATCTAAATCAGGAGTCATGTCTAAATTGGGAGTCCTTTCAGTCTATTTTTAGTCACTAACACCATTGGGTCCACTGGACTAATTGGGGCACATGCACCAGTTACTAAAGTGTGGGGAACACTAATTGAGGCCAAATTCCACTGATTGAACTCGCATGCATCAGTTTAGGATCCTCCTAGATCAATCCCTAAAAATTAGGAGCCACTGGGAGTGCCAATACCAACCTCCATTAGTTGAGTTCAATTGGTGACTAGTCAAGCTTAGTTAGGAGTCAGTTACATTTAGTTCTAGTTCACTACACCTAGTTCTATTCAGTTAGCGCTAGGATTGCATGGCTGCATGTAGGTGAGGTGCATTTAGTCACCTACCTCAGTCAATTAGACTAGTCAACACTGAATTAGACACTTGTTTTTGGATTTTGAACTCCAATGAACTCTGATAATGATTTAGATAAGGTCGGTTAACCATTAAGTCAAGCAGAGTCCAACCAATTCGAATTTCATGTGGCTATTTAGCCATTGTACTTCATTGTAATTAATTATCTAATTACTTTTTGATTAATGAAAGCATTCACAGTTGCAATCTTTTTTGCATTGTTTCATTCTTCAATTACTGAGTAAATTGTGTGATCTATTTTGTGAGTTGTGTGTTCATACATAGATATATGTTCTCAATTTAATATGGTATCAAAGCCTCGACAGAACAAGGCACTTCTCCTACTATAGATCCATACTTGGATCAAAAAAAAATTTGAGCAAAATTGCTCCTTCCAGTATTGCACCAGAAACGGAGAATTTACCACTTAATATCCCAAGTTAAGGAATTGTTGATCAAGCTTACTTGATCAACTATGCTGTGTGTGAAGGAAATTCCAAAAGTGCATATGGTTGACCTTATTTTTTCTATTTGATTATGTGATTTATAGGTTCATTAGTCCTCTTCACTACATTCGCTACAAGCATCTCAGTCTCCTTCTTTGCATTCACTACACTAGCTCAGTCCTCTCCTTTGCATTGTAAATGGCTCATCCAATGGACCTTCTTACTCCTTTCAACTATCACCAGTGGAAGGAGGATGTGGAGATGCATCGATGCTCCAAAATACTCTTCATACTCACAATGGAGAAAGAGAAAGAGCCAATTCATTATGTTGACAAAGAAAAGTACTGGAATAGGCTTGATGAATCCTACATATGCTTGTGCCTCTCAATCTCTTGAGATCTTCTCTTCCACATCAATGGATTGAAGACTCCCAAGGATGTTTGGGATAATATTTCCTCCTTATTTGACAAGGAGGATGATATAAGGATATATCAGTTGGAGAATGAGTTCATCTCTCTCCATCCAACCGATTTAGAAACACTAAATGACTTCTTCACAAAATTCAAGAATCTAGTGTTCCAATTAAAGCTGTCCAAGGTTGAGAAGGAGGATGATCAACTCGTCCTTGCAATTCTCTCCAAAATTGGTGCATACTATTCAATATTTGTATCAACATTTCATTCTGTGAAGCTATCTACTCCAAATTGGAAGTTGCCTACCCTTAACTCCTTCACTGGATCTCTCACTCAGGAGCATGACAAGTTGATCCAAATGGGGATCATTCAATCCTCCAGAGATCAAGCACTGGTTGCAAGAGGACCTAAGGTAGCAAATTATAAAGGGAAGCAAAAGGATGAGTCTCATGTAGAGAAATAGCAGTCAAAAGAGCCTTCAAGTTCAAAGAGAAGCAAGAAGAATCGTAAAGAAAGAGACTTTGTTCTTACTGTGGAAGGGCTTTCATCCAGAAAGCACCTATATGAGAAGACCAATTGATGAGATGTCTCTTCTTCTGAAGAAACATAAAATTACTGTACCTACTAGTGTAAGGAAGGCTGACCATGGAGAAGAAACTGAAGAACATGAAGAGACATGCCATCCACTGAAGGCTAGATGCTCAATAGCACATGCCATCCTCATTGATTCTGGAGCTTCCAATCATATGGTTGCATCCAGAGAATCATTCTTTTCCTTGAAGTGTTTTGATGGTCCTAGTATTCAGATGGGAAATATCAATAAAGTTCAAGCCAAACGGAAGGGCTCTATCAAGCTTGAACATGGAATGTTCAAATATGTTTTGTATGTTTCCTCCGTAGCTTCAAACCTATTATCTATATACCAGCTGACTCATTCTATCTCTCCAAAGTGAGTCATATTTGGTCCTGACTTAGTGGAGATCACAGATATCTCTACTGGGAACATCATAGAGAAGGGTGCTACAAATCATGCCTCCAAGGCATATGAGTTCTCACACTTCATGCCATTTTTCAGAGCCAGTGCACTCTCAACAGCCACTTGCAAGGGAAGGTAAAAACATTTCATCTACTTCTTCTACAGTTTCCACCAGTATTGCATATCCAGCTCTATCAGTTTCTGAGATTGAGATTTAGGGTGATTCAGATCCAGATCCAGTACCTCCTTCCAAACTGGAAGCTAGGAAGATGACAGGAAATCCATCTGACACTCAGAAGGGAAAGACCCTTGGACTATGTCATGCAATCTTACCTCCTTCAGAGAGATGCAATAGAGTCCCTATAATATGCTGCATGGAAAGGGCTCAGTGTCACTACATTCAGAAGAATAGAGTGGACCATATACCTCTTCATCCAACAAGAGGCAAAGGTTACATTCCTCCTTCCTTCCATCATCATTTTGGGAGAATATGGAGAAGTATACATGGCGGTCCCCAAGATAGTTGCGCACAGAACATCATGCATGCTTCTTTGCTACATCACAGAGATTGCAACAACACATTTTCAAGTTTTTCAAACTTGAATCCCGATTCTATCTTCTTAGTTAGAGGGGGGGATTTTTTCCCATGTGGTTTTTTCCCCATCTCCTTATGTTAAGAAGTTACTTTACTTTACTTGATGTAATGGGTGACCTATGGTCTTAGTTACCAGGGCCCACAAATTTTCCAAGTTAGCATTCAAGGGGGGTTTAGGATTATTAATCCTCCCTTGTCCATTTTGGTCATTATGTCTAAATCAGGAGTCATGTCTAAATCAGGAGTCCTTTCAGTCTATTTTTATCACTAGCACCATTGGATCCACTTAGCCTAATTAGGGCACATGCACCAGTTACTAAAGTGTGGGGAACACTAATTGAGGCCAACTTCCACTGATTTCACTTAAACGCATTAGTTTAGGAGCCTCCTAGATCAATCTCTACAAATTAGGAGCCACTGGGAGTGTCGATGCCAACCTCCATCAGTTGAGTTCAATTGGTGACTACTCAATCTCAGTTAGGATTCAGTTACATTCAGTTCTAGTTCCATATACTCAATAATATTCAGTTAGTGCAAGGATTGCATGGCTGCATGCAAATGAGGCACATTTACACTAAATTAGACACTTGAGTTTGGATTTTGAACTCTGATGAACTCCGATAATGATTTAGACAAGGTCAGTTAACCATTCAGTCAAGTAGAGTCCGACCAATTCAATCTTCCTCACATGGATTCAAATTGCATGTGGCTATTTATCCATTGTACTTCATTCTAATTAATTATCATTACTTTTGGTTAATGAAAGCATTCACAGTTGCAAGTTTTTTTTGCATTGTTTCATTCTTCAATTATTGAGTAAATTGTGTTATCTATTTTGTGAGTTGTGTGTTGATCCGTAGATGTATCTGCTCAATTTAATACTTTCCAAGTGCTATGCCACACATTTTCATGATTTTTGGAGGCCAACATCCACCCCAAATTTTCTCTCTAGGAATGGATAACCCTTCCTATATCTCAACCAATTTTTTTCCCAAACACCAATAACCTACATTTCTTTCGTATATTTTCCACAACATATTTCTATTTCTCAATGGATCCTTACAACACTAATTCCTCTTATTACAAAGAGACAAATTTTCCATTTCTCTCACTAAATCCTTCTAACTATATCATGGGGTTTCCAACTCCACATTTGAACACAACAACATAATCTCATTACTTAAGTATGGTTCCTTGGTACATGAATATTTTTTAGACTCTTGGTTATACAACTTGTTTCTTATTTCCAAACATGCCCAACACCCATAATTAAATACAACCTTACTAACATTGTTTCAAGATATATGTAAAATTAAACAAAGAATAGGCTACCAACAACATTCCTATTATCATGATTTCATAGGAATTCATGTGCCATGCCTCGAAAATGTGTTTTCATCTACCATCTTATTTATATAAACCCTTGTTAAAATGATTTTACTTGCACCAATCATAAGGAAAATCTATGTATTATTTTATTGAGGCATTTACCAAGGTGTGCCTCCAACTCCAAATGAAAGATCTGTATTAGATAGTTGTGCATAAATTTCAATTTCTACTAATATATGAATAATAAGCTACACAATCCATCTACCCCAACCAAAAAAGTCTCCTAACATGAAACAAAATCAATTTCTAACGCCACAAATGTTTGATGGAAATTGGATCTATTTTTTTCCAAGAATTCACTGAACAATAATTCCCTTGTAAACAAAAAATGCTCAATTGGACAACCTTCAATCCATTATTGCATTGCCAATGTGAATTGAGTTTCCTTTTTATTTGCATCTGGTTATGGTTTTTTCTTGGGTTGATTTATATGGAAACTTATAGTTTTATCTACCATTACTAGCTACACACCCTATATAATCCCTTTTTGAACCTTAGGGTAAAAATGAAAGGATACCTAGAACTTAACATATTAAAGGTTATTAACAAATTCTTCCTAGTTTAGCTTCCATACAAGAAATTTAACCAACCCATTTGGTATATTAGTATTTTTACATTGTTGTCCAACTTTATACACTAAATGAAAAGATCCATGGTTCTAATCTTATGGCCTAGGAAAACAAAGTTGTGCTTCTAGCTTACCTTTATCCTACGACCCATGTGCAAGAAATTATGTAAGATAATATAGGTGACAAACCTATGCATATCATTATAGTTTCACCATTTCCAAATTCTACCTGGAACTGACAAGTTTCGTTCATGTAAAATATATTTCCTTTGTTATTTGCTTGCAAAATCCAACTTTCCTTGTTGCTTCTAGTTTTTTTCTATGTCTTTTGTCATTTCTTAGTATTTCCTTTGCCAAACAGTTTAAGCAATTGATACTTATTAAGTCCTGAATATCTAAGAAATGTCATCGTAGTTCTCTACTCTTGTTAAGATATGTAAGTATAAGAAAACACAAAATAGATCATTATATTTTTTATTGAAAGTAACTGCTAGCACTATGTTTAAAATTTCGAGTTATGGGCTTGGAAGGATTCAAAAAGGATCCTCTTTAGTAAAAATTTATACAATTCTTCTCAGGTTATCAAATCGATAGGTTCCATCATCTAAGACCGTTAGATGGAGAGGGGATCTTGATCTATTGTGGTAGATCCCTCCAATGGTTGAGACATGCAATCGCGAAAATGAGATAAAGGGGCGTTTGCATGGATCAACGATCCAGATTCAAAACGAAGAAGATCAATGATGGATCACGTTTTCGTAGGCCGAAGATGCGAGGAAATATTTAAATTTGGAATTCACAAGTCCTGTTAAAAGGGATAAGCGATGAAAGGCTGAGATTAAGACAGGGCCCAATCGATGGCCCGAGGCGATTCCGCTAAGCAAAAATGCGCGAAAGAAGGAATTTTTATGAATCGTGAAATGGATTAAAAGATGGAGATATCTAATGGCGGAGACAAGAGTAGGTGCATATCCATGATTGTAGATAATTTTGCGTTCTGAACTAGCGCGGATAAAGTTGCGATTCCAAATCATGAAAAGTGGTATTGGCTACAAAGATCAATGATCATGATGAAGGGTCAGGATTGATCAACAAAAGTGGGGGATTCCATGACTTGAAAGTCACGCTCTATTGGACAAGGGAATATTGGAAAAATTTTAACATGCCCACGATCGGGTGGTCCAGATGAAAAGAGTTTGCAAAGCATGGATCTGTATTAATTATGCTGAGGAAAAGTGTGCCGATGTTAACCTTGGGTCCCGATATTGAAATCCCGCACATAGAAGGCTCAAATTTGTAGAATAAGTTGATTTGCAATGCATATAGTAGGATAAAATCGATGGTCAAAGGTCATAAGGGATTGTAAAAGAGAGCTACGTGGATCTAGAGGATTCATTGTTCTGAGCCTCCAGATCAGCGGACTTCCTGACTGCATGAGAAACGCTAGCATGGGCAGAATATCCTGGTAAACCTAGTGTAGAGAGGGTATCCTCACATACGAGCTGACCAATAATAATTCTTGTTGACGCTATTTGTGATATGGCTGGGGTGAATATTGTGTCCAATGTCACCAACCTTCCTAGCTCCAGAGATATAGCACGTGGCTTGCGTAGAAAAACAACGGGGAATAATGAAGTTCAAATTTTTGAAGCGACGAATCTGGCCTCTACATGAAGCAAAGAGACACAACGAGCTGAATCCACTGAGACACCACCATCACTGTAAGAGAAAGGGAAAGAAAGGTCATATCCAAATTCCTTGAACCAGCTGGGAAGCCATGCAGGAAAGTGCTTAAAGCCTTATCCATGGTCAATAAGATAACTGAACATTAGAGGAGACGGCTTGAATGGATGTTCTGCAAGATGGGAATATTCTCGCCCATGTGTCACACATGATATTGTTATGATGACAAGTGTTCAGGTGTACAACCATGTTGGTGAGCCATCTCCAGGTCAATCCGACTTTCCCTATATAATGCCACCCTTCGGAGCTGTTGAAGCATGGAAATGGGTAAACATTGAGAGAAAGACCATAAAGGTTGAATTACATGAAGTTTTGAGATTTATTCCAGATAGTAATGGCTGTGTGGTTCGAGAAGCTAGTTTGTCAAGGGGTATTGATGGTTGGCGAATATAAAATTACGTTCCTTTGTCATCCTGGTTATCTGTACCAGGAAATTGCCAACTATGGGGAATAGATGTTAAGCACTTAGAGAGATTCACCTGCTTCCAGATAGCCATACCTTTTGTTACAATGTGAGTGGATTTTTACATCCTAAGGACGTCCCTCTGGCACCTCTACTTGTAGTCGCGGCCTCCAAAAGTCCCAGCACGTAACGGTGGCTGCAGTGTTGGAGCAAATGCATGGACTGGGACAGTATAGGTCCAAATCCTTCATCACCGCCCCTGTAATTTCCACTTACCAACTTTGCCACGGGTGATGAGGGGACCAAACACAAACCTAACTGCATGGCCCATTAGAGAACCCTCCTCATAGGAGGTAGAGAGCAGTACAAGAATGAAAAGCCACTCTGGAGGCTTATCATCATCAAATGTGTTGGCTCTCCAGGAAACTCTTCTAGGTTGCAGCTCATAGATGCCTGGTAACTTAAGTATTTTCTCAATGATTCACTCAAATGGATCAAGTCAGATGACTAAATCAAACCTCACTCACTCAAGATATGCATAAACACAACCATTTTGACAAGGCTTTTAACTATCACTGTTAAGAGAGTTGTAAATAAATGAATGTACGAAAAACATTTAATTTACTAGAAAAAACATACACACAAAATATATATGAATGGCCAGATAAACCAAGTAAAGTACTTGCAAATTCTAGTTTATGGATGTATTGACAAGTTGACAGTTATCAAACATCAGACAAATAGAACTAACATGAATTTGACATTCAGATGCAATTATAGAATAGACAAGAAGACGAAGATCTGAACAAGTAATGGCAAAAGAAGCTTGTATTACTGATCATGAAATGAGAAGCTTGAGCTTACAATATCTGAAAAAGTCTCTAAAAGTTGAACCTTTTGTTCTATAGAAGTCACTGGATTTATAGCCTTTACAAAATTATTCAAGATCCTGAAAAACTGGATCGAAATCACTAAAAATAGACAACTAAAAAACAGTTGCTAGAAAATAGGAAAAGATCCTATTTTGATGGTCAATCCCCATATCTCAAAAATATTCCTGATCTTCGAACTCTTTGGTAGCTGTAGCAGAAACTGTAGGAGAATTCAAACTTTCAATTTGGTAGGCAAGTCACCTTTTACCAAAGTAGGTAGGAGACGTGATCTTATTCACCTTGCTGGCACCTCCAAAATTGAAACAAAACCTTAATATTGATGCCCTTGATTATTATCTAGCATTATAAATCATCCTCGGGGTGTTTGGATTAGTAAAAGTCATATCTATGCAAAAATATGCTTCTCTTCCTTGTATGGCTAATAGAGGCAAAATTCGATCCTGTTAGCTACCAAAAGCTCCATTTTCAGTGGCTAATGAATAATTGCAGCGTTTTCCTAAGCCACTGAAAAGCTTGTTTTAACATTTAACCAAAATTGCAACCATTATGCTTTACCTTAATGCTTTAAAGCTTCAATGTTGTTCTTCTGGTGTCTCTACAACTTGAGTAGGGTTTGGGATGGTGGTAGAATCACAGGCTATCTTTGGATCATAAAGATTCATGGCTACCTCTGCTAGGGTTTCCAGCTTATGATGTACTTGAGACTAAGGGTTTGACTTCTTTGTCTGCAACTTTGACAGTCTGATTTTCCTGTAGAGCTTGGTGTTGTCCTTCATCAAATTGAGATTTATTTCTTCAAGCTCGGTATACCTCCTTTTTAGTTCTTGGAGAGAGTCATCTAATGCAGTATTTCTTTTAGTTAATCTTTTGTTTCTTCTTTTAATTTCCCTTTCAAGAAAATCTAATTCATACACCTGCCTTAGCAGCTGGTTGATCTTCTGAGATCTGGATTCCTTGGGATTTCTAGATGAAGCGTCTAAAACTTGTTGAATTTGATCATCCTTTGGTGTAGGCGAGGGAATATCCTCATGCCCTGCTATAACTTGATTTGCTAGGTCAGCTCCTTGCTCTTCTTCATCCTCAGAATCAGTGTATGGCAGGTTGAGGACATTCTTGTTTTATGAAGAAGCTTCTTCTTCCTCTATCTTCTCACTGAAATCTAGATTCATTTTGTCCTTCTTAGCATTAGAAGATGGAGAGGTTTGATTAACTGCAATTGGAGAGAGGGCTCTCCTCTTCCTCTTCCCACTTCTGGGAGTGGAAGACCTCTTTGAAGAAGACCTTTCATATCCTCTCGTTGCAGCTCTGTTTCAATTTCATTCCAAAACAGGAAGTATGCCCAAGCAATGTTCCTCCTTTGTAGCAGCTTAGAAATAATTAGCTTGATCAAGCCATGATGAGATAATATTCCTACAATTTTGGTTGGCTTGGCTCTAACTTAATGAGCCATCTTAGTCAATATTTTGTAGAGGTAAAAGGTAGATTCAAGGGGCTCCTGCCAGTGAAGTGAATCATTAATTTAAAATGATAGATCATTACCCTATTGTATCTACCCTCACAGGTTATGTAGACCAGAATTGACTTCAACAGGTGCTGCCATTTCTCCTTGAGATAGGACGTTGGAATGTTCTTCTTCCATACAATATTTTTGTGCTCAGTTTTCAGGTAGGACCTAAATTCAACATTATTTGTAACAGTAGTCTTAAACCAATTTTCCTGATTCCTTGGAGGCTCTGTCACTTCAGCTATAAGAGATTCATCCACTTGGAATTCTTCCTTACCTATTATTGCCTTTCTACCATCACATGTGAGAGAAAAAGATTCTGCTAATTGCTGATGAGATCCTTGGATTCTTTCACAAAACCTATAACAGCCTGTATACTTGAACAATTGGCATACCTTAGGGTGTGATTCCAGGTAACCAATATCACCAAGCTATTTCCTTAGGGCAAGTCCTCCTCTCTTCATTTTTTGAACTACTTCTCTACACCTGTGATTTGAAAATTCAAACTTTGGGGAAGGTAACACAACGTCAGATTAGGGAAATTGAGCTCAACGAGAAAAAACCCTAGAAATGAGGAATGAATCAGGGGAAGGCCCTGATTTTGAGGGATATAGCTAGAAATTGATACTTGAAAAGGGTAATGGCTTAGCTGATGAGACCTGAAAGTAGAAAGTGCAAGGAATGTGGTTTCATGAACTGAAATTACATTACTCATAGTAATGAGATCGTAGATCTAGGACAGGTGTAGGGTAAAGAGGGTTTGGGGTTAGATAGATCACATCAAACTTATACAAACACCTCTTACCAAATCATAATTGATTGCATATCTTGTCTTTTTGGTGGCTAATGGGAAATGATAGTGCTCATATCCTAATGGTTTCTGCATATGACAAGACGTGCTAACCGCTTCAAACTTCCTGTGAATTCGGTGGCTAAGATAGCCATGAATTTTCATGTTTAAGCTGTCGAAAGCAAGGCTTTTCAGTGGCTAATGAACAGTTGAGATGTTCAACTAAGCCACTAAAACCTGATCTTTGGTATTTTTGAAGAAAAACAAAGTCCAATGTGTTTCATACTTCATTACATACCTAAAGCTCTCACAATGAGCCTTAAAATTTTCAAAAATGTTTTTGACTTCCTATCACTACATGAAATAAATTCTCTAATTTATTTGAGGAGATAACATATGGCTCCTACTTGGGGATGGAATCCTCCTTGTGATGTTCCAAGAACCACATATCAATTTCCTTTCCCGTAAAACAAAAATCAAACCTATCTTCTAGTGTTCCATTGGGCATGGAGTTATTGTGCAAAAAACAAAAAACAAAAATGATATTTACAATGACAAGGCTTTGAATCCTTAGATGAAATAGAGTTTCAGAAATCACCCATTTCCTGGGCCATCAAACATTTCTTCACCTTCCAGAATTTGCAGTTTGAAAGTGTTGTTCTGTTGCACTTGAGTTATCACAAAAGGACCTATCCACGGAGAATCAAATTTACCGTGCTTGCCCTTGTCTTTCCTGACAACATCCCATTTCAGGACCCAGTCTCCAACCTGAAAAAATTCCACTTTTTCTTTCTTGTCAAAAGTATTTTTTATCTTCTTTTGGTGAGCTTTTGACTTCTCCACCAACTGTTCTCTAACTTGCTACAACTCAACCAAATCAAGCATTCTTCTTACCATGTCATTTGGTTCATCTTGTTCCTCTTGAAATAACTTGGCTACTGGTAGAACTAGATGAATGGGGAAAATAGAATCAGTACCAAAAAACAATTTAAAAGGAGAAGTCCTTATGGATTTTTTGGCGGTCACTCTGTCAGCTCAAAGAGCAAACTTTAGTTTAGAATCCTAGCTCTTCTGATTTTTCTCCAATAGTTTTTTTATGATTCTAACTAGGATCTTATTGGATGACTCAACAAAGTTGTTGCCTTGAGGGTAGTAGGAAGTAGAATGCACCAATTGAATACCCATTGACTCACACATGTCAACCAATGCACCAGCTTTAAAATCTGGTGCATTATCAGTCACTAGTCTTTTTGGGAAGCCAAATCTGATAAAGATGTTTTCATATAGAAATTTTATGATGACAAGATGAGTGGCATTCCTTGTGGGGATTTTCTCTATCCACTTGGTAAAATAATCAGTGGCTACTAGGATCCACATGTGCTGACCACTAGATGAAGGATTAATCTCACCTATGAAATCAAGACCCCACTACTGGAAAGGACCATTCACTGGGGAAAATATTTGAGTTGCTTCTTTCCTATGAATCTTTGGCATTTGTCACAAGATTTCACAATGGTACACACATAAAAAAAATGATTGGTCAATAGTAATCAACCCTTAGAATCTTATGAGCTGTAGTTTTCCAGTAATGATGGCCTCCACATATGCTTGAATGGAATTGATGCATGAGTTGATGTTGTAATCTCACAGATCACATAAAGTTACCAATAATACATACTAAAATACAAAGAATATTCACAGATACAAGAGACAAGAACTGATAGGATGAACAGATTATATTATTCTCAATAGATCATACAAAGCCAAGAACTGAACTGCATTCTTGAGTGGCTCAACAGCCTAATATACAGGTTACAAACAGTTACAATCATAACTACCTGTCGGTTCACCGAACCGACACGACTATTAGTTAACAGACTAACTACTATGTTTACTCAGCCGGCCGACGTAGTCGGTCTCTCGACTTAGTCGGCTGATCGACTAAGTCGGTCTTCGTTCAAGTCGACTTATGTCGACTTGCTCCTTCTACATCTCCCCCACAAACAAAACATTTCTTCGTCCCGAAGAAAAAGGGAGGTAAAAAAATTAGATTAGAAGTACGAGAAAAATAGTTGGTCTGTGCAAAGGGAGACTGCTACTGAGGTGGGCTGTGCAGGCGAATAGTTGGTCTCTTTTGCACACAGACTTCGACTATTGCTGGTGCTGTGATGGCAAGCTGATGTTGAAAGTCTGTCCAGGTCTGCAAGGGTTTCTGAATGTCGATAGTAAGAGTAGTAAGATTTGATAGTACCGACATTTTCTCTGCCATAGCCATCTCTGCAATATTTTCCATGTTGGGTCCCAACAGCTGATTGTGTTCTTCCGCGGTCTCAAGGAGTCTCTTCATCTGCGGACAGATGTTGTCGACTTTCTCCAAGTTGGGAAGTGCGTGCTGAACCCACTGGTGTGCCTCATGTTCCAACTACTGCAGCTTAGTGTTTTCCATCACTATTTGATCCTCGATTGTCTTCCTCAGTTCTGTCTCAGTCGACTTCCTTCTTTCCAAGGCCTGAATGCCTTGTCTGGCCTTCCTCGTCTGACTATAGAGATGCCCATAATGAGTAGGCCAATCTCGGAGTACTTCCTCGGTGACAATGGATTCCTCCATGTGGTCTTGTAGGAGTTTGTGAGCCTCCGAGAATGTTGTGTGTTGAGTCAGGAGCAGTCGGACAGTTTCTTCTTTTCGCCCGGCCTTAGTCTCGCGGAGGTGGTTCTGTATGGTCGACACCAAGACTTCAAATAGCTGATATGCTCTGTCCAGTGGTCGGTCGGTAGCGGTGTCGATCGGTCCTGGAGCAACAGTCTGTACAAGAGACCTGCATTTGTCGAGAAACTCGACTTCTTGAGTCTCCTTATCCGCTAGCTGTTTCCTTAGTCGGGTCGTCCTCCTCTTCAAATCTTTTGCTAGGGTGTTAAGTAGCTGGCCAACCTCTGAGTCGGTCAACGAGCTTACATCCCGTAAGCTGATCCTTAGCTGATCTGGTCGAGGAAGAGGCTCTGTTGGCTCCTTTGCTGGCTCGGTTGGTTTGTCGGGAGGACCTGCAGAAGTGGAAGGTGGGTCAGAGGTCGAAGGGGTGTGGGTCGGAAGAGTTGGTTCAATGGTCGGGGGTTTTTCGGTTTGGGGATGTGGTATGTCCACCTCCGGCTGTGGTGATGATGGTGGTCTCGGCTGTGAATCAGGAGGGGGTGGAGGTGGTGGAGATGATGGTGGTGGGGGTGGTGATGGTGCGGAGGAAAGTTATCCTGATCCTGGGGGTGATGGAGAACGGTGTTGGGGACTTTGGCCGGAAGATAGAACGTCTTCTTCCGGTGGGACTTGGTAATCGGTGAAAGTCTGTTCGTGTCCCGCAATGTCACCACCGTCATGCACCCTTGTAAAGACAGTTGTTTGGTGGGCGTATGTTTTGTCGCTTGCTTTAAGGGGAGTTGTTGTCTTGATTTGTTGTGCGGGCTCGACTAATTGTTTATCTTCCG
>LPNX010313095.1:206921-284320 GCA_001517045.1 Pseudotsuga menziesii | reverse complement strand
GTAGCGTCTTCCCTCGTTTCGTTGTCCATTCTGATTATTGTTATTGTTCTGCTCTGTGTTCTGTGCTACAGCATTAGTCTGGTAGACAGCCTGGTAGTTTTTTCTATTTTTGAGGTTGAGATGGCAGTCGGCCGTGTTGTGATTTGCAGTTTCGCATATAGCACACCAGGAGGCTTTTCCATTCTTCATATTGTAAGGACAGTCGGCGGTGGAATGGTCTACTCGTTCCTGGCAGATGTCACGAAACGCTTTGGTCTGTACAAAACGGACATCTTGTCGGCTGAATTGCTGGCGATAGTTATCCTTTGTATGTCCGGCTGTTGAACAGCTAGTACACCAAATGTCTTGGTTCTTAAGTGTGAGCTCCTTCAAGGACTTCTGCATCTTCTCCAGCTGTTCCTCCAAGCGGTGGTCGGTCGGGCAGGCAGGTATGTCTTCATCCATCTCGACCTGCAAAGCTTTTGTCAACGCATCCTCGTACGACTCGAAGGTCTCCAGACTGATGTGTCGGTGAATTTTCTGTGAAAGCCCTGCAAGGAACCATTGAATGAGTAATTGTTCGTCGATGACATAGTCCAACTGACTCAATAGATCCTTCCATCTTTTGTCATAATCGCGGACTGTTTCTCCTGGCTTCTGTTGGGTCGTCTTCAGCTTCTTGGCCGCCAGGTGTTTAGCATCGGGAGTCTTGAAGAAGGAGAGGAATTGCATTTTTATCTCTAATTTTGTTGCTCTAGGCTGCCTTTCAGTAAAGGTCATGTACCATGTGAGAGCTCTTTTCCGAAGGGCTCCTGCGAAACTGGCTATCTGTCGGTCTTCCTCTGTGACTTTGTTAGCCTCCCATATCGACTCGCAGACAAACTCGTGTCGTCTGGGGTCTTCGTCACCCTCATAAAGGGGAATCTGAGCAGATCCGTGACCCATGTCGGAGTCACTGTCACTACTCTCTGATGATGTCGGAGGAGGAGGTGGAGGAGGGGGTGGGGGAGGTGGTGTTGTAAGAGGTGGGGTTGTTGAGTCAGCCGAATCTGTCGGGGTGACGATGGGGTTTTGGTCGACGGAACTTGTGCTCCCGTCGGGTGTCGACTCTGTCTCGTCGAAGAGCGGATTGTTGATAATTTGTCTTCTTATTGACCCACTGTCACTTTGCGTGCTCAAGTCTGACTCCTTTGTATCTTCTGAAGTTGTGTGTGGCAGGGGGGGTGCTCCTTCATGTGTTGGCAGGAGCAAGTGGATACTACGAAAGGAGGGTGCCGTTTGAAAGGTCACCCAATTACCTTCGATCGGTCGACGTATGACGAGATGTCGACCTGGGTATGGTTCATCGCCTAGTCGGCTCCAGAGCGTAATGTCACCAGCTCGTAGTCGAAGGTCATCTTCCATAATAGTTTGTATTCTGGTACGCGGACTTACTGTGGAAAGGGTTACTCCTTCGTCGGGAACAATTAGTTGGAGAGCTTCGGGCTGCTCTATCCACATTTCATCATCTTCAGGGGACACCTCTTCTTCTTCGCCTTCTCTGCGTCGGTCATGACCCGACTCTGGCGGTACTTCATCATGGTTGGTCTCCCTAGGGTTTTGCTGCAGCTCTGCGGCCCTTTCTCTTCTGGCTTCCCTCTTCTTCTGTCTTTCATCCCTTTCGATTCTCTTAATGTCCGACATACTGTAGTACAATACTATGCCTTTAGTTCCTCTTCGGTCGATTCTGCATTACTGGCGACGACGAATCTGGTCGACTAGTATCCACTATGCTCTAGGTCCGACACATGACCAGCTACCCCCCATAGCCTACCCGACGCTTTTTAGAAAGCTCGGATAGTGTCTACTTACTCAGGAAGTATTCCCACTCCCTTTCAGCAATGAATTTTTCCCACTGCTTTTGCTTCTCCGCCCAATTAGTGTTTGAGGGTGGGTCTAGTAATAGAGGTCAAGGTTCAACAATGTGCCCGACTCCTTTCTTTATTAAAAACTTGAACAGTAAAGCTGGCAAGGAACACAAGAATTGATCAGTAAATTCTGTGAAAAATTTCTGTCGGACGGTTTCCACAGAAGTCCTGTCTTCGACGGCTTGTTCCTCGCAGAAGTCGTCGGCTATCTTTTCGAACCACTCCGAGAGATTCGTACGTCCTCCTCGGATCAGTTTCTGGAGTAACTGTGCTTCTTTAGTGTCGTCCGACTTTCTCATCCAAAAGCTGCTTCAGTAGGTGGGGCACGGATTCGACAAATTTTTCGTGAGTTTCAGTGAAAAATATGGCTTTTGCTTCTGCGACTGTCAATCTGTGCCTCCTTGCGTAATTTTGTAGATAGTTAGCAAGTTTTCGTTCCCACCAGTCCTTGATCTCCTGCTCTGGTATCATATGTGAGCCTATATTCCAGTTATGTACTACCGGCAACGGAACCAATATTGTAATCTTACAGATCACATAAAGTTACCAATAATACATACTAAAATACAAAGAATATTCACAGATACAAGAGACAAGAACTGATAGGATGAATAGATTATATTATTCTCAATAGATCATACAAAGCCAAGAACTGAACTGCGTTCTTGAGTGGCTCAACAGCCTAATATACAGGTTACAAACAGTTACAATCATAACTACCTGTCGGTTCACCGAACCGACACGACTATTAGTTAACAGACTAACTACTATGTTTACTCAGCCGACCGACGTAGTCGGTCTCTCGACTTAGTTGGCTGATCGACTAAGTCGGTCTTCGTTCAAGTCGACTTATGTCGACTTGCTCCTTCTACAGTTGAACTGCCTCTTCTTCATCTAAACATCTCAGCAAAATACTAGAGAAGGATATTTCCAATACATCAGATTGTTAATTATGCAAAATTTAATAGATATAAGCTTAAGAGCTCCTGCTTGAGTCATGCTAAGTTCAGGAGGAACTTCTAAATTTTGCAAAAAATGAATAATACATGAATACCACTCACATGAAGAGAAATTCTCAGCCATCTACTGACTATCATGTTGCTCTTCTGCTACTACATCTATTTGTAAGCTTGCTGAACTTATACCAATCAAATTCATTCCTAGTACATCACAATTTTCTTCATCCATAAGCTTAGCTAGGTTTTGGCCTTTTACTAGCTTGGTGGGATTTACTTCTATATCAAATTCAATCAGCTTTGCAATCCTTTTGGCTCTCTTGCCATCAATGTCAGGCCGGGTTAAAACATCCTTCACAGAAGCTGAAGGGACATAGGCAATGAACTTTGCATGTAAAATATAAATTCTGAAAGATTTCAATGACTTAATAAGGGCATAAGCTTGTTTTTCGATAGGATCATACTTTAGTTCAGCATCCCTCAATGTTTTGCTGAAAAAATATATTGGGTGATCAAGACCTTCATCGTCTTTCTGTAAAAAAACTGATGCCATTGTATCATAGGAAGAAAAAGAGAAAATATAGAAGCCCTTGGTATAATCTGGACTAATTAAAGTAGGAGCTTCCATGATAGCCTACTTGATGGCTTCAAAAGAGTTTCCTGCATTTTCTATCCATTTGATTTCAGATTCATTCCTCAACATGGAAGTTATGTGCTTCACTAACTTAGAAAAATTTGGAATAAACCTCTTGACAAAATTTATCTTACCAAGGAAAGATTGAATATCCTTTTTTTGACCTTGGTATGGATAATTTTTGAATTGCTTCGACCTGAACATGATCAATCTTCACACCCTTTGCTGAAACTATGTGGCCTAGGAGTTTTCCCCCCCTGAGAGCAAATTGAGACTTTTTTGGGTTCAAAGAAATCCCAAACTATCTACATTTCAGAAAAACCTTTCTTAAGTGCTGCAAATTTTCTTCATTATAGCTGTTTGAGTATACAGTGAGGTCATCAAGATATATGAGAACAAACTTATCCTTTAGTCCCACAAAGGCTATGTCCATGGCCCTTTGAAAGGTGGCCCCAACATTCATTAGCCCAAATGGAATCTTGGCATACATGAAGGTACCCTAAGGAGTGGTAAAAGCAGTTTTTTCTTGATCATTAGGGTGTATAGAAAATTGATTGTAGCCTAAGAAGCCATCTAGAAATGACATGACACTATCTCCTGAAACTCTTTGCAACAAATGCTCCATCTTGGGTAAGGGGTGGTTGTCTTTCTTGGAGAATTTATTTAGGTTTCTAAAATCAACACATAACCTAATCTCACCATTTTTCTTCCTCACTATTACTAAATTTGCAATACATTTAGAATACCTCAATGGGATTATGATTTTAGCATCAAGGAGCTTTTTTATTTCTTCCTCAATCACAGGCAATACGAAAGGAATGATAGGCCTTAACTTCTGTTTGAAAGGGATGGTGTCCTTTTCCAGGGGAATTCTATGTTGAATGATATCTATATCATATGTCTTCAGATCACTATATTCCCAAGAAAATATATGAGCAAATTCTTTCATAAGACTACAAGATTCTGACCTTTGATCAGCAGTCAACTCAATAGACAAATTTATGAATATAGGATGACTTTGGCTACCTATATTATGGTCATGGACAGTGGGGTCTTTCTCCCTTTCCACGGGTTTGAAGGGGACATCATTATGGCCAAAACGCTTCTCAAGAGGTACTAGACCCCGAGGTATATGATTGCTTGGAAACTGAACAATATTGTGTTTACCCATTTCCCCCTTCAACTTAGGCTTCTGGGATTCCTCTACATTTAGATTTTCTTAGTCAATATGCATATCAAAAAATTCATCAACAACCTAGATAAATCTACTAAGTTCATCATCATCCTCAAAGAATTTCCAATATTTAACATTATCAGGTAGGGATGGCCTGTACTTGACTTGGATTTCATAGTTTAATTTAGGAGGCATAGGAGGAATGAACATACTGGAAGAGACAAAAAGGGAATCAACTAGATGGTTCATAGCTCTAGGTATATAGGAAATTTCAAAAATAATGAAAGGGTCCCTAAGTTTCCATACCTCATCTCTGTATGCTTTAGCCTGGCATTCTTTGCTTGAAAAGTGTTGTTCACCTGCTTTATTATGAGATATGCATCTCCAAATATATTCAGACACATGATTCCCATCTCCTTAGCATCCTTTACTCCCAATAGAAAATCCCCATACTTTGCTATATTGTTAGTAGTCTTGAAATCAAGTTTATAATACAAATGAATAGTCTCCTTTGAGGGAGAAACCAAAACTACACCTGCACCTGCTGAGGCTTGAGTACTAGCCCCATCAAAAAACATTCTCCAAACAGAGGTGGTTACTTCTTCAGTTTGCTGATAGGTAGGCTTTGTGAGCTACATACGTACTGGCTGAGAATCATCTATTTACAGAACACATGCCCCAAATTCTGTGTCCACTGCATAGATGGGATGATTTATAGAATTGCTTTCATTATTGATGATGTAGGAAGGATGATTTTATTTGTAGAGTCTCTTGGTTTCTCCTCCAAACATTGGGATTATAGCATAAGTAAGATCCATCTGTAGGGTACCACCTAGCCTTTTACTCCATGAATGAGACAAGAGGAGGCCAAACATGGGTGGGATATCAGCAACTACTACATCCATCACTATGCTTTTTGAAGGCAACTGGGAGAGGTTTATGACAAGGTATTTTATGAGGCCTAGGCATTTGACTTTACTATATTCAAAAGAGAAAATATCATGGTAAGGCTTTTTGATGTTGAACCCAAGCTCATCCATCACCACTTTCGGCATAATATTGTGGGATGCTCCTGAGTCCAACAAACAATTGTGAAGGATCTTGTCATGGATGTTCAAGGATATATAGAAGGGTGAACAAGACTCATCCAGTTCTTCAACCATAGGACCTAGGGTTACTATGGGATTATCATCTTGCAAATTCACAAAGTCAGCATCTATGGGTGTCTTTGGTCGAAGAGATTTCAATATAGATGACTTAAAGGAATCGTTCTTCATAAGCTCTATCAAGGGAAAAGGGATTTTCAATTTCTGAATTTCTGATTCAAGATTGAAAGAATAATACAATTTGTCAGAAGTTATTACCTCTTGTGGTGGAGCTTTAAGCTGGATTTGATCATGGACTAATGGATGCAATGGCCTTTGCTGTTGTTTTGAAGGAGCATCAATCTTTTTTGCAGGAGCATCAATATTTTTAACAGGAGAAGCAGGCTATTTTGTAGGGGCAGGATTCTTATTTACGGGAGTAACAATCAAAGGTTTTGGAGCAACAATCTTGGACCTCAAATTATAACCTCCTTGATCATCTACCTAATACAAGGATTCTTCAGTGATCTGCTTGTTCATAAGGGCTTCCAAATAATCTGCTTGTGTCAATAAAGATGGATCAAATTCATCTTCCATGCAATTGACATTGTCTTCTACTTCTCCTTCTCCTTGAGTAAACTCTTGTTCTTCTTCTAACACAACATTTTGGAAAGGAGCTCGGATTCTTTGTTCCTCAGCTAGATTTCTATCCCTTTGGAGGATCTGAGCCTTTGGGTTATTCCTTCTGTAAGGGAAAATTTTAGGGTTTCTAGGAGAAAATTCATTTGGCCCTGTACCTCTTACAGGTAGTTGACCTCGATATTTAAGTTTAGGCATTTCAGATGTTAAGCTGTCCAACATCTTGGCCATTTTTTCCATTTTTGTTTCTGATGAAGAAGGATTTGAAGATTGCTTCTTCATGTCCACTTTTCCCTTAAGTTTCTGAGATGCAATAGTATTAGACTCAACTTCAAGGGCAGCATCTTTCATGAGTGATAAAGAAGTAGATCTTCTTTCTCTGAGAAGAAGACAAAACTTGGAGTCAAAAGCATTTGCATAAGTGATTTTGGCTGAAGGATCTGTAGGATTAATCTCAGCAAGGATCTTGTTGAACATTTTGTTAAATCTTTTTGTGAAATTTGAAACAGACTCGCCATTCTCTCTCCTCAAATTGCTAAACTTTGTGATATAGTAAATATGGTCTCTTCTTTCTCCCCAATGCTTCAAAAATATGTCATTTAGAGCTTCAATTCCAGCTACTGTTCCAGCAGATAAGTCTTTGAACCATTTCCTATCCTGACCATCTAAGCTATGCACAAAAACCCTAGTCCACACATCCTCTTGTTCAATGTTCATATTCTCAGCATAACTATAGAATGCCTCTAAATGTTCTTCAGTTGTAAAATATCCCTCCCCAGTAAACTTAGGCATAAATTTTAGATAATCTCCAGTAGTCATAGCAGAAAGGGGGTTAGGAAAATTTATAGGAGCATATCTAGCAACGAGGATCCTTTCCATCTTAGTCAGAGGGACATCCATATTGGATGTGGGTATGGAAAGGGAAGAATAATATGTTGCTAGTGTGGGTGGTAGCCGAGGAGGTATAGGTGGTATATTTACCCCAGTGGAGTTTCCAGGAATCGGATCTACAAAAGCAGAAGTGGTTGAAGATTCCTCAACTTTCAAATTTTATGATTCACTTATAATTTTCCGAGAACTAGATTCTTGAGTAGAAGAATATTTAAAGGGAGGTCTACTCGATACAACACAAGAAATACCTCTTGAAGTACTTGATGCAGTTCCCCTTGTAGACCTGGAAGTCTATCTTTACAATGTTCTTCCTTTCATTATAACCTGTTTAGGATATGAAACAGGTGTCACTGGTGGCCTCCGAGGATTTGTTATCGTACTTGGTCTTCTCGGAGACCCTTTGTTCCAATGGAGTCTCCAGATAGATGATTACAACCAGGATAATTTCCACACTTTGTCTATCATAAAAGGTGTATCTATGTTGTATCCCAGGGAATATGAGCTTCAATCTCTTCTCCCTAGAAATGACACCAATTTGTTAGCTCTCCAGGAAACTCTTCTCGGTTGCAGCTCAAAGATGCCTGGTAACTTAATTATTTTCTCAATGATTCACTCAAATGGATCAAGTTAGATCACTAAATCAAACCTCACTCACTAAGACATGCATAAACACAACCAGATTGAGAAGGATTTTAACTATCACTGTTCAAAGAGTTGTAAATAAATGAATGTACAAAGAACACTTAATTTACTAGCGAAAACATACACACAAAGTATATATGAATGGCTAGATAAACCAAGTAAAGTACTTGCAAATTCTAGTTTATGGATGTATTGACAAGTTGACAGTTATCAAACATCAGACAAACAAAACTAACATGAATTTGACATTCAGATGCAAGTATATAATAGACAAGAAGATGAAAATATGAACAAGTAATGGAAAAAGAATCTTGTATTACTGATCATGAAATGAGAAGCTTGAGCTTACAATATCTGAAAAAGTTTCTAAAAGTTGAACATTTTGTTCTACAGAAGTCACAGGATTTATAGCCTTTACAAAATTATTCTAGATCCTGAAAAACTGGATCGAAATTGCTAACAATAGACAACTAAAAATAGTTCCTATTAAATAGGAAAACATCCTATTTTGATGGTCAATCCCCATATCTAAAAAATCTTCCTGATCTTCGAACTCTTTGACAGCTGCAGTAGAAATTGAAGGAGAATTCAAACTTGCCATTTGGAAGACAAGTCACCTTTTACCAAAGTAGGTAGGAGATGTGATCTTATTCACCTTGTTGGCACCTCCAAAATTGAAACAGAACCTTAATATTGATGCCCTTGATTATTATCTAGCATTATAAATCATCCTCGAGGTGTTTGGATCAGCAAAAGTCAGATCTGTGCAAAAATATGCTTCTCTACCCTATATTCACTTTCGGTGGCTAGTAGAGGAAAAATTTGATCATGTTAGCTACCAAAAGATCTATTTTCGGTGTCTAATGAATAGTTTCAGTGTTTGCCTAAGCCACCAAAAAGCCTGTTTTAACATTTAACCAAAATTGCAACCATCACGCTTTACCTTAATGCTTTAAAGCTTCAATGTTGTTCTTTTGGTGTCTTTGAAACTTGAATAGAGTTTGGGATGGTTGTAGAATCTCAGGCTGTCTCTGGATCATAAAGATTCATGGCTACCTTTGCTAGGGTTTCCAGCTTATGATGTGCTTGAGACTGAGGGTTTGAATTCTTTGTTTGCAACTTTGATATTCTGATTTTCCTGTAGATCTTTGTGTTGTCCTTCATCAACCTGAGATTTATTTCTTCAATCTTAGTATACTTCCTTTTTAGTTCTTGAAGAGAGTCATCTAATTCAGTATTTCTTTTAGTTAATCTTTCGTTTCTTCATTTAATTTCCCTTTCAAGAACTTCTAATTCATACACCTGCCTTAGCAACTGGTTGATCTTCTGAGATATGGATTCCTCGAGCTTGCTAGATGAAGTCTCTGCAACTTATTGAATTTGATAATCCTTTGGTGTAGGCAAGGGAAGATCCTCATGCCCTACTGCAACTTGACTTTCTAGGTTAGATCCTTGCTCTTCTTCATCCTTAGAGTCAGTATATGGAAGGTTGAGGACATTCTTATTTTGTGAAGAAGCTTCTTCTTCCTCTGTCTTCTCACTAAAATCTAGATTTTAGCCTTAGAAGATGGAGAGGTTTGACAACTGCAATTGGATAGAGGGCTCTCCTCTTCCTCTTTCCACTTCTGGGAGTGGAAGACCTCTTTGAAAAATACCTCTTTGAAGAAGACCTATTTTTATCCTCTGGCTGCAGCTCTATTTCAAATTCATTCGAGAACAGGAAGTATGCCCAGGCAATGTTCTGCCTTTGCAGTAGCTCAGAAACAATTAGCTTGATCAAGCCATGATGAGATAATCTTCCTGGAATTTTGGTTGGCTTGGATCTGACTTGATGAGCCATCTTAGTCAAGATTTTGTAGAGGTAATAAGGTAGATTCAAGGGGCTCCTACCAGTGAAGTGATTCATTAATTTAAAATGATAGATCATTACCCTGTTGTATCTACCCTCACAGGTTATGTAGACCATAATTTACTTCAACAGGTGCTGCCATTTCTCCTCGACATAGGACGTAGGTATGTTCTTCTTCCATACAATATTTTTGTGCTCAGGTTTCAGGTAGGACCTAAATTCAACATTATTTGTAACAATGGTCTTAAATTAATTTTTCTTAGTCCTTGGAAGCTCTATCACTTCAGCTATAAGAGCTTCATCCAAATGGAATTATTCCTTGCCGATTACTGCCTTTCTACCATCAAATGTGAGAGAAAAATATTCTGCTACTTGCTGATGAGATCCTTGGATTTTTCCACAAAACCTATAACATATTGCATCCTTGAACAGTTGACATACCTCAGGGTGTTATTCCAGGTAATTGATATCACCAAGCTCTTTCCTTAGGGCAGGTCCTCCTCTCTTAATTTTTTGAGCTGCTTCTCTGCACTTGCGATTTGAAAATTCAAACTTTGGGGAAGGTAGCACAGCGCGGGATTAGGGCAATTGGGATCAATGAGAAAAAACCCTAAAAATGAGGAATGAACCAGAGAAAGGCCCTGATTTTGAGGGATATAGCTAGGAATTGATACTTGAAAGGGGTAATGGCTTCGCTGATGAGACTCGAACGTAGAAAGTGCAAGGAACATGGTTTCATGAACTGAAATTACATTACTTATAGTAATGAGATCACAGATCTAGGACATGTGTAGGGTAAAGAGGGTTTGGGATTAGATAGATCACATAAAATTTATTAAAACACCTCTTACCAAATCATAATTGATTTCTTATCTTATCTTTTCAGTGGCTAATGGGCAATGATAGCGCTCCTATATTAACAGTTCCTTCATATAACAAGACATGTTGACTGCTTCAAACTTCCTATGAATTTGGTGGATAAGATAGCCCTAAATTTTCATGTTTAAGCTGTCAAAATCTAGTCTTTTTGGTGGATAATGAACAGTTGAGATGTTCACCTAAGCCACCAAAACCTAAGCTTTGATTTTTTTGAAGAAAAACAAAGTCCAATGTGTTTCAAACTTCATTACATACCCAAAGCTCTCACAATGAGCCTTAAAATTTTCAAAAATGTTTTTGACTTCCTATCACTACATGAATTAAATTCTCTAATTTATTTGAGGAGATAACAAAATGCATGGCCACCCTTTTTCCAATCCCCTCCTATAACAGTGTTACCATATGAAAGGGGAGCTAGGAAAATGGCTAAGCACCAGTGTGCGGGATTTCTTGTCAACCTTTGAGCACCATGGTTTGAGGAAGGAAGGAAGGTCAAAGGAGGTAGGAAGACACGTCAGCAACAGTCTGAGTCAGAAAACAATATGAGTCAACAACAAACCTCCCGCAAGCGATATAAATCGTCATTTTCATACCAAGTTACCTGAATGAAGAAAAGGTATGCACTGTCAGTTCAACTACCATGTGCAGCAGCTCCATAATGTCTATTTAATATTTGTAAATCATGGCATTAGTACCACACACTAAACTGTTAGTGTCTGATTGTGACTGAAAACAGTTTCGAGGCCTTGTTTCGGGGATTAGCCTCAGGTCTGAGATAGTATAAATGTATTCACGGTAGAGGGAGAAAGGGTTGGAACCAATGTAATTTTTGCATTGTATGCTTTCATGAGATTTCTAATAAGTTGCAGAGTCAAAGTTGGTGTTCTTAGAGGGATTCATGTGTTGTTTCATGTTACAGTCTGTTAATTTCTTTCTCATGTGAACGTTTTCTAGTTTATCTCCCCCATTATGTTTTCTTTCATGTTTGAAATAAGTGTATAACAGTTTGGAATTCATACATACTATGCTTCATCAGTTGTTTCAAATATTCACTGAAGCTTTCTTCTAAAGTTAATACAGAATTCATTCTTTAATGCTCCATGTTAATGGTTTCTTCTTGTTCTTATTTTTCCACCAGAAAATTATAGTTTTACTGTGACTAAATAGCTATCTTGCCTCTGTGTTAAAATCACCGGCATAAGTTCTGTTATCTCCATTTCACATATTGACTCCATCACCCAATGGTACTATGTTTTGTTTCAATCAATCTTACAAACAATTTATATTTTCACTTGTACATATCTGGCATTGCTAATATTTGGTGAGAGATCCCTCTCGGAAGAACAGAAACCCATTTCTCTCTTTAAAAGTGGTTCTGCTATTACCTGGGAACAAACCTTCACAACCTTCGGTTCATTTCCAGTGCTAACAAATTGGCGTTGTTGCCAGGGACGAGATTGAATATCATCCCTAGGTGTGAATAGCATAATTTCAGATTTGGTTGTTGATGGTGAACATCGATCAGACATCAAGAAGGTTGTACAATTTCACTTGGCGACTCCACTCTCAAATATCTAGACTTCTGCGACTTCGTTGGTGGTATGACCCAGAAATCAAGTTTTCAAAAGGAACTAGTAGACTCTGCTGGGAAAATGAGCTCATTGTGAAGCCTGAAAATGCATGGCGAAAATATAAGATACTCGAGTTTCTGTTTCTTCCAAGATGCCTTGTCTTGCCTTGTATGTTTGTTCCTATCTTTTCTTAAACTTATCAAAACAGCCTTCCATGGTTCATTTCACTTGAAACAAAAATATGAATTTATTTATGTATATCCTTCTTTACGAACTGAAAGCATTGCATCGTCTTGTACATTTGATTCTGACCAAGATATTTCATTCGAATCTCATGACATTAAAGGTCACCCCTGTGAACCTCATGAAACCACGGTTGGTAACATATATATTTCACCTAGCCTAGTATCACCCAGTATTCCAAACCGATACAAGTTGCTCCACTTGCCTCGTATACTCCATGATTTTCCTACGAAGCATTACAAGTACCTCTCCAAATTTTATGGAGAATCCAAAGACTTTACTGCTAGGAAACATTTACAAGATTTTGAGCATTTCTTTGACCTTTTTGAAATAGAACATGATGATGTTTGCATGAGGGATTTTGCCCAGTCCTTGCAAGGAGATGTTAAATAATGGTTTAAACACCTGCAGCCTAAATCCATCAGTACTTGGGAAGAGTTTTCTTGCTCCTTTTTGAAATTTTGGGGTAGGAGAAGGCCACTAGACCAAATACTCTTAGAGTTTTATTCCCTAAAGAGGTAGGAGGGTGAAGCCATGTCTAGTTTTAACAAAATATTTGCAATGTTTTATTATAACATGCCAAAGGAATTCAAACCTCTTGAAAACACTACTAAAATCTATTATGCAGCTACCTTTCCTCCTGAACTGTCATTAATTCTTTTGGAAAGAAAATCAACCACTCTACAACATATGTTTGTTGATTGTTTAGAAGTTGAAGAAAACCTTAAGATGTCTAAAAAATTGTCAGGTCAAGACGGTGGTGGTGAAGTAAAAGATGGATTAAAATTGGTTGGGCCACATAAACAAAAGGGGATAGTCCCTGTTTAGCTAAATCTTTCCCTTCCTAAACAAAAAAATGATCAGCGTAATATAGAAGTAGATGGTTCTACCAATTTCTTTTATAAAGGTTGCAATCTTCTTAGCACCGAGTTTGTTAACAATGATTTTAAAAGGGATTTCGGTATACCCGTGTATGATGAGTATGAGGAGGAATACCCGGAGGTTATACCAAAAGAGCCAGCTATAGAACCAAGGTATTCTAGTGGAGAAAATCAAGCTGCAATCCAAGGTCAAAGGGTTGAGATAGGAAAATATAATAAGTGTGCTGAAGGAGACAGTCCGCCTTTGTGTTATTCTTCATTTGAACTAATAAGACACAAACTTAAGGCCTCTAAGCAGAAACGGAAGTTGGAGGATATCGGAAATTTCATAGACTTGTTTGGAATAGAAGATGATAAGGATGAACAGTCATGTAGTCCCTCTCAACTTATAGAGACATCAGTAGTTTGTGATGAGGAATTGGGTCATGAAGAAGGAAGTAAGGGTTCTCAAACAAATGTCTCTTTTGACCTTTCACATTCAGAAATATCACCCCATAAAGAAGAGTTGTGCTTGCTTGATTCTATTGGAGAATGGAATAATATTTCTGTTGAAGCATATAAGGTAGGTAAAGTATTAGCTTCATAAATTTTGAAGGAATAGGTAGATATTTCATGTGAAAACAGTCATGGGAATCCATTTCAAAGATATTTTGAATATCAATCTGAAAGCTTACGGGAGGAGTGGCGTTTTGGACAGCTTTCCCAAGGTAAACAGAGGACATAATATGCGGGAAGTTGTCGTGCTTTCTATGACCCCATAGTTGAATACATGGAGAGGATGGGTAAGGGTAATGACTGGTTATATCTCTACTATAAGGATGAATTTATCTGTTATAACCTTTTTCCATTATGAATCTCATCTCTGTTTTTAATCAAGCATGAAAAGGAAACAAAATTATTGGATAAGTTGCTTGATTGGCTTCATTGGAAGTCAAAGTTCACTTGATTAGGTATGTGTACTCTATTAGATAGAGTAGGTAGGTACAAATAAGCTTGAAGTATATCGAGCATTTCCTTTAGTGCTATTCAGTTTGTTTTCATTTTAAGTTGTAAGTACAGGTTCACAGCTACAGCCGTTTTCAGTTTCAGAGTATGATTATGAGGCATAGTTTGCAGGTCAACTTGAATGTGTTACAATAGTGGTTTGGATTATGGTTCAAATAAGAGCCTATTGGGAGTTTAAGGAAAACTGGAGGGCACACAATGGATTTGGAATTTGGTCTATGGGGTTCTTTGCTACCTCACTGGGAGGATAACATCCCTCGTGGAGCCAGCTGTTAGCACTATGTTTAAATTTTATAGTTATGGGCTTGGAAGGATTCGAAAAGGATCTTGTTTAGTAAAGAATTATACAAACTCCTATCAGGTTATCAAATCAATAGTTTTCGTCGCTAAGATAGTCAGATGGAGAGGGGATCTCGATCCGCAACAATAGATCCCTCCAATGGTCGAGACATGCAACAACGAAAATGAGATAAAGGGGCGTCGTGGATCAATGATCTGGATTCACAACAAAGAAGATCAATGATGGAGCACATTTCCACAGGCCGTAGATGCAAGGAAATATTTAGATTTGGTATTCACAAGGCCTGTTAAAGGGGATAAGTGATGAAATTACGAGATCAACATGAAGCCTAATCGACGACCTGAGGCGATTCCACTGGAAAAACATGCGTGGAAGAAGGAATTTTTCTGAATTGTGAAATGGATTAAAAGACGGAGATATCTGATGGAGGAGACAAGAGTAGGTGCATATCTACAGTTGTAGATAATTTCCTGGTCCTAAATAGCATAGATAAAGTTGTGATTCCAAATTGCAAAAAGTGGTACTGGTTGGAAAGACCAACGGTCACGACGAAGGGTCAAGATTGGTCAATAGACGTGGGGGATTCTACTACTTGAAAGTGCATGCTCGATTGGACAAGGAAATATTGGAGAAATGTTAACGTGCCCATGATCAGGTGGTCCAGATGAAAGCAGTTTGCAGAGCATGGATCTATATTAGTTCCGCTGAGGAAAATTGTGCGGATGTTAACCTTGGGTCCCGATATTGAAATCCCACACATAGAAGGCTCGAACTTGCAGAAGAAGTTGATTTGCAGTGCACATAGCAGAAGAAAATCAATGGTCAAAGGTCATAAAGGATTGTAAAAGAGACCTACGTGGAGCTAGATGATTTGTTGTTCTGAGCCTCAAGATCAGTGGACTGCTTGACTGCATGAGAAACGCCAGCATGGGCAGAATCTCCTTGTAAACCTGGTGCAGAGAGGGTATCCTCACATACGAGCTGACCAATAATCATTCCCATCGATACTATTTGTGATATGCTTGGGGTGAATATCATGTCCAATGTCACCAGCCTTCCCGAATCCATAGATCTGGCACATGGCTTGCGTAGAAAAACAGTGGGGAATCATGAAGTTTAGATTTTTGAAGCGACGAATATGGCGTCTACACGAAGCAAAGAGACACAGTGAGTTGCATCCGATCAAACACCACCATCACTGTAAGCGAAAGGGAAAGAAAGGTCAAGTCCAAATTCCTTGAACCAGCTAGGAAGCCATGTGGGAAAGCTCTTAAAGTCTTATCCATGGACGATAAGATAATTGAACATCAGAGGAGATGGCTTGAATGGATGTTTCACAAGATGGGAAGGTCCTTTCCCTTGTGTCACACATGATATTGTTATGATGACCAGTGTTCAAGTGTACAACCATGCTGGTGAGCTATCTCCAGGTCGATTTGGATCGCCCTTTATAATGCCACTCTCTGGAGCTATTGAAGCATGGAAATGGGTAAACACTGAGAGAAATACCAGAAAAGTTGAATTACATGAAGATTTGAGTTTTCTTGTAGACATCAATGGCTATGTGGTTAGAGAAGCTAGTTTTTTAGGGGGTACTAATGGTTGGAGAACATAAAATTACGTTCCTTTGTTGTCCTAGTTATCTATACCAGGAAAGCACCAACCATCGGGGTAGAAATGTGTAACACCCTGGTTTTGATCTCGTTGCATTAAATGTACATGATGTATATATTGTAATTAATCATGGTGCGGAGCTAAAGGAAAAATTCCCACCATCTATTTGTCTATGTTATGTTCAGAAATTGAAAACGTTGTCGATGGTATATCGTGATATATGGCACATATTAGTTTCAGCATCATGTAAATATGCATCTTTAATTAAATAACCCAACCAGCTATGTTCGCGGCAACTAAATTGAGAAGGGACATGATTCTCACAAGGATTAGGTGGGGGGATGTCAAACCTTGAGCCATGAGAGAAAATACATGTGTCACCACCTTGTTTTGATTTTCCCATATTTCCTTGTTTTATCCAACCACCACCATTAAACGGTCTGCTGAGTAGTTGAGGCAGTTATTTTTTGGGAGTGGGGGTGGCAGGATTGTCAGTCCTTTCCCACCCACACACTCCATCAGCAATGAACCTCACGATGGGAAGAGAATGTCTACGCCCCTCATTTCACTCTCTCTCCACGACGGTGTGGAAACACTCACACATCCTCTCCATTGTCTGTTCATCCTCACGCATAGGAGGAGTTGTTTGTCCTCACACAGGGACCATTGTCTGTTCATTTATCTCATGCAAAGGCTTCTTTCCTGTTTGGTCTCACATAGCCAAGAGGGAGGAGCCGTCTCCACTATCATTCACATTTTCCACACAGAGGATCTCGAGTGTGTTTCAATCCATATTTGGGATTTGGTGTGAATCTTCTCTCACGGATTGGGTTCTGCATTATTGTTTACTCACGCAGCAAGCTGGGGGCCGTTCGATCACTATCACCCATGATTTCTCATGTGGAGAGCCATTTTTACGCTCAGGGACTGTGTGTAAGTTTTCCTTACCGATTCGTGGCTCATGCATATGTTTTTCCCTCTATCTTTTGGGGTATGGTGCAAGTTTCCCTCACGCACAGGTTGAAAGACTGTATTTTCTTCCCTAGTGTGGTCTGTGTAAGTTTTCCCGGTGGCTTCGTTGTCCAGAACAGACTATTTTTTTCCCCATGTTGTGAGTTGTGTTTACTGATACGTTTTGGGACTATCGTAACTCGCTTGGGATTCGTTTTGGCCACGATAGGGCCAAGAACGACTATGGAATCATTTTCCCTGTTTAAGCTATAATTGTTGAATGATTGCATGCGTGCAATGGTTGGTCTTCGGACTGTGTTGGGAGCAAGGATGGGGGCTTGGGTTTCTTGATAAACCTGGTGTGTTTGGAAACCACACAGGAAGAGCTAGAGGGCTGGCTTTCTTCTCCACAACCCCTAAATAGCACTGGAAGGGAAGTCAGGGCCTGAGGGACTGTGTAGCAGAGAAGGGACTGATTCCTTGTGTTGGGTGTGTGTGGGTGTCTTAGAAGTTAGGCTAGTTTTGGCGTGGGTGTCCCTAGCTCTGTAATGAGCTCACCAGCTTAGAATTTAGCCTTTCCCAACTCCTGGATGGCCTGATAAACCTGACCATGTTGGTTGTCTTGTTGATGGCCTGATAAACCCAACTATGTTGGCTTGGCTATGTTTTGTGTATCCTTGGCTATGTGTAATCCTGCTTGTTCCTTATTCCTTGGAGAATCATGCCCAGCTCGGGGGTGGCAGCGTTGCTAAGAGATTAAGGAGCACGCTGGCCTATGGTTGGGTGAAACGTTGCAGTGACATAGCTGGTTGCGGAATGAGTTCTCCATAAGATAACTAATCTTGTCTATTCTACTCCTGCAATCATTTTACTGTTAATGAATATGGTGAACATGTTGAATGCTTGTATGAACATATGTTTGCTTCTGTTGTATGATAAATGATCATGTATGCATGTTCTAGTTCAAATCATTTTGTTTCAACATTTCTGCATTTTATGAATGCACATGTTCATGGGGCTGGTGGCCTGGATGGTTAACGCCATGGTAGTGTCCTCTTCACCAGTCGGAGGGTCGGGGACGTTACAGTGTGGTATCAGAGCTCATGTTGCAGTATGGGCCTAAATGAGCCATGAAATATGCAGTGATAGAGGCAGGATTTCTTTCTGCTGGCAGAAATAAGAAGTTTATGACAGAAAACTTCCACAAAAATTGTCTAAGTGTTTGAACTATTGGTTCATCGGAACACTTAGTGGGACGGAATTCCGATGTAGCAGAAAGCTAGGTGGAAGCACACCCGACGGAGGACAGTTGGAAGGAAAATTGCGGGTAATTTTTTTTTTAAGAGTTCGACGTCCGTCGATGGAACATAGTTAATCGAGAGCCCGCTGTTGCAGATGGCTAGACAACTATGCGTCTGACAAGTAAGGCCTCCAACCACCGACGCAGTAAAGAAAGTTCAATTTTTTTTCTAAGTAACGAAAACATAGGCCATCGAAAGCAGAAAGTGGTTCATGCACCCGTCATTTCGGAATCCTAGAGCATTATCCTTCCAATGAGAAGAGACCACCGATACCGATCAGGTTATGCCTCAGCAGATTGGGCCGCCCATCAGAAGAAGATTAAAGATGATGGGCCGTCGTTGCGGCTGCTGATGGACCTATTTCGCTGATCAAACAGCGAAAAGGAAGACTAAAGGGAAAATTTCAAAAAAATTCTCTAAGTCCCAGAATCATCAGCCATCGGTGATGGTTAGTTGAACACATTGCCGACACATAGTTAATTCAGTTGCTGATGAGCTATGTCAGATGAAGTTAGTGGATTGAACGTCCGTCGTTGCGGCTGTCTAATGGACTATCCCTCCGAAGGTTAGAAGATTCGATCGTCGACGCGGTAGTGCTTAGTGGATCCGGTTGCCAATGAACAGCAAAGGAAGTTAGTTGTGCTGATAGCCGAAACGTCGAAATGTTAGTTGGGATGAGACCTGATCCTGTACAAGGAAATTTTGAGTTTTTCAAGAAGTATTTCTCAGCAGATTTCGGCTATTTTTTAGTAGGATTTTTAGTGGTTTTTTAGTGGATTTTTAGGGCTAAAAAGGAGAAAGTGGCAGCGATCTTTTGCGCCAGATTGCGTGAAAATAATAGATTTACAAAAAAAAACAAGGGCACTACCCTCGACCCGCCCTGCAGTGGCGTAGGGAAGTCAAAATGGGGCAATCCCCCTTGACCCCCATCATTCCCCTTAGACAGACGTTCTTTGATGAAGAAAATCCCGTGTTTGGGAAAATTTGTTATTTTATTATTATTCCAGGAGAAGGTAAGTGATTCTAATTTATATCAATATTATGCATCTAACAGTTGTGTTAGTAACACCTTTGCAGAATCATAGTCACCTTCGAGGGCATTATTCCAGGTAGTGCAGATTGGTAACTAAGTGGTGGTTCAGTTATGAGAACCCATGATGGATATGATGCTCGGGATTCTTACGAGCATGCATGAGATGCCATGGGAGAAAATGTCTGTAATGGAAATGATGACATAGAGTCTAATGGAAGGATATTTTAGGGGACACCGTTCGAGGTTGCAGCCACCATGAGAAGCTTGATCAAAGCCCCGGAAGAGCAGCATTAGTTGAATGCTGCCATGTTGTAGAGTTTGACAGACTTGCAAAGAAAGATAGAGACTCTAGACAAGGTACAGCGAGACCAGAAGGGAGTAACAACAGTACTAGGAGAAGGAGAAGGACTTCTAGTGGATCATTTAATTCTGAAGAATCCAGTAGGGATTCAAGCTCTTCTTCTCATAAAAGGAAAAAAAATAGACACCATAGGGATCGCTCTCAGGATGAATTTAAGAAAGCTAAACCTCCTAAATTTGATGGTGAGGTAAAGATTGGACAAGAGGCTGAAGCTTGGATTCTTGGGATAAATAAGTACTTTCAATTGCGTGACTATTCGGGAAACATGAAGGCAAGAGTTGCCATATTCAATTTGAATGGAAGAGAATCCATTTGGTGGGAACACTTCAAGCAAGTAAAGATGGCTAAGTACATTTTGAGGTGTATGAAATGTCAATGGGTAAAGGTTGAGCATCAACACCCTACAGGCTTGTTGCATCCTTTGCCAGTTCCGGAATGGAAATGGGAAGTTATTTTCATGGATTTTATTACAGGATTGCCGATGACTTGGAGACAACATGATTCCATCATGGTTGTGGTGGACAAGTTGACAAAGGTAGTGCATTTTATACTGGTTAAGTCTACACATAAAATAGATGACATTGCAAATATCTTCATGAAGGAGATTTTCAAATTGCATGGATTGCCTAAGGCAATAGTCTTTGACAGAGATGTCAAATTCACTTCCAACTTTTGGAAGGGGTTGTTTGCAGATTTGGGTACAAAGCTAAACTTCAGCACTGCATACCATCCTTAGAAAGATGGGTATATAGAGAGAGTTAATCAGGTGCTTGAAGATATGCTTCACATCCATTTGGTGGGAACACTTCAAGCAAGTAAAGAGGATCAGTGAACGGAGACTTAAGTGGAAACAGTTCAAGAAGTATTTCAAGCAGAAATACCTCTCTAACAGGTATTATGATGACAAGATTAAGGAGTTCCATGAGCTGAGATTGGGATAGCAGACCATGGAAGAATATGTAAATAAGTTTTTGGAGCTGTTGAGGTATGTCCGGTACATCAGAGATGAAAAAGTGAAGGCTTAACGTTTTCTGTGTGGATTACCTCAGTCTCACAAAGATAGAATTGAGTTTTACGAACCTAGAACTCTTGAAGAAGCAATAAGGAAGGCTAAGTATTGTTATGAGCAAAGCAAAGGTAAGCTGGATTACCATAAGGCGTGGAAGGACAAGAAGAATGAAAATTTTGACCAAAGAAAGAAAGGTTTCAAACCTTTTAACTTCAGGAATCAGCAGAAGCAGCCATCTCAAGCTGCGAGTAAACCAGTTGGAATGACAGGAGAAAAGCCTAAGGATCCACAACATAATAGAGGACCACTTCAATGTTGGAAATGTGGAGGACCCCACATGTGCAGAAATTATCCACTCGAGAATGAGAGTGCAAGACCAGCTTATAACATTCAAGACGCAAAAACAGTGGGTCACGTAGCAAAGGAAGTCTCTAGGATTTATGCAGCACTAGAGGACCGCTGAGCAGATCACCATTCAACTGTGGTTGAAGTAGCAGGTAAGATTGTTGAGCAATCTATTTCTATTTTGATTGACCCTAGATCTACTCACAGTTACAATACTCCTAGAGTAGTGGAGATTTGTGCTTTTAAAAAAGTAAAGCATAGGAAGTCTTGGTTAGTTCAGCTAGCCACTGGACCTAAGAGAAAGGTTAGTGAAATGGTAGAGAAATGTCCATTGGTCATGGATGGATTGGTCACTTGTGTAGATCTGAATGTTCTACCGCTTGGTTCCTATGATGTTCTCATTGGAATGGATTGGTTAGAATCTCACAAGGTAAAGCTTGACTGCTATAATAAGACTTTCAAATGCATGAATGAAGAAGGGAACCTAGTAGTTGTGAAAGGTATTCCAAAGGTGATTTCAATATGGTAGGTTTCAGCAATGCAGTTAAAGAAGTTATGTAGGAAGGGTTTCCATTTGTATGCAACTCACATTTTGGAGACATCAGGAGATGAAACTCCTAGGTTGGAGGACTATCAGGTGTTACGAGAATTCAGGGATGTGTTCCCTGATGAGATTCCAGGGCTTCCTCCAAAAAGGGACATTGACTTCACTATTGAACTTGTGCCAGGAGTAGCGCCAGTGTCCAAGGCACCCTACACGATGAGTATATTGGAGATGCTAGAATTGAATATGCAACTGGAAGAGTTGTTGGAAAAGAAGTATATCCGATCGAGTGTGTCTCCTTGGGGAGCACCAGTTCTGTTTGTAAAGAAGAAAGATGGTACAATCAGGTTATGCATTGATTACAGACAATTGAACAAGGTTACTGTGAAGAATAAATATCCTTTACCTAGGATTGATGACCTCTTTGATCAAATGAGGGGAGCAAAGGTATTTTCCAAGATTGACTTGAGGTCTAGTTACCATTAGGTGAGAATCAAGGATGAAGACATTCATAAGACAGCCTTCAGAACAAGGTATGGACATTATGAGTTTGTAGTGGTACCATTTGGCCTCACAAATGCACTAGCTACATTTATGTGCCTTATGAATAGTGTCTTCAGCAGATATTTGGACAAGTTTGTTCTTGTCTTCCTTGATGACATTCTTGTTTATTCTAAGAATGAGGAAGAACATGAAGAGAATTTGAGATTAACATTGAAATTGCTCAGGGAGCATCAATCGTATGCGAAATTGAGCAAGTGTGACTTCTATAGAGATAGAATTTAGTATTTGGGTCACATTATCTCAGAGGAGGGTATATCTGTGGACCCTAAAAAGATTGAAACCATTATGAATTTTCCTTTTCCAAGAAATGTGACAAATGTAAGATCTTTTATGGGACTTGCAGGATACTACAGGAGATTCATTGAGGGATTCTCCAAAGTTGCACATGCCATCACTTCTTTGCAAAAGAAGGGGATGAAGTTCGAATGGACATCAAGGTGTGGAGAAAGCTTCTAGCAGTTGAAGAATATTCTCATCAGTGCACCCATATTGAAAGTTGCAGATCCAGAAAAATATTTTGTGGTGTGTACCGATGCATGCAGACAAGGGCTTGGAGGAGTCCTTATGCAAGACAACCACGTGATATGCTATGAGTCAAGAAAGCTAAAGGAGCATGAGAAGAACTATGCCACTCATGATCTAGAGCTTACAGCCATAGTACATGCCATCAAGATGTGGAGACATTACTTGATGGACAAGAGATTTGAGCTCAGAACAGATCACTATGGACTGAAGTATTTGTTTGATCAGCCTACTCTAAATGCTAGGCAAGCAAGATGGCTGAAATTTTTATGTGAATTTGATTTTGAAATCAAGCACATAAAAGGGAAAGAGAACAAGGTAGCTGATGCACTCAGCAGGAAGATGCAAGAAATGCATGTGGCATCTCTTAATATTTGCCAATAAGATTTGAGGGAGCAGATTGTTAGTCATGCTGCTAGAGATGAATTGTATGAGCAGGTAAAAGACAAATTGCAACAGAAAAGTCTTGAGAAGAGGTATGAGGGATATAAATTGGAAGAAGATGGACTTCTCACTTATAAAGGTAGAATTTATATTTCGAATGCAGCAGATTTGAGGAGAGTTGTTATGGATGAAATCCATCAAGCTTCGTATTTTGGTCACCCAGGATATCAGAAGACAATTGCTACAGCTAGAAAGCAGTACTTTTGGCCGGGAATGAAAATGGATATGGCTGAGTACATTTTGAGGTGTATGAAATTTCAACGGGTAAAGGTTGAGCATCAACACCCTGCAGGCTTGTTGCAGCCTTTGCCAGTTTCGAAATGGAAATGGGAAGTTATTTCCATGGATTTTATTACAGGATTGCCGATGACTTGGAGACAACATGATTCCATCATGGTTGTGGTGGACAAGTTGACAAAGGTAGTGCATTTTATACCAGTTAAGTCTATGCATAAAATAGATGACATTGCAAATATCTTCATGAAGGAGATTTTCAAATTGCATGGATTGCCTAAGGCAATAGTCTCTGACAGAGATGTCAAATTCACTTCCAACTTTTGGAAGGGGTTGTTTGCATATTTGGGTACAAAGCTAAACTTCAGCACTGCATACCATCCTCAGACAGATGGTTAGATAGAGAGAGTTAATCAGGTGCTTGAAGATATTCTTCACATCCATTTGGTTGGAACACTTCAAGCAAGTAAAGAGGATCAGTGAACATAGAGTTAAGTGGAAACAGTTCAAGAAGTATTTCAAGCAGAAATACCTCTCTGACAGGTATTATGATGACAAGATTAAGGAGTTCCATGAGCTGAGATTGGGATAGCGGACCATGAAAGAATATGTAAATAAGTTTTTGGAGCTGTTGAGGTATTTCTGGTACATCAAAGATGAAAAAGTGAAGGTCCAGCGTTTTCTGAGTGGATTACCTCAGTCTCACAAAGACATAATTGAGTTTTACGAACCTATAACTCTTGAAGAAGCAATAAGGAAGGCTAAGTATTGTTATGAGCAAAGAAAAGGTAAGCTAGATTACCATAAGGCATGGAAAGACAAGAAGAATGAAAATTTTGACCAAAGAAAGAAAGGTTTCAAACCTTCTAACTTCAGGAATCAGCAGAAGCAGCCATCTCAAGCTGCGAGTAAACCAGTTGGAATGACAGGAGAAAATCCTAAGGATCCACAACAAAATAGAGGGCCACTTCAATGTTGGAAATGTGGAGGACCCCACATGCGCAAAAATTATCCACTCGAGAATGAGAGTGCAAAAATAACTTATAACATTCAAGAAGCAAAAACAGTGGGTCACGTAGCAAAGGAAGTCCCTAGGATTTATGCAGCACTAGAGGACCGCCGAGCAGATCACCATTCAACTGTGGTTGAAGTAGCAGGTAATATTGTTGAGCAATCTGTTTCTATTTTGATTGACCCTAGATCTACTCACAGTTACATTACTCCTAGAGTAGTGGAGATTTGTGCTTTAAAAAAAGTAAAGCATAGGAAGTCTTGGTTCGTTCAGCTAGCCACTGGAACTAAGAGAAAGGTTAGTAAAGTGGTAGAGAAAGGTCCATTGGTCATGGATGGATTGGTTACTTGTGTAGATATAAATGTTCTACTGCTTGGTTCCTATGATGTTCTCATTGGAATGGATTGGTTAGAAGCTCACAAGGTAAAGCTTGACTGCTATAATAAGACTTTCGAATGCATGAATGAAGAAGGGAACCTAGTAGTTGTGAAAGGTATTCCAAAGGTGATTTCAATATGGCAGGTTTCAACAATGCAGTTAAAGAAGTTATGTAGGAAGGGTTTCCAGTTATATGCAGCTCACATTTTGGAGACATCAGGAGATGAAACTCCTAGGTTGGAGGACTATCAGGTGTTATAGGAATTTAGGGATGTGTTCCTTGATGAGATTCCAGGGCTTCCTCCAAAAAGGAACATTGACTTCACTATTGAACTTGTGCCAGGAGCAGCGCCAGTGCCCAAGGCACCCTACAGGATGAGTATCTCAGAGATGCTAGAATTGAATATGCAACTGCAAGAGTTGTTGGAAAAGAAGTATATCCGATCGAGTGTGTCTCCTTGGGGAGCACCAGTTCTATTTGTAAAGAAGAAAGATGGTGCACTCAGGTTATGTATTGATTACAGATAATTGAACAAGGTTACTATGAAGAATAAATATCCTTTACCTAGGATTGATGACCTCTTTGATCAAATGAGGGGAGTAAAGGTATTTTCCAAGATTGACTTGAGGTCTAGTTACCATTAGGTGAGAATCAAGGATGAAGACATTCATAAGACAGCCTTTAGAACAAGGTATGGACATTATGAGTTTGTAGTGGTACCATTTGGCTTCACAAATGCACTAGCTACATTTATGTGCCTTATGAATAGTGTCTTCAACAGATATTTGGATAAGTTTGTTCTTGTCTTCCTTGATGACATTCTTGTTTATTCTAAGAATGAGGAAGAACATGAAGAGCATTTGAGATTAACATTGAAATTTCTCAGGGAGCATCAACCGTATGTGAAACTGAGCAAGTGTGACTTCTATAGAGATAGAATTTAGTATTTGGGTCACATTATCTCAAAGGAGGGTATATCTGTGGACCCTGAAAAGATTGAAACCATTATGAATTTTCCTACTCCAAGAAATGTGACAAATGTAAGATCTTTTATGGGACTTGCAGGACACTACAGGGGATTCATTGAGGGATTCTCCAAACTTGCACATGCCATCACTTCTTTGCAAAAGAAGGGGATGAAGTTCGAATGGACATCAAGGTGTGGAGAAAGCTTCTAGCGGTTGAAGAATATTCTCACCAGTGCACCCGTATTGAAAGTTGCAGATCCAGAAAAAGATTTTGTGGTGTGTACCGATGCATGCGGACAAGGGCTTGGAGGAGTCCTTATGCAAGACAACCACGTGATATGCTATGAGTCAAGAAAGTTGAAGGAGCATGAGAAGAACTATACCACTCATGATCTAGAGCTTACAGCCATAGTACATGCCATCAAGATGTGGACACATTACTTGATGGATAGGAGATTTGAGCTCAGAACAGATCACTGTGGACTGGAGTATTTGTTTGATCAGCCTACTCTAAATGCTAGGCAAGCAAGATGGCTGAAATTTTTATGTGAATTTGATTTTGAAATCAAGCACATAAAAGGGAAAGAGAACAAGGTAGCTGATGCACTCAGCAGGAGGATGCAAGAAATGCATGTGGCATCTCTTAATATTTGCCAATAAGATTTGAGGCAACAGATTGTTAGTCATGCTGCTGGAGATGAATTGTATGAGTAGGTAAAAGACAAATTGCAACAGCAAAGTCTTGAGAAGAGGTATGAGGGATATAAATTGGAAGAAGATGGACTTCTCACTTATAAAGGTAGAATTTATATTTCGAATGTAGCAGATTTGAGGAGAGTTGTTATGGATGAAATCCATCAAGCTTCGTATTCTAGTCACCCAGGATATGAGAAGACAATTGCTACAGCTAGAAAGCAGTACTTTTGGCCAGGAATGAAAAGGGATATGGCTGAGTACATTTCGAGGTGTATGAAATGTCAATGGGTAAAGTTTGAGCATCAACACCCTACAGGCTTGTTGCAGCCTTTGCCAGTTCCGAAATGGAAATGGGAAGTTATTTCCATGGATTTTATTACAGGATTGCCGATGACTTGGAGACAACATGATTCCATCATGGTTGTGGTGGACAAGTTGACAAAGGTAGTGCATTTTATATCGGTTAAGTCTAGGCATAAAACAGATGACATTGCAAAGATCTTCATGAAGGAGACTTTCAAATTGCATGGATTGCCTAAGGCAATAGTCTCTGACAGAGATGTCAAGTTCACTTCCAACTTTTGGAAGGGGTTGTTTGCATATTTGGGTACAAATCTAAACTTCAGCATTGCATACCATCCTCAGACAGATGGGTAGATAGAGAGAGTTAATCAGGTGCTTGAAGATATGCTTCGCATGTACTTGATGGACAAACCAACAAAGTGAGAAGATTACTTACACTTGGTAGAGTTTTCCTATAACAATGGATAGCAGGCATCCTTGGGGATGAGTCCGTATGAAGCTTTGTATGGAAGAAGGTGTAGGACCCCAGTGACTTGGGATAAACCAGTGAACATGATTGTGCTTGGACTAGAATTGCTCAAGGAAATGGAGCAAGAGGTTGTAAAGATCATGCAGAATCTGAAAGCAGCATAGTATAGATAGAAAAGCTATGCAGATAAGCATAGGGTTAACAGGGAGTTCAGCATTGGGGATCATGTTTACCTTAGAGTGAGGGCAAAGAAGAGTTCCTTGAAGCTTGGAAGTTGTGCCAAGCTGTCACCAAGATATTGTGGGCCATTTGAAGTGCTTGAAAGAATAGGTCCAGTTGCATATAGACTTGCATTTCCTGCTAGTACTAGAGCTCATAATGTTTTTCATATTTCTTTGCTTAAGAGATATGTACATGATCCTAGCCATGTGATACATTGGGATGTGATTCAAGTGGAACCCGAGGGAGAGTTCCAAACTGAGCCAATGCGCATCCTCGACAGGAAGGTCACAATGCTCCGGAATCGGGCCATAGGTCAGGTAAATGTGCAGTGGGAGCACTACAGACTTGAAGAGGCTACATGGGAGCTGGAGGATGCCATGCGATTGGCACATCCATTTTTGTTCAATTTTACGGAACACTGAGGTGGTACCAGTGTAGCATTTTGTTCAAATTTTGTAAAGCACTGAGGATAGTGCTATTGAAGGGGGAGGGGAATGTAACACCTCGGTTTTGACCCCATTGCATTAAATGTACATGATGTATATATTTTAATTAATCATGGTGCGGAGTTAAAGGAAAAATCCCCACCATCGATTTGTCTATGTTATATTCGGCAATTGAAAACGTTGCTGATGGTATATCATGATATTTGGCACATATTAGTTTCAACATCATGTAAATATGCATCTTTAATTAAATATCCCAACCAGCTATGTTCATGGAAACAAAATTGAGAAGGGGCATGATTCTCACAAGGATAAGGGGGGGGGGATGTCAAACCTTGAGCCATGAGAGAAAATCCATGTGTCACCACCTTGGATTGATTTTCCCATATTTCCTTGTTTTATCCAACCACCAGCATTAAACGTTCTGCTGAGTAGTTGAGGCAGTTACTATTTGCGAGTGGGGGTGGTAGGATTGTCAGTCCTTGCCCACCCACACACTCCACCCGCAATGAACCTCATGATGGGTAGAGAATGTCTATGCCCCTCATTCCACTCTCTCTCCATGATAGTGCAGAAACACTCACGCATCCTCTCCATTGTCTTTTCATCCTCATGCATAGGCGGAGTTGTTTGTCCTCATGCAGGGACCACCGTCTGTTCATTTTTCTCACGCACAGGCTTCTTCCTGTTTGGTCTCACGCATCCAGGAGGGAGGAGCTATCTCCACTGTCATTCACATTTTCCACACAGAGGAACTCGGGTGGGTTTCAATCCATATTTGGGATTTGGTGTGAATCTTCTCTCACGCACTGGGTTCTGCATTGTTGTTTACTCACGCAGCAAGCTAGGGGCCGTTCGGTCACTATCACCCATGATTTTTCCTGTGGAGAGCCATTTTTATGCTCAGGGACTGTGTGTAAGTTTTCCTTACCTATTCGTGGATCGTGCATATGTTTTTCCCTCTGTATTTTGGGGTCTGGTGCAAGTTTCCCTCACGCACAGGTTGGGAGATTGTATTTTCTTCCCCAATGTGGTTTGTGTAAGTTTTCTCGGTGACTTCATTGTCTAGGACTAACTGTTGTTTTCCTCATGTTGTGAGTTGTGTTTACTGATACGTTTTGGGATTGTCGTAACTCTCTTGGGAGTTTTTTTGGCCATGATAGGGCCAAGAACGACTCAGGATTCATTTTCCCTGTTTAAGCTGTAACTGCTGAATGATTGGATGCATGGAATGGTTGGTATTCAGACTATGTTGGGAGAAATGATGGGGGCTTGGGTTGCTTGATAAACCTTGTGTGTTTGGAAACCACACAGGCAGAGCTAGAGGGTTGGATTTCTTCTCCACAACCCCTGAATAGCACTGGAAGGGAAGTCAGGGCCTGAGGGACTGTGTAGCAGAGAAGGGACTGATTCCTTGTGTTGGGTGTGTGTGGGTGTCTTAGAAGTTAGGCTAGTTCTGGTGTGGATGTCCCTAGCTCTGTAATGAGTTTAGCAGCTTAGCATTTAGCCTTTCCCAACTCCTGGATGGCCTGATAAACCAGACCATGTTGGCTTGGCTGTCTTGTTGATGGCCTGATAAACCCAAGTGTGTTGGCTTGGCTGTGTTTTGTGTATCCTTGGCTATGTGTAAGCCTGCTTGTTCCATATTCCTTGGAGAATCATGCCCAGCTTGGGGGTGGCAGCGTTGCTGAAAGATTAAGGAGCACGCTGGCCTATGGTTGGGTGGAACGTTGTATCGACGTAGCTGGTTGTGGAACGAGTTCTCCATAAGATAAGTAATCTTGTCTATTCTACTCCTGCAATCATTTTACTGTTAATGAATATGGTGAACATGTTGAATGCTTGTATGAACGTATGTTTTCTTCCGCTATATGATAAATGATCATGTATGCATGTTCTAGTTCAAAGCATTTTGTTTCAGCATTTTTGCATTTTATGAATGCACACGTTCATGGGGCTGGTGGCTCGGATGGTTAACGCCATGGTAGCGTCTTGTTCATCGGTCGGAGGGTCGAGGGCATTACAAAATGTTAAGCACTTAGAGAGATTCACCTGCTTCCAGACAGCCATACCTTCGGTTGCGCTGTGCGTGGGTTTTTACATCCCAGGGACGTCCCTCCGACACCTCCAGTTGCAGTCGCGACCTCTAAAAGTCCCAGCACATAACAGTGACTGCTCTTTTGGAACAAATTCTCGAACTGGGACAATATAGGTCTGAATCCTTCATCACCACCCCTATAATTTCCACCTATGAAATTTACCAAGGGTGATGAGGGGACTAAACACACACCCAGCTGCGTGGCTCGTAAGAGAACCCTCCTCATAGGAGGTAGAGAGAAGTACAAGAATTATAAGCCACTCTGGAGGCTTATCATCATGAAATGCATGGCCACCCTTTTTCCAGTCACTTCCTATAACAGTGTTACCCGACAAAAGGGGAGCTGGGAAAATGGGTGAGTACCGGAGCACAGGATTTCCTATCAACCTTTGAGCACTGTGGTTTGAGGAAGGAAGGCAGGTCAAAGGAGGTAGAAAGAAACTTCTTCAGTAGTATGAGTCAGCAACAGACCTCCAGCAAGCGATATAAACGGTCGTTTTCATACCAAGTTACCTGAACGAAGAAAAGCCCTGCGTTGTCAGTTCAACTACCATGCGCAGTAGCTCCATAATTTCTGTTTAATTTTGTAAATCGTGGCAATAGTACCACACACTAAACTGTTAGTGTCTAATTGTGACTGAAAACAGTTTTGAGGCCTTGTTTTGGGGATTAGCCTCAAGTTTGAGATAGTTTAAATGTACTCCTCGTAGAGGGAGAAAGGGTTGGAACCAATGTAATTTTGCGTTGTATGCTTTCAAGATTTTTCTAATAAAGTTGCAGAGCCGAAGTTGGTGTTTTCAGAGGGATTCATGTGTTGTTTCATGTTACAGTCTGTTACTTTCTTTCTCATGTGAACATTTTCTAGTTTATCTCCCCCATTATGTTTTATTTCATGTCGAAAATAAGTGTATAACAGTTTGGAATTCATAGATACTATGCTTCGTCTATTGTTTCAGATATCCACTAAAGTTTTATTCTAAAGTTAATACAGGATTCATTCTTTAATGCTCTGTGTTAATGGTTTGTTCTTGTTCTTCTTTTTCTAGTAGACAATTATAATTTGACTCTAACCGAATAGCTATCTTGCCTCTGTGTTAAAATCACAGGCATAAGTTTTGTTATCTCCATTGTACATCTTGACTCCATCTCCCAAAGCAATATGTTTTGCTTCAACCAATCTTACAAACAATTTATATTTTTACTTGTACATATCTGGCATTGTTAATATTTGGTGAGAGATCCCTCTCGAAAGAGCAGAAAGCCAGTTCTCTCTTCAAAAGTGGTTATGTTGTTACCTGGGAACGAGCCTTCACAACCTTCGGTTCATTTCCAGTGCTAACAGTAACATTTAAAAAAAATGGTGATTCACAATGTTTAAATCCTCATAAATATAATGGATATAACCTAATTTAAGTTGTAAAGTATCACTATATAATACAATAACATAAAATAAAACTATAATTTATTTATATTAGAACATCAATTACTGGAATTACTAATCTTTCAATCCATGTTAATTAAATTACACTAATCCAACCGAGTCAGTTCTTGTTATCTCATTCGGTTAAGGTGTGGGATTACTTAGCAAGGAAACCCATGTTTAATTCCCCTTAGGGATAAACTAGTTAGGAGGAGACACCCCAAAATCTAGCCAAGTTGATGGTAATCTACAAAATTAATTAAAACCTTAATCTCCATTATTACTACAAAATCAATTAAAAAATTAATCCCACAAACTCAAATGATTATGTCTGTGTGTGTGTGTGAATGGGTGGGTGTGTTTGTTTGATTTCCCATCACTCGGAGCCGAAAGCAATGATTCCTTGTTTAAGAAATACAACCCAAGGGCATATAAGCTGTCAAAGTCACCCGTGAATCACACCCATCGTGGGCCACACCAACCATTAACATGGTTGGATTTTTTGTCGTCTCCTTCCAATTAGCTCACTCCTAAGGGGAATTCAATTCAGGTAACCCTAATCACAAAACCCACACCTTAACCGAATGAGTTAGCAACAATTAATTATATATATAATTTAAACAAAATCAAATCTTAATTTTATTCAAGCTAAATGTAAAATATTTTTTATTATAATAAACCTAATCCAAAATAATAAATTATAACAAATAATTAAAATAGAAAAAAACAACATGCACATAGCCTCATTCTCATGATTTGAGGTGAGCTTAGATTATAGTGAAACACAAAACCAAATTCTACCTTGTATATAAGATCAAATCATATTATAGTTATAGTTATGAAATGATAAGATGAAGCACGAGATTATAATTTTAAGAAACTAAATAAATTATCAAAGTTTAAAAGTATTATTTTGTGGAAGTGTTTGTTCTTTAATTAAAACTTTAAAAAATTAAATCAATTATAAAAAATTAAGAAATATTATTTTATAAAATAGTGGTGAATAAATTGACATAATTAAGAAAATAATTATACCATTTCAAGTATTCAAAGATATTTCACACAATTCACAAAGCACCCTATACTATGATGTTACTCTCTTTAATTGCTTTATGTATCACCACTCTTGAAAATTTCCTTCAATAGCAACATAATGAAATAGGTACGGAGAAAAAGAAAAATGTTTTCCGAAAAAATGAAAATACATGTAACCATAAGGAAACCTTTTCTTAAAAAGAAAACTATAAAAAACCTTGCATAAATATTGTTATTATTTTGTTAATTTGAAAGTACCGAAGTGTGACATTGTTTAGAAAATTTGTAACAAAATTACTACATTTTTTTGGGGTGCCTAAATTAAGTGAAGATTTACCTAAATTAACAAGAGCCATAAAGTGTCAATGTCCTTCACGTGAGCTAATTGCATGAGGGTATGAACAATTGTCAAAAATATATGTCAATGACTTAATACATAAAGTAGGTAAACAGATACGAGACTTAAGGAAAATGCAAGTGCAGTAAAAAAAAACCACATGTTTAAGAATATAATGCAATGCATTGGAATCTACATTGTTGTACACTATTTCAATATTTTGTTCTTAAATGAATTTAATTATAGGATAAACAAGGTCTCAACCTTGAACCACTACTTCTAATTTTTTATAATTTTAGTGATGTTATAGTAAAATATCACACATTATATATGTCTTGTAATGCACCAAAAATTAATAATTTATTATTAATTTTTGCTGAAATATTTTATTTATTATTTTAAGTATTTTTGACATAAAGTAAAAAATAAAACAATTGTAATGAATTATTATTTTATTAATAAATGATATTGAAGGGGACAGAAGTGGAATAGTTGTTGAAGAGTGTTTGATGACCCACAACAGGAAAAGACAAGTGGTTGAATCTACTAAGTGAAAACTCAAGGTGCAAGAGTCATCTTCCCCAAAATCAGGTCACAACTCCTAGTTGAGTGCTAACAAGAAGGAGGCTCATAAATGACCAAGTCCTAGGAAAAATACTATATAATAGTATGCCCATTAGCAAGCAAGAGGATAGCATTTGACGATGATTGACTTTGACAATGAAATATATGGCACATTAACTCGATTTTTCTCTTATGGTTCAGGGAAAAGGCTCGGGGGTTCTGGAGAAACTAACTTGGATAATCTAGGAGTTGGTTGGGATGAATGACTATTCCTTTTATGTTTTCCTAGCAGTGGTGCCAGGTTCATCCTCTATGTTTTTATTTACAGTAGGTTGTTTTATTTTAGATCTAGAAGAGTTGAGGTATTCATTAAGTAGAAATGTTTTACTTAATCTTATTGCATCATTTATTTAACATGTATCGATTAGATTTCGTTTATGTATAGATCTTAAATCTATGTATGTTTTGTTTATATCTATGAATGGTTAATTGTGATTAGGAAGGATTCTTATATCGAGCATCCATACCTGAGTTATGGATCTCTAAATGATTTTATATGTTGTAGAATCGAATTCTTTCCTTAAATGAGTATATATCGATGAATTATATATGTTATTTTCTTATGTTGTAGACCTATCCTAATTTAGATTACAGTAGTGAAAGTTAACATGTTTAAATTCTAAATGATTACATTTAGATCAAAGTCGAGGAAAACTAATTAAATAAAGTAATATCAAATGATTTATAAACTACCAAGACAAAGATACAAATATTATGATTTATAATCTAGATAAATACTAATTCAAGAATCACAAGCATCTACAGTCGTGGAAAAATTTATATACAGAATAGATATTATACAAACAGTCACCCATAGGATAATTATAACTAACATATAACTTATCTAACCAAAGTTTTTATGGATCTAATGCTAAAAGTCATTAACCAAATCCAAGGAATCGAAGTAAATCTATATTACAAGTGTAAACAAATCACATAAGCAAATATTCCTTCCAAAGACCGATAGTAATCCCATCTATGATGGCAGCTGATCATTAAATGAAATACAATAAGAAGATAAAAAACAAATTGCAAGCATGCATAATATCTCTTAAATCACAATTTCAATAATTAAAAACTACTCTACATAAATTGCAAGACCCTATGGGTCGTATGTTAATATGAACATTAATAATTTAAAGATTATGGGCACAAGACTATTTTAAATGGCTTCCATCATTACACAAGATATAAGCTCAATATATTTATACAATAACTAATCGGTGATTCATAAACAACACTAAACCCTCATACAGGTTAGTAATACCATTATTATTATTACTACATAATCCCACTATAAACATAACTGAGAAATCATTTTAAAAATGGTGTTATCAAAACATATTCATGGATGTAAGACTATCGAAGGATGGAATCTTATAAGTAACTCCAAAGAATAACCACAGAGTAATTCGCAACAGATACCCTAAGCGTCGTTTCATTTATTCATACAGTAAAAATTATCAACACATTGTATGCATACAAGGTGTGGTTGTAATACCATGTACAATGGCTTCCACCTTTGTTTAAAACCATAAATAAACTTCAAATAATGAGTAAGTGAAGTGGTGGTAAGACCATCCACAATGGCACCCACAATACCCACGCAAGCACTAAAAATAAACCCTAATGCACTTAAACCCATTTCAATGCAGAGAGGCTGTAAAATCCCTCTATAAACCAAAGTGTAAACCCCATGGGTGTTGAACAGAAACACACACAACACTTATCTTGTGCAGAGATGGATCATTTCCCTCCTCTCAGCTCCTTACACTCGGGCTTTAAATACCTGCAGCAAACCATAACTATTTATTTTAACAACAGTGGATGCATTTCTTTAATTATAGTAAAAAAAAACAAATATGGGATTTTGTTCCTTACCTGAGGTGTTCTAAGACACCTGTCCGAGAGGACTTGACCCTATCACCTTCCTTGCCAACACTTCCAACCTGCAACAAAGGTATTAGTTGAAATTATAACAAATTAATAAACCTTGTGAAACAAGTTTGAACTTAAAGCTAAACATAATTTCCTTTTACCTGGTACAAGTTGCAAAGAGGCCATGAGTTGGCCCCTCCGAGAAAACCATTATCCCTCCTCTTATTGCACAAACCAATATTGTAGAATAAGTTACAGATAAAATTTAGGAAGAAATTTCATTAAAAAAATCACAGCATTAAAACCAAATGTACCAGGTGAAAGCAATGACGAATTGGAATAGATGGTTGAGCGAAGCAATGAGTTGGAGATGACCATGGATGCCATAAACAAGAATAAGAACACATTTTAAAGAAATAAATTACATTTCCATCAATCACTAGCAATGGTTACACCAAGAAACCCACCATTTCGTCATTAACAGAGCAGAGCTCGACTCTCTCCCTCTTACAGACCAAATAAAAATTAATGCAGGTTTTAGATAGAAAATGAAACATTAAACTCTCACAAAACCCTAGTTGCTTAAACCTTACAAATGGTCGACCAAAATGAGATCTCAAGGCCAGTGTGGAGGCTTGGTTGCATTGTCAGCTCGCAGCCAGGACATGCTTTTAAAGCAAGTCAATTCAAATTACAAACACTTTTAAACTCTCGGCCAGATCAATGATGACCTTTCAATCATTGCTACCAACGTTATAAACTATGCCAAGAACAATATCACATAACATTCAAACCATTGTAACATAAACCAATGAGTATCGTAATATATTAACATTGTAAACCATGGTTAGACCATATATGAAATACATGTTCAAACCTTACACCTTCGCGCCTTTAGGACCAATTTATTTACAACTTACGCTTAGGAATATGGTAAGGGTCATGGCCACATAACCCTTTTTTTAAAACCTTATTACATTGAAGGGTGGGATTACGACTATGGTATAGTCTCCCAACCCTAGGGGCTAGTAAATCCCTAGTGACTATAATAAAAACCAAAGCAAGGAAGTTGTAAAACATCACCTCCAGACGTGGTTAGACACAATGGATGGACTTTACCATTACTGTAGATGGAGAAACTTGTAATAGAAATGGACATGATATAAGTAACTTATAAAATCATCTGTAATTAACTCATGAGTAAAACTACTTGTTAAGAGTTGTATGAGTATTGCTAGTTAAATGCATGTACAATTTTTATTTTTATTTTATGAATTTTGAGGTTTGTGATAGAATGGTATCAGAGCATAGCTATAGCACTAGGCCTGAACCGGCTAAACACTAAAATTGTTAAAGAAACCATTAAAGTAATTTTACTATATTTTTTTGGTTTAATTCTCTTACAAAACAAGAAGAGAAGGATACCTTTATTTTTGCAGGAAAAACATGGAAAATGTAGGGATGTCTCAAGAAGAAGAGTCTCACCCAACAAATTCTATAAATAATGAAGAGGGTAATTTAAGGGATGGGGAGATCTGGGTAAACCTGAATGAAATTCAAGATAATAAATTTGAACTACAAAGAAATATTAAGGAATTAAGATTAGAGATAAAGAGTGTTAAGGAGGATAATGAAAGAATCCTAAAAGCTCAAGAGGAACTAAATAATATTTTATTAGCTAAAAGACATAACGATGAAAAAGAGAAAAACAAGGAATTTGAACATATCATTCCAAAAACTACACCTTACAAATGTAAGAGAATGAAACTGGAATTTTTCTGTCATAAGGCTGAAACTTACAGTGAAGAATCAGTCAAACATCACACAAAAAACAATACGATTCCAATGAAAGTAGTGATGATAATAAAAATAAAAAGAAGTACCAACCATATGAATAAATATATAGCGAGTGTAAAAATATTAAACCACCAATGTTTAATGGTGAAATTGAAAAAGGAGAAGAAGCAGAAGCCTGGTTGTCAAGGATGAAAAAATACTTCCAAATCTATAATTACTCTGACAAACTAAAAGCTAAAATGTCCATATATAATTTGAATGGAAAATCGAATATATGGTTGCAGGATATAAAGAAAGTAAAGGGAATAAAGGAAAGATATGTAACGTGGAAAACCTTTAAAAATAATTTTAAAAGAAAAGACATGTCAAAAAAATATTACGAAGAGAAGGCTAAAGAGTTTTATGAGCTAAGACTAGGAGCTATGACTATGAAAGAGCTCTGTAGTAAAATTCCAAGTCTGCTTTGTTACGTACCTTATATAATTGATGAGAAACCAAATATACATTGTTTTCTCAGTTCTTTTCCTATCATGTTTAAAGAACAGATTGAGTATGACAATTCGAAGACGCTGGAGGAGGCAATGAGAAATGAAAATTTCTATTAAGACAAAAATAAAAATAAAAGAGAAAGTATACCAATTTTGCAGAGTAAAAGACGAGATAATTTTGATCTAAGAAAGAAAAATAAAAAATTCCACAGAAACACAAGCAATAATTATAAAGGGTATCAAGGAAATAACTACAAAAAAAATAAACCATAGAATTATGCAGTAAAAAAAAGAGAACCTCCCACTACTTTTAATAAGAACACTGGATAGAGGAACCCTTAAAATGTTGGGAATGTGGTGAGCCACATTATTTTAAAGACTTCCCAATAATAAAGAAAAACTTTAATATTCACTCCATTCATGAAGTTGTTATAGTTGGAGACATGGCAAGGAGCATGCCCAGAATCAGGGTTGCATTGGAAAACCAGTAAGCATACCATCAAACTTCAGTGGTCGATATTGAAGGTATGATAAAAGGTCAAACTATTTCCATCTTGATTGATCGAGGTGCAATTCCGAGTTATTTATCACCTAGAATAGTTGAATTATGTAAATTGGTACAAGAGAATTTTGTTAAGCCAGGGCTAGTACAGTTAGCCACGGGTACTAAACGTAAAGTTTCTAGTTATGTTAACTACTGTGAATAATTAATGATTTATCTGATTACACATGTTGATATGAATATTTTACCTTTAGGTACCTATGATATGATAATAGGAATGGATTGGATAGAAAAACACAAAGTGATGCTAAATTGTTTTGACAAAACCTTTACATGCATAGACGGTATTGGAAACACTATAGAAGTAAAAGAAATTCCCAAGAAATCTATGTTCAAAGAGATCTCTACTCTACAAATGAAAATATCAGTACATAAAGGATGTAAAGTGTTTGATGTTTATGTAATGTATGATAAAGATAATGAAAAAAGAACTTAAAATATGAGACATATTTTAGGAAGAATTCTCTGGACTTCCTCTGAAAAGATACATAAACTTCACAATCGATCTGATACCCGAAGAGGTATTAGCATCAAAATATCCTTACTGAATAAACATAATAGAGCTTACATAACTCAAATTACAATTACAAGAATTGATTGACAAAAACTATATTCGACCTAGTGTTTCCCCTTTGGGAGAACCGGTCTTATTTGTAGAGAATAAAGACAGAACCTTAATATTGTGCTTATACTATCAACAACTAAATAAAATGACTATTAAAAATCGATACCCACTACCCCGGATAGACGATCTATTCGATCAATTCCACGGGGAAACAATCTTCTCTAAAGTAGATTTAAGGTTGCGATACCATATGGTGCGGATCAAAGATGAAGCATATCTTTAAAACCGCATTTAGGACCTGTTATGATCTCTATGAATTTGTCATGATGCCTTTTAGGTTGAAAAATGCACCTGCAACATTCAAGTGCTTAATGAATAGTATTCTAAGTAACTATCTGGATAAGTTTGTAGTTTTGTTCATCGACGATCTACTGATTTACTCAAAGAATGAACCAGAACATGAAGAACATTTAAAGATAATTCTACAAGTACTAAGAGAATAACAATTGTATGCCAATTTCAGTGAATGTGGTTTCTTTAAAGATACGATTCACTATCTAGGGCATGTGGTGTTTAAGGATGGAATCTCTGTCGACCTTGAAAAAATTAAGGCTATCACTAAATGTGTCACATGCCCCAATTTTGCAAAAAAACCAATTTTATATTATTTGATGTTATTTGAGGACAATATGTTAAATTTTATGCTAAGTTGTAATTGATGACTGAGTAGAGTCAAGGATATTTAATGTAATTCTGAATATTTTAATTATAAATAAATAAAGGAGGAGACAATAGCTTAGGAGCGCTGTTAAAAGAGTGTTTACAGGTCAAATTGGTGGAGGAGACTGGGTGGAGAGAAAAATGACATGTGGTAGCATCCTCAAACCACTTCCAACTATTGCAGATGGAAACCTCCCTACAATTGGGGTCATGATTCCCCAAGAAAGTGGAATCAGAGTAGGTGGCTCAGATAATGAAAACTAACCCAAAAGACCTAGGGAATCTTTATAAAAATTCCCATTGAAGAGAGCTAAGGCTGCTCATTCTAGAGAGGTGATCATTTAGGTGAATGAATGTACTTCAGAGAAATTCAATGGAAAGAAATTATTGAAAGAGTTTAAGGGGATAACTGCTAAGTGATCTAGTGCAGCTTTTAAGATGAAAGATCTTACTGCTGAGAGCAGGGTGTTTTACTGAGTTATTGAACTAGTCTATTGTTTGCTTCTCCACCAGTTCTCAGCCAAGAATACCAGGAATAGGCTCGGGGGTCCTGATGGAGCGTTGTTTGAGCGCTCTCCAGGATATTGGTAGGGAGGAATGACCTCCTAACATTGTTGTCATCTGTCCTAAACAGGTTCTACATTATTTGGTTTTATTGTATTAGATAAATCAATCTGAGTTGGACAGATATGTGAATGTTACAGAGTTAGTTTGTAGAATGTTAGAATCTAGCAGTCTTTTAAAATGATTAAAGAAATGAACTTTATTAGAAAAGAGATATGTTAGAATAGAAATAATTTCTAGTTTATGTTTTTCCAAACCTGGAAATCCAGGTAGTACTCTAGCACGGGTAGAATGTTTAGGAAGATAAGAGAATGTTTGAGTAGATAAGATTGTGTATTTACAGATGGTAGAGTAATTTTATTTATGTTAAAATATTATGGAGGTTAAACATTGTTATGATATGTTTATACTTCTCTGTTTTCACTTAGTATTTGAATGAAATGCAGCAGAAAATCACATTAGAGTTACATGGATTACTTACAATTAATAAAATAAACAAGCTACTAATCACATAGTTTATTCTCTGACAATATCAACTAAATCTAGAACTAGTATTTACTATAAACCAAATAGGGTTAAATTTGAAAGTACTTATATTATAAGAGTAAACTAAGTTACATAATTTATGCTATATCATTCAAAAACTCTGAGTAAATTCTACTAGAGAGTTTATTAAATAAAGGAAATGAAAATATAATTAATAACTAGTATAAAACTAAATAATACCTATATAGAAACTATTTATAATTATTAGACAGGCTTATACCTGTAAATATAAAACTTCAGGGTCGAAACCCTAACCAAGTTATTTAACTATTATAAATAAAAACATCTAAGATGCAAACTATTTACTTGGATAATAATAAATATAAACGATTAAGTCTACTATAGACTGTTACAATCCTTTCTGAAAGCAAATGTACATTTACACAACACACATATAATAATAACTTAACCAAATTAACAAGAAGCAGAACTTAATTATTAATAAACTGAAGAACTGAATTAGACAAGGGTTTAATTTCAGGAAAACCCTAGCTTGTATTTTTCAGAACAAGTAAGTTAATATTATAAATTACACACACTAACTGAGTATAGTATTATAATAATAACTTACAGTATTTGTATAAACTCTTGTATTTTAAAGAAAAGAAAATATTTAAACAGGATAAACATTACTAATACTATTGTAACAAGATAATATAGGTAAACATAAACCAACACAGTTAATAAATTTAAGAATATATTTATCTAAGGGTTCTTTTATAGTAACCCTAGGGTTTTATCCGAATTTAATAAGTATAAGCATATAAATTTTATTTTAAGACTAAACTTATAGTCTTCACAATTACATATGTAATTACAAAAGAAAGTCTTAATAAATATTTATCTATATTAACAGTCGAATAAGGAAAGACTATAATTCCTGAGAGCCATAATTTATAGGTTGTAAAACCAATTCATAATCGAGACAGAGCTCGAAGCTAAAAATAAATATTTTAAACCAAGTATATTACTCTGTCAGGCCGAAAGGATTAAACATAACAAATTTACAACACCCAGCTCATGGTCGGTATATCCAGCATCATGGCGTGAGTTTGGAAACAAAACTAATAGTCAAGTTATTAAAACCCTCTTTTGATGTATATATTTTATAAGATAAGAAAAAGGAGATACAAGTCATGGCATCATGGCCGGAGCTACCCTGCTATAGGCAAGGGTGTAATAAAGAATAAGTAAATCTAAAAATTGAAAACCAAAGAGCCAAAGTCTGGAGGAACCCAGCTCGTATTTTTCTTCCCAACTGAAAACCCTTTCCCCTAACCATTGCCAAGAAGGGAGTTGCCACATTGTAATCAGGGCTTACACGTAAGTTTGGTTGTCAATCCAAAATTGGAGAGGGTTCTTTCTAGCATAAGGGCGAGCTGTAACCTGCAGGTGAATGACAAAGCCTTAATTAGAAACCGAGTTGTATAGTCAAAACTGTAACTTAAACTTACAAACAATTGTAAAACAAATTATTACCTGGAAGCAAACAAATTTGAATCCATGAAGGAGATAAACCAGCATAACGAATGGTACAACCCTCGTGCTCACTAATGATAGAGGCAGCAAGCTCCAAACACATATTTCACTGATGACTGGAGCAGGATTAAAGAATTGGAAATGGCCATGCAAGAAATTGACACTACAAATGATCGAGGAGGATATTGGTGGCCACCCACCTATTCCTCTTGGACCCCCACCATTGCTTCTTTCAGTTTTCCAGTTTCGTCAATTGTAGCACAATTTACTATTTTTGGCAGTTTTCGGGTCCTAAACTTTCGGAGTCGTTTTGAGGCCCTAAATGACATTTTTTTTGGCATCGAATGGTCAGAAAAATATGAGTTTGTTTCAGTCTTAACATTTGTCACTTATGGATGTAGTCCTTAAACAGATCTTTCTAACGATATATCATGCGCATCAAACGGAGGTAGTATGCTAAAGTTACGACCCCAGGAAATTGATGTACCGAGTTACCCAACAGGGCCCACATTAAGGCGTTTCACCTCCTAGGGTTAGGTTTTTGGATGTGTAGGGTTTCCATTGTTTCTCAATAATATATAGGCCTTCGAGCCTCATTGTAACATAGAGTTCAGGGGCATGTAGTCGCCGCATCTCTTCTTAGAGATAAGCTACCAGCACTCTAGCTAGTTTATTTCCATTTTGTATGTAAACAAGTTTTAGTTACTGATTAATGAAATGAAGTGTTATTTCCACTGCATATTTGTTTCTATGGTTGTTTGTGTATTTTGTTTCATTCCTACATAAATCCGGATCAACAAATTACTAACAGAGAAAAACTACATGCACAGCAAAATAATGCAATGCATGCAGAAGAAATCAAATGCAAACTATGTATCTCTCCATTCTCACACTAGAGTGGCAACACATCTCTACACACAGACAGAGGAGTTGGAGACGAGAAAGCGAGCCCTCATGGCCGCAGTAAACCAGACAGAACAAAGACCAAAACCCTCGACAAGAATGAAAGCTAGGGTTGCATCGTGAGTTTTTAGTTATGCTTTGCACGGTGGTAAACGTTCCACGTGCCCACCAAATTATTCCATCCATAGTGGGTCGAATGATATAGTTGTCATTGCTTGTCAGGACAACAAATCATTGCCAATAATTTAAACAACGACTATAGTGATATTATAAAATACAAAGGCAATAATGTATCATTCCAATGATAAAATAGGAAGTCAATCTAGGTTAATAAATGAGGTATTTGTAGCATCAATAAACCTTGAAATCTTAGATGGTAATAAACCAAAACATATTTTGCATCGATGTCCTTGTTTCATAAGGATCTTATAATCCTTCTTAATAAATTTTTTTATGAAGAGATCTATAGTATAGTAAAAATTGTTGAACAAGAGTTGATTATACTACTACTCACCATTTCTTGTTATAGTCATAAGCGATGCCTATCTATGCTGTTAGAACTAGTTTAAGCAAACGCTAGAGGATAAGGAGCTGGTTTATAGATCATTACTTGTAAATAAAAGTAAATAATAATTACACCCTAGAATAATTCCTACTTTTAAATGAAGTCAACAGTACTAAGGGTAAGATAAATTTCTTGGAAATACATGATCTTTTTATCTCCATAAGATACCAAAACTCTAAGATGAACCAAACCAAGGTTAGTATAGACTTGGTTGTAAAGGATAGTAGAACTATCCAAGAAAAGTATAGTATCATTTGTTATTACAAATAAATAATAGAGTGATGTAAATTCATCACTTTACTTAAGTCATGAAGAAATTTGGAAGTTAGAATCACAACTTGAGGACATTTAGGCAGATGATCATTTATAAATAAAATGCATTAATAAGTTGACAAACTTCCTCTACTGAAGCTTAATAAAAGGTAAAGATAAGAGTTCTATATAAGCTTATTTCTCGAAAGGCCCTAGGTCTATTTCCATGCTTAAGCAGTATTTTTAACTTTTAGAAATAACAACAGCATAAAACTCTTATTTCAATAAGAGTGTGGATACACTAAATTATGAACTCTATGAAGAACTGGTAAATAATGGAATGTATAGATGGAAAGAAGATATATCTAACATAGCGGTCGTTCTGATAAAAGAGAATCAGTAGGGAAAAGTATTGATCTTCACGACATGAATTTTAAAGTACTGTTACAGTTGAAAATCAAGTAAAAGAAATGTTACTTTACCTGGTAGTATCCTTGAATTCTATTAAGAAAAATTTTACTCTAGTAGTATATTATTTTTATGCTAAAAGAAGTATATCTAGATTAATGCCTTAATAAACTCTTACTGGTTCAAAATTTACCTGTCAGCCTGTAAGATTCAGAAATCCAAATAAGTTAGCTATCACTAAGTAAGCCCCAGTTAGAAAGTAACTTCCCACTTACTTGACAAAATCAAACTATCAATGTAGCTAGAAACAACTGAATGCAGATTATTTACATCACATATCGAAATTAAGATAGTATTAATTTATATATGTTTAAGTTAATTATTAGTTTGTTAATTGTTTCATTTATCTGTTAACCTCTAGCACTTAACAAACTGCGACTATAAACAATTTATGTTACATCAAAAAATTTTAATTTTTGTGAAAATTTGGGGTTATGACATGTGGTATCAGGGCACAAGGTTCAAACACTAGGCCTTGATGAAGCCCAACTTTCTTTCTATGAAACAGTGAATTTAAATTATTTTTCTGATGTTATTTTCTTTTTAATGTTATTCAATAGAGAAAATTGTTTCTAAAGTTTAACAACAGGTATGGAAAGGCTGGAGGAATATGCGGAAGATGAATCTCCATTTACTGAACAAGAAAACTTACCAAGACACCCTATACAACAAGATCTAACCACTAATTCTTTAGAACTTTTACGAACAGTAAAAGACTTAAAATCTGAAATGGAATCTGTTAAAAGAGAGAATGAAAGGATTCTGAGGTCTCAGGAGGAACTTAATCAGATCCTAACATAAAGGTTTCAAACTCAGGGTAGGGGTAAAAGAGTCGAATTAGAAGATACAAGTCATCAACATAAATATAAAAAGATTAAATAGACTAAAAATGAAAGCATCTCATCTTCATAGGTGTTTGGTGATCAACGTAATTTTCATTCCACTAGTGCTGGTAGTGATGATAACCATTATACTAAATAGAGAAAATATAAACCCTATGAGGAAATTTCTGGGGAATTTAAAAAGATTAAACCACCAACATTCAATGGAGAGACTGAGAAGGGGGAGGAAATGGAATCCTGGTTATCTGGGATGAAGAAGTACTTACAGATTTATAATTATTATAACCAATTAAAGGCTAGAATGGCTATCTACAATCTCTCAGGAAAAGTTGATATTTGGTGGCAGGACTTGAAGAGAGTGGAGGGAATAAAAGAGAAGAACGTAAATTGTAGTAGCTTTAAGAGGTACTTTAAAAAGAAATTTTTGTCTGAGTAGTACTATGAAGAGAGACCAAAAGAATTCTATGAGCTTAAATTAGGATCAATGACTATGAAAGATCTGAACACCAAGTTTTTAAGTTTGCTTAGGTATGTACCATACCTTGTAGATGAAAAACCAAAGGTATAGCGATTCCTTACCTGTCTACCTTATCATATTAAGGACATGATTGAGTATGACAATCCAAAAACTCTGGAAGAAGCTATGAGGAAATCCAACTTCTGTTATGAACAGAATCGGAAGAAAGAGAGCATAGCCAACTAGAAGGCCAAGAAGAATAATAACGATTATGATCAAAAGAATAAAGAATTTGTGCCCAACAGAAATTCTAAAAACAATAAGGCCAGAAATTTTGCTAACAAGAATTTCCAAGGGAATAAGAATAATTCACCAAGCAATCAGAACAATTCAAAGGGAAAATAATCTGCTAATAACCATGGTAATTACAAAAATAACTTTGAACGCAAAGTACCTATAAAGTGTTGGGAGTGTAATGGCCCACATTATGCCTCAGTCTGTCCTAATCGGAAAAAGACTAACAGTAATATTCATACCATACAGGAGGAAATGATTGTTGGAGATTTAGCAAGGACTATGCCCAGAATCAATGCAGCCTTGGAGAATCGACAAGGAGAATATCAAACTTCCATGGTGGAAGTAGAAGTTATGATAAACCAACCCCCTATAGCTATTTTAATTGATCCAGGAGCTAGTCTCGGTTATATTTCACCTAAAATGGTAGAAAAATGTAAGTTGCCTGTTGAAAAATTTGAAAATTCTTGGTTGGTTCAGTTAGCCACTGGTGCAAAAAGGAAGGTAACTTGTTTTGAAAAGAATGTGTAGTAGTTATGGATCAATTTGAAACTATTGTAAAGATTAATGTATTACCTCTTGGTTCTTATGATTTACTAATCAGTATGGATTGGTTAGAACAACATAGGGTGATTTTAAATTGTTATGATCAAACCTTTATGTGTATAAATAATGATGGAAAACCAATAAGTGTAAAGGGGAACCCTAGAAAAACAACCATAAGGAAGATTTCTGCTTTGCAGCTTAAGAGAGCTATTAGGAAGGGTTGTAAAGCTTATGCAGTAACAATAACTGATGATGAAAATCTAAATAAAATAGATAAATTAAAATTGGAAGACATACCAGTCTTAAGAGAATATGTTGATGTATTTCCAGAAGAAATTCTTGGATTACCTCCAAAAAGGGAACTAGATTTTACCATTGAGCTGGTACCTAGTGCAGTACCCAGCTCAAAGTCCCCTTATTGAATGAACATACTGGAACTGAATGAACTAAAGTCACAATTAAAAGAACTTATTGATAAAAAGTATGTTTGACCTAGTGTATCTCCCTAGGGGGCACCTGTCATCTTCGTTAAGAAAAAGGACGGAACAATGCGACTTTGCATAGGTTACCGTTAGTTGAATAAGATGACTATCAAAAATAGATACCCATTTCCTTGCATAGATGATCTGTTTGATCAACTACGTAGAGCCACGGTGTTTTCAAAAATTTATTTAAGGTCTGGATATCATCAAGTTAGGATTAAAGATGAATACATCTTTAAAACAACTTTTAAAAATCGATATGGTCATTACGATTTTGTCGTCATGCCATTCAGGCTTACTAATGCCTTGGCTATTTTTATGTGTTTAATGACCAATGTTATGCATAAGTATCTAGATAAGTTTGTGGTCGTGTTTATTGACGGCATATTAATCTATTCAAAAACTGAAGAAGAAGATAAAGAACATTAAATTTTTTTTTTGCAAGAGCTACGAAATCATCTACTCTTTGCAAAGTTTAGTAAATATGATTTATTCAAAGATAAAATTCAGTACTTTGGTCATGTGGTGACTAAGGAAGGGATTTCGGTGGATCCCGAAAAGATAAAGGCGATTGAAGATTGGCCGGTTCCTAAGGATGTAACTGATGTTCGATCCTTCATGATAATTACCAGTTATTACCGAAGGTTCATTGAAGGTTTTTCGAGAATCGCAAATCTGATAACTTCTTTGCAAAATAAAGGAAAGAAATTTGATTGGAATCAGAAATGCGAGGATAATTTTAAAAAGTTAAAAATTTTATTAACGAGCACACCTATTTTAAGAATAGCTAATCCAAATAAATAATTTGTAGTGTGCATTGATGCCTGCAATGATGGTTTAGGCAGTGCTTTGACTCAAGAAGGGCATGTTATTGCCTATGAGTCTAGGAAATTAAAGATTCATGAAAATAATTATGCAACTTATGATTTGGAATTAGCTGCTGTTATAAATGATCTAAAGATGTGGCGTTATCACCTAATTGGAAGGAAATTTATTTTAATGATTGATAATAATGATTAAAATATCTGTTAGATCAGCCTAATCTAAATGCCAGACAAGCTAGGTGGTTAGCTTTTCTAAGTGAGTATGATTTCGAAATTCAGCACATTAAGGGTAAAGAAAATAAAGTTGTTGATGCATTAAGTAGGAATGTAAGGCTGAACTTCATAGTATTTATCAGCACTTATACAACAGATTTGAATGAACAACTTAAAGTGGTAATAGAACAAGATGAAATTTACCAAAACTTACAAGCTAAAACGAAAGAAAATCCAACATAAAGCTTAAGTAAAGGGTACAATTTGAATGCAAAATAATTTTTACTATATAAAGATAGAATGTATGTACCAAATGTACCTAAAGTTAAATTATTAATTTTGGATGAAATCCATAAAACTCCATACTCAGGTCATCCAGGTTATCAAAAGACTATAACTATGTTAAGAAAAGAATATTTTTGGCCAAACATGAAGACTGAATTGACAGAGTATATCGCTAGGTGTTTTGAATGTCAGCAGGTGAAAACTGAACATCAACACCCAGCTGGATTACTTCAGCCATTGCCCATTCCTAGCTGGAAATGGGAAATAATTAGTCTCGATTTTGTTACTGGACTGCCTAAAAATCAGAATTTACATGATTCTATCATGGTAGTGGTCGATAAGTTAAGTAAAAAAGCCCACTTTATACCTATTAAAACTACGTATTAAGCTGCAAACATAGCTGATATCTTTCTAAAACAAATTTTTCGACTGCATGGAATACCGAAATTTATAATCTCAGATAGAGATCCTAAATTTACAGGTAACTTTTGGAAATATCTGTTTAAAGGATTAAACACTACGCTAAATTTTAGCACTTCATTCCATCCTCAAAAAGATGGACAGACTGAAAGAGTAAACCAAGTCCTGGAAGATTTACTAAGAATGTATGTGAAAGACCAACCAGGTAAATGGGAGGCTTATTTGCATCTGGTAGAATTTGCTTATAATAACAATTTTCAAGCGTTAGCCAGATTCAGTCCTTTCGAAATCTTGTATGGAAGGAAACGTCATACTCCTATCTCTTGGAGTAATCTGGTAGATCAATTAGTATTAGGTCCTGAACTATTTAAGAAAATGGAAGAAATTGTTAAGAATGTACAAGGTAATCTAAAAATTGCGCAGGATCGACAGAAAAGTCAAGCATACCTTAAAAGAACTCCAAAGGAGTTTCAGGTAGGTGAACATGTGTTCATCAAGGTGAGGCCCAAAAAGAGCTCTATGATATTGGGATGTTGTGCAAAACTAGCACCTCGTTACTATGGTCCATTTGAAATACTATCCAGGATTGGACAAGTACCTTATCAATTAGCATTACAACCAAATTTAAGAGTACATAATGTTTTTCACATTACTGTATTAAATAAATATGTTCATGATGCTACTCATGTTGTTAACTGGATTGATGTACAGGTGGGACCAGAAGGATATTTTCTGGTGGAACTGAACTGTATCCTTGGGCAAAGGGAGATCACACTTCAGAACCGCACCATTGGTCAGGTGAAGGTGCAATGGGAGCACCTTAGTCCAGAGGAATCCACCTAGGAATTGGAAACCAATATGCAGGATGCATATCCAATTCTATTCTAGGGTAATTCTGAGGGTGAATAATAAATAACATCAAGGACGATGTTACGCTTTAAGGGGGTGTGTATGTCACATGCCCCAATTTTGTAAAAAAAATAATTTTATATTATTTGATGTTATTTGAGGACAATATGTTAAATTTTATGCTAAGTTGTAATTGATGACTCAGCAGAGTCAAGGATATTTAATGTAATTCTGAATATTTTAATTATAGATAAATAAAGGAGGAGACAATATGTTAGGAGAGTTGTTAAACAAGTGTTTACTGGTCAAATTGTTGGAGGAGATTGGGTGAAGAGAAAACTGACATGTGGCAGCATCCTCAAACCACTTCCAAATGTTGCAGGTGGCAACCTCCCTACAATTGGGGTCATGATTCCCCAATAAAGTTGAATCAGAGAAGGTGGCTCAATTAATGAAAACTGACCCAAAAGACCTAGGCAATCTTTATAAAAGTTCCCATTGAAGAGAGTTGAGGCTGCTCGTTCTAGAGAGGTAATCATTCAGGTGAATGAATGTACTTTATAGAAATTCAATGGAAGAGAATTGTGGAAAGAGTTTGAGGGGATAATTGCTGAGTGATCTAGTGCAGCTTTTAAGATGAAAGATCTTACTGCTGAGAGCAGGGTGTTTTACTGAGTTATTGAACTAGTCTACTATTTGCTTCTCCACCAATTCTTAGCCAAGAAGACCAAGAATAGGCTCAAGGGTCCTAAGGAAGCATTGTTTGAGTGCTCTCCCGGAGATTGGTAGGGAGGAACGACCTCCTAACACTGTTGTCATCTGTCCTAAACATGTTCTACATCATTTTGTTTTACTGTATTAGATAAATCAATATGAGTTGGACTGATATGTGAATGTTACAGAGTTAGTTTGTAGAATGTTAGAATCTAGCAGTCTTTTAAAATTATTGAATAAATGAACTTGATTAGAAAAGTGATATGTTAGAATAGAAATAATTTCTAGTCTATGTTTCTCCACAGCTGGGAATCCAGGTAGTACTCTAGCATAGGTAGAATGTTTAGGAAGATAAGAGAATGTTTGAGTAGATAAGATTGTGTATTTAGATATGGTAGAGTAATTTTATTTATGTTAAAAAATTATGGAGGTTAAACAATGTTATGATATGTTTATACTTCTCTGTTTTCACTTAGTAACTGAATGAAATGCAACAGAAAAATCACATTAGAGTTACATGGATTACTTACAGTTAAGTAAATAAACAAGCTAATAATCACATAGTTTATTCTCTAACAATATAAACTAAATCTAGAACTAGTATTTACTATAAACCAAATAGGGTTAAATTTCAAAGTACTTAGATTATAAGAGTAAATTGAGTTACATAATTTATGCTTTATCATTCAAAAACTCTGAGTAAATTCTACTAGATAGTTTATTAAATAAAAGCAATGAAAATATAATTAATAACTAGTATAAAACTAAATAATACCTATATAGAAACTATTTATAATTATTAGACAGGCTTATACCTATAAATATAAAACTTCAGGGTCGAAACCCTAACCAAGTTATTTAACTATTATAAATAAAAACATCTAAGCTGCAAACTATTTACTTGGATAATAATAAATATAAATGATTAGGTCTACTATAGACTGTTATAGTCCTTTCTAGAAGGAAATGTACATTTATACAACACATCTATAATAATAACTTACCCAAATTAACAAGAAGCAGAATTTAATTATTAATAAACTGAAGAACTGAATTAGACAAGGGTTTAATTTCAGGAAAACCCTAGCTTGTATTTTTTAGAACAAGTAAGTTAATATTATAAATTACACACACTGATTGAGTACAATCTTATAATAAGAACTTACAGTGCTTGTATAAACTCTTGCATTTTAAAGAAAAGAAAATATTTAAATAAGATAAACATTACTAATACTATTGTAACAAGATAATATAGGTAAACAGAAACCAACACAGTTAATAAATTTAAGAATATATTTATCTAAGGGTTCTTTTATAGTAACCCTAGGGTTTTATCCAAATTTGATAAGTATAAGAATATAAATTTTATTTTAAGACTGAACTTACAATCTTCACAATTACATATGTAATTACAAAAGAAATTCTTAATAGATCTTTATCTATATTACCAGTCGAAGAAGGAAAGACTATAATTCCTTAGAGCCATAATTTACAGGTTATAAAACCAATTAATAATCGAGATAGAGCTCGAAGCTAAAAAGAAATCTTTTAAACCAAGTATTTTACTCTGTCAGGCCGAAAGGCTTAAACATAACAAATTTACAACACCCAGCTCATGGCCGGTATATCCAACATCATGGCATGAGTTTGGAAACAAAACTAATAGTCAAGTTATTAAAACCCTCTTTTGCTATATATCTTTTATAAGATAAGAAAAAGGAGATACAATTCATGGCATCATGGCCGGAGCCACACTGCTATAGGCAAGGGTGTAATAAAGAAAAAGTAAATCTAAAAATTGAAAACCAAAGAGCCAAAGTCTAGAGGAACCCAACTCGTATTTTTCTTCCCAACTAAAAACCCTTTCCCCTAACCATTTCCAAGAAGGGAGTTGCCACATTGTAACCGGGGCTTACCCGTAAGTTTGGCTGTCAATCCAAACTTGGAGAGGGTTCTTTCTAGCATAAGGGAGAGCTATAACCTACAGGTGAATGACAAAACCTTAATTAGAAACCCAGTTGTATAGTCATAACTATAACTTAAACTTACAAACAATTGTAAAACAAATTATTACCTGGAAGCAAAGAAATTTGAAGCCACAAAGGAGATAAACCAGCATAATGAACAGTACAACTCTCGTGCTCACTAATGATAGAGGCAGCAGGCTCCAAATGCATACTACACTAACGACTAGAGCAGGATTAAAGACTTGGCAATGGTCGTGCAAGAAATAGACACTAGAAATTACTGACAGAGAACAACTACACGCACAACAAAACAATGCAATGCATGCAAAAGAAATCAAATGAAAACTATGTATCTCTCCATTCTCACACTAGAGTGGCAACACATCTCTACACACAGATAGTGGAGATGGAGATGAGCAAGCGAGCCCTCATGGCCGTAGTAAACCAGACAGAGCAAAGCTGAAAACCCTCGACAAGAATGAGAGCTAGGGTTGCATCATGAGTTTTTAAGCTATGCTTTGCATGGTGGTAAACGATCCACGTGCCCACCAAATTATTCCATCCACAATGGGTCGAATGATATAGTTGTCACTGCTTTTTGGGACAACAAATCATTGCCAATAATTTAAACAACGACTATAGTGATATTATAAAATACAAAGTCAATAACGTATCATTCCAATGATAAACTAGGAAGTCAAGCTAGGTTAATAAACGAGGTTTTTGTAGTATCAATAAACCTTATATTATAAACCTTGAAATCTTAGATGGTAATAAACCAAAACATATTTTGCATCGATGTCCTTGTTTCATAAGGATCTTATAATCCTTCTTAATAAAACTTTTTATGAAGATATCTATAGTATAGTAAAAATTGTTGAACAAGAGTTGATTATACTACTACTGACCATTTCTTTTTATAGACATAAACGATTCCTATCTATGCTATTAGAACTAGTTTAAGCAAACACTAGTGGATAAGGAGCTGGTTTATAGATCATTACTTGTAAATGAAAGAAAATAATAATTACACCCTAGAATAACTCCTACTTTTAAATGAAGTCAACAGTACTAAGAGTAAAATAAATTTCTTGGAAATACATGATCTTTTGATCTCCATAAGATACCAAATCTATAAGATGAACCAAACCAAGGTTATTATAGACTTGGTAGTAAAGGATAGTAGAACTATCCAAGAAAAGTATAGTATCATTTGTTATTACAAATAAATAATAGGGTGATGTAAATTCGTCACTTTACTTAAGTCATGAAGAAATTTGGAAGTTAGAATCACAACTTGACAACATTTAGGCAGATGATCATTTATAAATACAATGCATTAATAAGCTAACAAACTTCCTCTACTTAAGCTTAATTAAAGGTAAAGCTAAGAGTTCTATATAAGCTTATTTCTCCAAAGGCCCTATGTCTATTTCCATACTTAAGCAGTATTTTTAACTTTTAGAAATAACAACAATAGAAAACTCTTATTTCAATAAGAGTGTGGATACACTAAATTATGAGCTCTATGAAGAACTAGTAAATAACATAACGTATAGATGGAAAGAAAATATATCTAACATAGTAGTCGTTCTAATAAAAGACAATCAGTAGGGCAAAGTATTGATCTTCAAGACATGAATTTTAAAGTACTGTTACAGTTGAAAAACAAGTAAAAGAAATGCTACTTTACCTGGTAGTATCCTTGAATTCTATTAAGCAAACTTTTACTCTAGCAGTATATTTTTTTTATACTAAAAGAAGTATATCTGGATTAACGCCTTAATAAACTCATACTAGTTCAAAATTTATCTGTCAGCCTGTAAGATTCAGAAATCCAGATAAGTTAGCTATTGCTAAGTAAGCCCCAATTAGAAAGTAACTTCCCACTTACTTGACAAAATCAAATTATCAGTGTAGCTAGAAACAACTGAATGCAGATTATTTACATCAGATATCGAAATTAAGATAGTATTAATTTATATGTGTTTAAGTTAATCATTAGTTTGTTAACTGTTTCATTTATCTATTAACCTCTAGCAGTTAACAAACTGCGACTATAAACAATTTATGTTACATCAAATTTTTTTTAATTTTTGTGAAAATTTGGGGTTATGACAGAATGGCTAGTTCCTAAAAATGTGACCGACATAAGATCATTCATGGGGATCACTGGTTATTATCGAAAGTTCATCAAAGGATTTTCTAAGATAGCCTAGCACATAAATTTGTTGCAGAAGAAAGGTAAAAATTTTGAGTGCACTAAAAAGTGTATGGAAAGCCTTAATAAATTAAAACATCTTTTAATTAACACCCCTATCCTGAAGATTATTAATCCTTTTAAGGATTGTGTTGTATGTACCGATGCTTGTAAAGAAGGATTAGGCGGGGTATTAATACAAGTAAATTACGTTGTGGCTTATGAATCTAGAAAAATAAAGGAACATGAAAAAAACTATGCTACACATGACTTAGAATTTTCTACAATAATTCACACATTAAAAATGTGGCGACATTACCTCAGTGGAAGGAAATTTCTTCTTAGGTCAGAAAACATAAGTTTAAAATATCTATTTGACCAGCAAAATTTAAAATGCTAGAATGGAAATATGGTCTTCATTCTTAAGCAAATATGATTTCAAAATAAAACAAATAAAAGTAAAGGAAAACAAAGTTGTAGACACTTTGAGTCGTCACGCAAATTTACTATTTGCAAGCAACATTTATGAATAGTATATCGAAAATAGGATTTTAAGTGCAGAAAATTATGATAAGGAATACCAAATTTTAAAAGAAAATACTGTTGAAAATTTAAATAATCAGATAAAAAAAAAATTCAGCCTAAATAGAAGAGGATTGATGCTGCATAAAAACAAGTTGTACATACGAAATATAGTAGAAATAAAATTAACACTCATGAATGAGTTATATAAATGACCTTATTTAGGACATCCTGGATATCAGAAGATAATCACCATGATTAGAAAAATATTTCTTTTGGCCTAACATGAAGAAACAGGTAGCAGAGTACTTATCTCACTGCATAGAATGTCAACAAGTCAAGGTAGAACACCTAGATCCAGCAGGGTTGTTGCAACCGCTACCCATTCTGAAATGGAAGTGGGAAATAATTAGCATGGATTTTATAACAGGCTTACCTAAAAATTTCAGACGTCATGATTCAATCATGATCGTAGTCAATAAGTTAAGTAAAGAAGCTCATTTTATTCCTATAAAATATACCTATAAGGATGTTAACATTGCAAATATATTTATGAAATATATATATATATATATATATATTTCGTGTTACATGTTGTACCAAAGGTAATAGTCTCAGATAGAGATGCAAAATTTATAGGAAACTTATGGAAATCTTTGTTTAAAGCGTTAGGTACACAGTTCAACTTCAGTAATTGCATATCATGCATAGAAAAATGGGAAAAATAAAAGGGAAAACCAAGTCCTATAAGACATGCTAAGAATGTATGGAATAGACAAACTAGGAAACTGGGAAGACTACATACACTTAGTATATTTTTCTTATAATAGTAGTTTTCAAGTATGAACAGGTATGAGTCCTTTTGAAATTATGTAGGATGCAAATGCAATACTCCAATTTCTTGTAGAAGTCTAGTTGATAGGTTAATGTTAGGACCTGATTTATTAAAATATATATAAATGATCGTGAAACAGGTGCAACAAAACTGGAAGGCTTCTCAAGACAAGAAAAAAAATTATGCTAACCTAAAAAGAAATCCTAGAGAGTTCCAGGTGGGTGAACATGTGTACATAAAGGTAAAACCCAAGAAAAGATCTTTGATATTGGGAAAGTATTCAAAATTGGCACCCAGGTATTGCAGGACATTTGAAAAAAAGAACTCCTAGAGAGTTCCAGTTGGGTGAACATGTGTACATAAAGGTAAAACCCAAGAAAATTTCTTTGATATTGGGAAAGTATTCAAAATTGGCACCCAGGTATTCCAGGCCATTTGAAATTTTGGCTAAAGTGGGGTCGGTTGCATACCAATTATCCCTACCACCCACTGTTAAAGTGCATAATGTTTTTCACGTTTCTATTTTAAAAATATATATTGATGATGCTACTCATGTGATCGATTGGAATGTTATCCAGGTGGAACCCGAAGGAGAGTTCTAGCTGGGACCGGATCATATTCTCGACATGAGATAACTTTTTCTCTGGAACCGTACCATTAGACAAATCAAGGTGCAATAGAAGCACCTTATTCTAGAAGAACTACTTGGGAATTGGAAAGTGTTATGTGGGAGGCATATCCAATGCTATTCCAAGATGTGGAAATTGAAGAATAAAGCAAAAATTTCTTAACATCGAGGACAGTCTTATCCTCTAAGGGGAGTTGTATGTAATGCACCTAAAATTAATAATTTATTATTAATTTCTGTTGAAATATTTTATTTATTATTTTAAATATTTTTGAGATAAAGTAATAAATAAAACAATGTTGGATTTTTTATCAATTTGGACAGTATTATCTTAGGATCTTATCTGAGAGAATAACATGCACAACAATCAATCACAAGAGACAATAGACACAAAGATTTCCCTTGAGGAAACCATAAAGGATAAAACCCCACAACTTCCTCAGAGATAGAATAAGCACCAATGGCAACAGTAAAACCCAAAGACAGTAAGATGATCTCCAACAGCTATTCTCTCTCTTATCCCAGCTCCTTCTTTCAACACTCATGCGCTACAATTGAGTGTGAGTGACTGTGTGATAAATAGAGAAGCTCACTCTCTATTTATACTAGTTTCTGACTTGACAATAACTTACCAGGGTCGACTTCTCCATGAGATTCTAATAACCCTAGTGCCCCACAACTGCAGGAACTTTAACCCCTAATCAACAAGAAGGGTTAACCTCTATGAATTTACATGACTTGTTTACATTATTGATTCTCCCGATAGGATCACCAGGGACAAATCAAATACAATATATGAAATACATAAGTGAATACATTCCGAAGTTACAAATACATCAACACTCCCTCTTAACTAGGAAGGTATTCTCTTGACACAATTCATCAGCAGAAGTCTTCTTCTCTGGATCAAGTCTGGATCATCACTGGATCATCATCAAAACTGGATCATCACTGGATCATCATCAAAGCTGGATCACCACTGGATCATCGTTGGATCATCATCATCACTACTTTTGCTATATTGATTAACTAGTGCTATCTCTCAATTCTTCTCGTCATAGGAAGTTCTACAGAGCCAACCCTTTTTCATGTTGGTTGTAGGCCTATCCTCCATGTAGTTCTTCATCTTATTCAACACTTATATTTGATCCAATAAGAAAGGCCCTCCTAGCACTTACATCTAACCATGGGAGGAGCACATCCACCACCATCTCAAAAGGGCACGCCCAGCATTCACATCCATCAGCATGGTAGGACACACCATATACCATCCGAGGAAAGGCCCAGAACATACATCCATTGGCATGATAGGACACACCATCTACCATCCAAGGAAAGGCCCATCACTTACATCCATTGGCATGATAGGACACACCATGTAGCATCCAAGGAAAGGTCCAACACTTGCATCTATTGTCTTCACAGGACACACCATCTACTATCCAGATAAATGCACAACACTTATATCTGACTCAGTCAGAAAGGCTCGACACTTATATCTAACCCAGACAGAAAGGCTCAGCACTTACATCCTTTGGCATAGTAGGACACACCATCTACTATCCAAGGAAAGGCTTTGCACTTACATCCACTAGCATGATAGGACACACCATATATCATCTAAGGAAAGGCTCAGCACTTATATCTATTGGCATGGTAGGACACACCATCTACCATCCAGAGAAAGGCTCTGCACTTACATCCGTTGGCATGATAGGACACACCATCTATCATCCGAGGAAAGGATCTACACTTATATATGACCATGGGAGGACCCGCTTACCACCATGTCAGAAGGGCTTCGCACTTACATCTAACCTAGTAATAAAGGCTCTACACTTACATCTAACCATGGGAGGACACTCCTACCACCATGTCAGAATGGCTCCGCACTTACATCTGACCCAGTCAGAAAGGATCTGCACTTACATCTGACCATGGGAGGACCTTCCTACCACCATGTCAAAAGAGCTTTGCACTTACATCTGACCCATTAATAAAGGCTCTACACTTACATCTGACCATGGGAGGACCCTCCTACCACCATGTCAGAATGGCTCCGCACTTACATTTGACCAAGTCATAAAGGATCTGCACTTACATCTGACCATGGGAGGACCTTCCTACCACCATGTCAAAAGGGCTCTGCACTTACATCTGACCTAGTCAGAAAGGATATGCACTTACATCTGACCTAGTCAGAAAGGATATGCACTTACATCTGACCATGGGAGGACCCACCTACCACCATGTTAGAAAGGCTCACGGACCCATCACTTCCTCTTGGAAGGAACCTCGATCTAGAGAACACCAAGCTTCTCCATGAAGTACTCAAACTTCACTCTTGCCAATGGCTTGGTCAACCCATTAGCTATTTTCTTGTTTGTCACAACATACTGGAGCCTCATTGCTCCTATCTGCACCATATCCCTGATATAGTGACATTTGATCTCGATGTGCTTTGACTTGTCATGGAACACTAGGTTCTCTCACAAATTCACACAACTATGTTTATCACAATATATACAAGTATCATCCAACTGGAGATCAAATCAATCAGATAGTAGCTTCCTCAGCCACACTGCCTCACAACTAGCTGAACAAGTTGCGACATACTCTGCTTCTGCTGTACTCAGTGCCACACAGGACTGCTTCCTGCTAAACCAAGAGATCACACCTAATCCCATATTGAAGCAACACCCTAAATTGCTCTTCCTATTGATGGAACTTCCCACCAAATCTGAATCAACATAACCTTCTAGGTTAATCTTCTGATTCACCTCATACTTGAGCCCATAATCAACTATACCTCGAAATATGATTTGCAGCAATCAAGTGAACATGGCTTGGATCCATTAGGAACTGGATCAAGGTTTTCATAGTAAAACAAACATTTGGTCTCATATTCGTCAGGTACATCAAGGACCCAATCATCTGACGATATATCGTAGCCTCAACCATCTCTGATGCAGCATCAATCAATAGCTTCAAGTTCGATGCCATAGGTGTGGTCATGGACTTGCAGTCCATCAGCCCAAACCTCTTCAGGATCTCTACTACATACTTCCCTTGTCCTAGGGAGATTCCATATACACTCTACCACACCTCCATGCCTATAAAGTAGTGCATCATACCCAAGTTCTTCATCTCAAACTCGGCAGCAAGCTTCCTCTTTGTATCAACAATGAACCCATCCACACCCATTACAAATAGGTCATCTACATACAATAGGAGTATCACTAGGTTCCTTAATTCAAACTTATATTAAAGGTTGGAATTTGCTTTAATTTTGGTAAAGCCCAAACTGGATAGGAAGTTGTCAATTCTGTCATACCATGTCCTGGGTGCCTATTTCAAACTGTATAGGGATTTCTTCAACTTACACACATGAGTATCCCTGTCATGTGTCTCAAAACCGAGTGGATTCTCCACATACACTTCCTCTTCTACTACAACATTCAAGAAAATAGTCTTGACATCCATTTGGTGTATCTTTGTCAAAACCCCAAATTTACGCAAAAATTTAAAATTTTGAGATAACGACAAATGCTAAAACCTTCAGTTTCACTAACAGCTAAAGGTTAGCAATAAAAGAAACAGTCAAGTAATTAGTTTTACTAAATCTCAATTATGTTAACTCAACAATTCATTTTTGTAACAAGAATAAAGTTTACTTGCGTATTGTTATATTTCAGTTTACTGATGAGTCTCTTCTTGTCAAGTAGGTGGAATATAACTTTTGAACCCGGGGCTTACTTACCAATCGTGCTAACGCAGATGATTACTGGTTCTTACAGGTTTATAGGTATGATCGAATGAGTATGTCTAAAAATTATTTAAGTATCAACCAGTGTTTTATTTGCAACTATAAAGCTTAGTAATTAAGCTGCTAAACTCTAAACAACTTCCGTGAGGTAAAACCATTTGGCTTCCTTAAGTTTTTCTTGTAATAAAGTTCGGAAGTAAGTAGCGACAGTAAGATATGTTTGCGACTCTAAGAATTAGAATTTCAGTTACAAAGTACTTCTACTTTAGTCTATATAAATTGCAATGTTATAATGATTGTTTTGTCAGTATTTATACAATAATACATTATCTTATCTATGTAACAACTCTCCCACATTTCACTTCTGTGAGATAGCTTACAGCCTGCTAACCTTTTGACAGTATAAGTTCGATTGTGCAAACTGAAAACCATAATGCCTTCCTACATGAGATCATTGTTTGCCTATATTTTAATTTCATGTCGAACCATGTGGTTCTAATAATTTATGGACTCATTAGGATCATTCCTATTCAATTTCTTAATTTTTCTATAATACTTCTCTTGAATTAAATTACTGTCTACAAACAGTTTTTCTGAGATCGATGCTTTCGAAAAAGGTCGATTTTCTAGTTATTTTGTATAATTCTTTAACTACTTTACTACTCAATAGACATGGTGAATCTTTAGTAATTACCAGGTTGAGTCACAACCAAAATTCATCAAGTATTGTTGCTTTGAACTATGTAACAGAATTTCATAATAGTGTTCTCACAATATGTTTTGTCCACTTCACAGTTCTGCTATCATTTGAGTTATTAGTTCTTATGTGACTTATAAACATGCATACTCTATTTTGTTAATAGACATTCAGTCTATAATTAATTTAAGGTCATAAAATTTTTTAAATTAGAGTTTATAATTCTCTAAACTATTACATTATGCCACTTATAAAAGTTATAACTTGTAATGTTCTTTTATAAGAGATTAACTATGCATTTTTACATAGGTGAACTATAGTTGTTAGCTTGAGCTCTCCCATAACCTATGGTCTCTATCCAAAACAAGATTAATGTTTAGAGAAAGGATAGGTACCAACCAAATCGTAATTGTGACGCTATAACATTATAACATAAGGTTAAATGGTGGTATGAGTCTTACACATGAACGATTTCGGCAATAACCAAGGTTTTTCTAGGTCAACGTAATCATATAGTTGATATTATACTATTAAACTAGCATAAGATATGGTGCATGGTGTAATCGATTTGCAAGGCAATTATTGGGTCGATGAGATAGTTTACTCCTCGTTCCAATGATTAAATAATTGGATATCATATTATGCAGGCACTATAGAAGAATGATCCATTGCATGGTTTTGATTTACTGACCACGTGGTCGTCTCCTGACCAAGCGTGCAAAATATAAATACTACCGTAACCATAACCCTTATCATTTCTTCCCCATAGTTCGCATTGGATCTTGAGCCTGCTCTACTTGGATTTCATGGTGGTCGTCGGTCCTCTTCTACTCCAGTTGTCTTGAGTCTTGGTTTAGTGTTGCAATTGTCAACGGTGTGTGGTTTTAAAAGCCATTCTCAGTGGGTAGGGTTCTCACTCTGCAAACTTGTAGAGATTATCATTGCCCTTGGCTTGCTATCTGTGTAATCTTCCTTTCATCGTTCTTGTGGATCGCTGTCTGCTCCAGCTGCCTTTCATTGTCCTCGTGGCTTGCTGTTGCATGAGGTTCGGTCTTTATGGACTGTGGGGTCTAGAATTTGTAAAGTCTGTTGGTGACAGAACATTTACCAGGCTGTTTATTGCTTCACATGACAGGTAAATAATGTTTTTAGTGTTCTTTAAGTTTGCAGTAGGTGTATATGCCATTACAATAGCATAGCAATTCATGAGTTGTTTTACTTATGACTTATGTATTTCAAATCTCTTGCAGGGACTCGCGGTCATATACATCCACGTTTGAGAAAGTATGCATATTTCCTTCAATGCTGTGGCTCGTGGCTGAGTTTGGGTAAGCCCCGTGGTCCATGTGTTGGGTTTTCACCTTTCTTGTAATGGGGTGGTCATTGGAATCACCCAGGGTTTGGGGGAAACCTTCCTCGACTCACCATAAATTATGTGGTTTGATTTCATTACAGGTCATATGTGGGTTTACCCAGTTTTGAACCCTCACTACTCGATGGGTAGACTCGGTTTTAACTAAGCAATGTATTTAGTTTGATGTTTGGCTTTATGACATGTTTAAATTAATAGTTCTCTTGTAAAGACAGTTCTGTCTTCAAACTTGTTTTGGTTTATCAGATGTTTTATATTATGCTCTGTGTAAAAAATTCAGGGTTTTTACCGTTCTTGACTATAAGTGAAGTTTTTGTACTCTGTTTGAATTACTCTGTAAGAGTTTATAATTAAGGTTTTTAAGACTGATACATACAGTCATTGTTTAGTTGTGATCCTTACTCGTTTTTGCTCATAGTTTACGAGCTAGGGTTTATCCTGTGGAAACCGTCGTTTTGAAATAAATTATTCTACTTAATTTTAAACAATTATTTATACTTATTTAGTTATCTGATAATTAGTATTACCATGTGTTGTGGAAATCCTAGTTTATAATAATTACTACTGTCTTTCTATTTGTCCTTAAAGGACTGTACGTAAATTATAATAATCTGGTTGCTTAATGGTTACATAACCAAATAAATTTGGTTTATTACTTCAATGTTTTGATAATTGTGATTGTAATAATTATAAGGGTTTTAACCATGTATTTCGCTTTCATAGGTACACCCTGTTAGTTAAAATAAAAAGACACAGTTTCTTTTATAAGTATGCATTTTGTTTATGTTGTTCAATATTGTATTTTATTCCTGTGAAATGAATTTAGTTGGTTCTTTTAATGGTTAAGACGAACTATTCTTATGGTTTATCCTAGGTAACTAATGTATATAAGAATACAGATAGATTTTGTTCAGAAATATGAGCTAGGGTTTTTACACTATTTTACTTTTATAATAAAGATTTGTGTTCTGGTATTTTGTTAAATTAGATTACTGTCACAAGAGTTTAAAATTATTTTATAGCTTAAAGAATTCTAGGTTAGGGTTTGTAGAAAAAATCTCTGTCCTTCTTTTAACAATTACTCCAGTTTGTAAAAGAATTTCTTTGGATTTGTAAACAATATTGATTATGTTAATAATAATATTATTTGTGTTAATAATAATATTGTTTGTAAATATTGTATTCTCTTAAGTTCATTTTTGGATATATATATTATTAATAAAGGCTGAGAACACTCTATAATAGTTTAGTTTATTTGATAAGATTTAATTATGTAAGCTTGGTGAAAGAAATAAGAATTTTCATACCTGTCAATACTCCTTTACATAATTTGACTGTAAGTGTGTAAGGACAGTGCCTTATTAATAATACTTTATGCATAGGTTACTACTGTCTTTTAGTTATCTTAATTCTAAGAAAGAGAATACTGTAAGAGTTTTTAAGTTCTTATTTATTATATTCTTTATCTCAAATTAGTTTATCTTCATAATTTAATTAGGTTACCAATCCTTACTTACAGTTCAGATAGTTGCAGGTAAAATAGCTATTATTATTAAGAAAAGATATAGACTAACAGAACCATATTTACATCCTTACTTAACATAAATAATAAGCATTTAACTGACATTTCTATTTCTTTTGTTTCAGTGTAGATGTATAGTTTATAAAAGAAGGTACTATGTAAAAGAATGACTTACATCCATGAACATACTGCTATTAGTAAAATAATATGATCTTGTTCGTTTTCTAGTATTCTTAATACACAGTCTGGTTCTAACAACCACCCTACTAAAACATATTAATAATCTTTCTGGAAGCACTATCTACTGAAAGAAAAGATTTTAATAATCTGAAAAACATAAGTACTCTATTCATTTCAGATTCTTATCATACTTCATTCATTTTAAACACACTACCTGTGCTAGAGTACGATCTAGTTTACTCCAGATGGGGAAAAACACAGGTAGGATTATTTTTCATCAAAGTACAGATTCAGCATTAAAACAACTAAGAGATTTTAAGCTTAACAATTCACTACATAACCTATAAATCATTCATTATTTGTTCATACTCAAATATAAACTTTAACATAGAAATTAAAAGATAGTAGAACCTGTTTTTAAAGTTGGATGACAACAATGTTGGGAGGCCGTTCCTCCCTACCAACTCATGGAGAGCGCTCAAACAGTGACTTCTCAGGACCCCCGAGCCTGTTCCCGGTCTCCTTGGCTAGGACTGGGTGGAGTAAACAACAAAGTACTAGTCCAATGACTCAATACCAACTCTGCACACTGTAGCAAGATGTTTCAGCTAGAAAGTTGTACTAGATCACTTCCTGCAGTTTACCCCTCAAACACCTTCCACAAAAATTTCCTTCCCAATTAATTCCTTGAAGTACATTCACCTGAATGATTCTTCTCCTGGAATGAGCAGCCTCAGCTCTCTTCAATGGGATTTTTTTATTAAGATTGCCTAGGTCTTTTTGGGTTAGTTGTCATTAATTGAGCCACCTGCTCTGATGCCACTTTCTTGGGGGATCATGACCCCAAATGTAGGGAGGTTGCCACCTGCAACATTGGAAGTGTTTGAGGATGCTGCCACTTGTCTATTTTCTCTCCACCTAGTCTCCTCCACTAACTTGACCAGTAACACTCTTTTTAACAGCTCTCCCAAGTTGTTGTCTCCACTTTTATTTATTTAAAATTAAAATATTCAGAATTACATTCAATATCCTTGACTCTGCTGAGTCATGATTTACAACGTAGCATTAAATTTAACATAATGTCTTGGAATAAAATCAAAATAAGATAATATTATTTTGCAAAATTGGGGCATGTGACATACACACCCCCTTAGAACATAACATCGTCTTCGATGTTATTTATTCTTCATCCTCTGAATTCCCATGGACCATAATTGGATATGCATCTCACATTTTACTTTCGAATTCCCAGGTGGCTTCCTTTGGACTAAGGTGCTTCCATTGCACCTTCACCTATCCAATGGTACGGTTCTGAAGTGTAATTTCCCTCCTCTCGAGGATACAGTCCAGTTCCACTAGAAATTCTCCTTCTGGTTCCACCTGTAAAACATTCCAGTCAACAACATGAGTAGCATTATAAACATATTTCTTTAAAATGGAAATGTGAAAAACATTATGTACTCTTAAGTTAGGTGGTAATTCTAATTGATAAGCAACTTGTCCAATCCTAGACAAAATTTCAAATGGTTCACAGTAATGAGGTGCAAATTTTGCACAACTCCCCAATTTTAGAGAGATATTTTTGGGCCTTACCTTGATGAACACATGTTCACCTACCTGAAACTCCTTTGGAGTTCTTTTTAAGTCTTCTTAACTTTTCTGCCGATCCTATGCCACTTTCATATTTCTCTGCACCTGTTTCACAATTTCTTCCATTTCTTTTAACAGTTATGGACCTAACACCAATCTATCTACTAGATTACTCCAAGAGATAGGAGTATTAGATTTCCATCCATATAAAATTTCAAATGGACTAAATCTGGCTGATGTTTGATAATTATTATTATAAGCAAATTCTACCAGATGTAAATAGTCCTCCCATTTACTAGGCTGGTCTTTCACATACATTCTTAATAGATCTTCTAATACTTGGTTTACCTTTTCAATTTCTCCATATGTTTGATGATGGAAAGAAGTACTAAAATTTAATGTGGTGTTTAACCCCTTAAACAAGGACTTCCAAAAGTTTCCTATAAACTTAGGATCCCTATCTGAAATTATAACTTTTGGTGCTCCATGTAATCGAAAAATCTATTTTAGAAAAATATCAACTATGTTTGCAGCCTCATAAGTAGTTTTAAAGGGTATAAAGTGAGTTGATTTGCCTAACTGATCAACTACTACCATGATAGAATCATTCTAATTTTGATTTTTAGGCATCCAATAATAAAATATAGACTAATTACCTCCTATTTCCAGCTAGGGATGGGTAAAGGTTGAAGCAAACCAGATGGGTGTTGATGTTTAGTTTTTACCTATTGAAATTCAAGACACCTAGCAATATAATCTGCTACTTCAGTTTTCATATTTGGCCAGAAATACTCTTTTTTTAACATGGTTATAGTCTTTTGATAACCTGGATGACTTGAATATGGTGTTTTATGAATTTCATCCAGAATTAACAGCTTGACTTTAGGTATGTTAGGTACATACAGTTTATTTTTATACAGTAAAAATTCTTTTTCATTTAAACTATAACCTTTTATTAAGTTTTCTGTTGGATTTTCTTTAGCTTTAGCTTGCAAATTCTCGTAAATTTTATCTTGTTTTATTCCTTTTTTAAGCTGTTTATCTAAGTCTGAAACATAGGTGTTGATTGTTGTTGCAAAATTCATCCTTGCATTCCTACTTAATGCATCAACAACTTTATTTTCTTTACCTTTTATATGCTGGATTTCAAAATCATACTTGCTTAAGAAATCTAACCACCTAGCTTGTCTAGCATTTACATTAGGCTGATCTAAAAGATACTTCAATCCTTTATTATCAGTCATTAAAACAAATTCTCTGCCAATTAGGTGATGTCGCCACATCTTTAAGGCGTGTATTACAGTTGCTAATTCCAGATCATATGTTGCATAATTATTTTCATGAACTTTTAACTTTCTAGACCCATAGGCAATAACATGCCCTTCTTGAGTCAGAACACCGCCTAAGCCATCATTACAGGCGTCAGTGCACACTACAAATTCTTTATTAGGATCTGCTATTCTTAAAATAGGTGCGTTGGTTAATACCGTTTTTAAATTTTGAAAGCTTTCTTCACATTTATGATTCCAATTGAACTTCTTTCCTTTCTTCTACAAAGAAGTTATCGGATTTTTTATCCTCGAAAAACCTTCAATGAACCTCCGGTAGTAACCGGTAATGCCCATGAAAGATCGAACATCCCTCACATCCTTATGAACCAGCTAATCTTCGATTGCCCTTATCTTTTCAAGATCTACGAAAATTCCTTCCTTGGTCACTACGTGACCTAAATACTGAATCTTATCCTTGAAAAAATCACATTTAATAAACTTTGCGAAGAGTTGACGTTCTCGCAACTCTTGCAAAACAATTTTTAGATGTTCTTTATGTTCTTCTTCAGTTTTTGAATAGATTAGAATATCGTCGATAAACACGACCACAAACTTATCTAAATACTTATGCATCACGTTGTTCATTAAACACATGAAGACAGCTGGGGCATTAGTAAGCCTGAATGGCATTACGACAAATTCGTAATGACCATATCTTGTTCTAAAAGTTGTTTTAAATATGTCTTCATCTTTAATCCTCACTTGATGATATCCAGACCTTAAATCTATTTTGGAAAACACCGTGGCTCCACGTAGTTGATCAAACAGATCATCTATGCAGGGCAACGGATATTGATTTTTGATGGTCATCTTGTTTAACTAACGGTAATCTATGCAAAGTCGCATAGTTCTGTCCTTCTTCTTGACGAAGATGACAGGTGCCCCCCAGGGAGACACACTTGGTCGAATATACTTTTTATCAATTAGCTCTTTTAATTGTGATTTTAATTCATTAATTTCGAGTATGTTCATTCGATAAGGGGCCTTTGAGCTAGGTACTGCACCCAGTACCAGCTCAATGGTGAAATTCAATTCCCTTTTCGGAGGTAATCCCAAAATTTCTTCTGGGAATACATCAACATATTCTTTTAAGACTGGTATGTCTTCCACTTTTAACTTATCTATTTTAATTTTACTTTCCTCATCAGTAATTGTTATTGCGTAAGCTTTACATCCCTTTCTAACATCTCTTTTAAGTTGTAAAGCAGAAATGTGCCTTACAGTAGTTTTTCTAGGAATTCCTTTAACACTTACTAGTTTTTCATCACTGTTTTAAGCATGTGAAAGTTTTATCATAACAGTTTAGAATTACTCTATGTTGTTCTAACCAGTCCATACCAATCAGCAAATCATAAGAACCAAGTGGCAAAACATTAAGTTTAACAAGAGTTTCAAATTTATCCATAACTAATGCACATTCTTTCACAAAACAAGTTACTTTTCTTTTAGCACCACTGGCTAACTGAACTAATCATGAATTCTCAAACTTATCAACAGATAACTTACATTTTTCTACTATCTGAGGTGCAATATAACTAAGACTAGCTCTTGGATCAATCAAAATAGTTATAGGGGTCTGATTTATCATACCTTCTACTTCCACCATGGAAGTCTGATATTCAGCTTGTTGGTTCTACAAGGCTACATTGATTCTAGGCATGCTCCTTGCTAGTTCCCCAACGATCATCTCCTCCTGTATAGTATGAATATTGATAACAATCTTCTTTCAGTTTGGACAGACTGAAGCATAGTGTGGGCTATTACACTCCCAGCACTTGACAGGTTCTTTGCGCTCAAAGTTCTTGGTAAAGTTTCCATGATTATTTGCAGTTTCCTTACCTTTAGAATTATTTTGATTGTTGGGTGTATTGTTCCTATTTCCTTGGAAATTCTTGTTATTAGAATAGTTTTTGGCCTTATTGTTCTTAAAAATTTTGTTCGGCACAAAATCCTTCTTCTTTTGTTCAAACTGATTATTATTTTTCTTAGCCTTCCAGTTGGCCAAGCTTTCTTTCTTCCGATTCTGCTCAAAACAAAAGTTAGCCTTTCTCATAGCTTCCTCCAAGGTCTTTGGGTTATCATATTCAATTCTATATTTAATATGATAAGGTAGACAGCTAAGGAATCACTATACTTTTGGTTTCTAATCTACAAGGTATGGTACATACCTAAGTAGACTTAAGAACTTGTTGTTCAGATCCTTCATTGTCATTGAACCTAACTTTAGTTCATAAAAATCTTTGGCTCTCTCCTCATAATACTACTCAGACAAGAATTTCTTTTTGAAATACCTCTTAAAGGTACTCCAGTTAACAACTTTCTCTTTTATACCCTTAACTCTCTTCAAGTCCTGCCACCAAATGTTAGTATTTGCTAAGAGGTTATATATAGCCATTCTAGCCTTTAACGGGTTAGAATAATTATATATTTGGAAGTACTTCTTCATCCTAGATAACCCGGATTCAGCTTCCTCCCTCTTCTTGGTCTCTCCATTAAAAGTTAGTGGTTTTATCTTTTTGAATTCCTTGAAAATTTACTCATAAGGTTTGTATTTCATCTTTTTAGTGTACAGATTATCATCACTACTGTCAATAGTAGTGTGGTAATTTCGTTGTTCACCAAACACTTCAGAAGACGAACTACTTTCAATTTTTGTATGTTTCATCTTTTTAGATTTTCGTTGATGACTAGCATATTCTGATTCTGATCTTCTACCCCTACCCTCAGTTTGAAACTTTTCAATTAGGATTTGATTCAGCTCTTCTTGAGCCTTTAGAATCCTCTCATTTTCTCGCTTTACAGACTCCATTTCAGTTTTTAAGTCTTTTACAGTTTGTAACAACTCTAAGGAATTGGTAGTTAAATCCTCTGGTATAGGATCTCTAGGTAAATTTCTTGTTTCAGTAGCTGGAGACTCCTCTTCTGCATACTCTTCCATCCTTTCCAAACCTGCCTATTAAACTTCTGAAAAACAATTCTCTATTGAATAACATTTAAAATAAAATACGTCAGCATAATAATTTAATTTATTGTTTTATGAAATATAGTTGGGCTTCATCAAGGCCTAGTGTTTGAACCTTGTGCTCTGATACCACATGTCAAAACCCCAAATTTACGCAAAAATTTAAAATTTTGAGATAATGACAAATGTTAAAACCTACGGTTTCACTAATAGCTAAAGGTTAGCAATAAAAGAAACAGTCAAGTAATTAGTTTTACTAAATATCAATTATGTTAACTCAACAGTTCATTTTTGTAACAAGAATAAAGTTTACTTGCGTATTGTTATATTTCAATTTACTAATGAGGCTCTTCTTGTAAAGTAGGTGGAATCTAACTTTTCAAATACGGGGCTTACTTACCAATCATGCTAACGTAGATGATTACTGGTTCTTACAGGTTTACAGGTATGATCGAATGAGTACGTTTAAAAATTATTTAAGTATCCACCAGTGTTTTATTTGCAATTATAAAGCTTACTAATTAAGCTGCTAAACTCTAAACAGCTTCCGTGAGGTAAAACCATTTGGCTTCCTTCAATTTTTCTTGTAATAAAGTTCAAAAGTAAGTAGCGACAATAAGATATGTTTGCGACATTAAGAATTAGAATTTCAGTTACAAAGTAGTTCTACTTTAGTCTACATAAATTGCAATGTTATAATGATTGTTTTGTCAGTATTTATACAATAATACATTATTTTATCTGTGTAACAGCTGTCCCACATTTCGCTTCTACGAGATAGCTTATAGCCTGTTAACCTTTTGACAGTATAAGTTCAGTTGTACAAACTAAAAACCATAATGCCTTCCTACATGAGATCATTGTTTGCCTATATTTTAATTTCATGTCAAACCATGTGGTTCTAATAATTTATGGACTCATTAGGATCATTCCTATTCAATTTCTTAATTTTTCTATGATACTTCTCTTGAATTAAATTACTGTCTACAAACAGTTTTTCTGAGATCAATGCTTTCAAAACTGGTGGATTTTATAGTTATTTTGTATAATTCTATAACTACTTTACTACTCAATAGGCATGGTGAATCTTTAGTAATTACCAGGTTGAGTCACAACCAAAATTCATCAAGTATTGTCGCTTTGAACTATGTAACAGAATTTCATAATAGTGTTCTTACAATACGTTTTGTCCACTTCACAGTTTGGCTATCATTTGAGTTATTAGTTCTTATGTGACTTATAAACATGCATACTCTATTTTGTTAATAGACATTCAGTCTATAATTAATTTAAGGTCATAAACATGTTTAAATTAGAGTTTATAATTCTCTAAACTATTAGATTATGCCACTTATAAAAGTTATAACTTGTAATGTTCTTTTATAAGAGATTAACTATGCATTTTTACATAGGTGAACTATAGTTGTTAGCTTGAGCTCTCCCATAACCTATGGTCTCTATCCAAAACAAGATTAATGTTTAGAGAAAGGATAGGTTACCAACCAAATCGTAATTGTGATGTTATAATATCATAACATAAGGTTAAATGGTGGAATGGGTCTTACACATGAACGATTTCGGCAATAACCAAGGTTTTGCTATGTCAACATAATCATATCGTTGATATTATACTATTAAACTAGCATAAGATATGGTGCATGGTGTAATCGATTTGCAAGGCAATTATTGGGTCGATGATATAGTTTACTCCTCGTTCCAAAGATTAAATAATTGGATATCATATTATGCAGGCACTATAGAAGAATGATCCATTGCATGGTTTTGATTTATTGACCACGTGGTCGTCTCCTGACCAAGCGTGGAAAATATAAATACTACCGTAACCCTAACCCTTATCATTTCTTCCCCGCAGTCCACGCTGGCCCTTGAGGCTGCTCTGCTTGGCTTTCATGGCAGACGTCGGTCCTTTTCTGCTCCAGTTTTCTTGAGTCTTGGTTTAGTGTTGCAATTTTCACCAGTGTGTGGTTTTAAAAGCCATTCTCAATGGATGGGGTTCTCACTCTGCAAACTTGTAGAGATTATCGTTTCCCTTGGCTTGATGTCTGTGTAATCTCCCTTTTGTCATTCTCGTGGCTCGTTGTCTGCTCTAGCTCCCTTTCGTTGTCCTCATGGATTGCTGTTGCATGAGGTTCAGTCTTTATAGACTGTAGGGTCTAGAATTTGTAAAGTCTGTTGGTGACAGAACATTTACCACACTATTTGTTGCTTCACATGACAAGTAAATAATGTTTTTAGTGTTCTTTAAGTTTGCAGTAGGTGTATATGCCATTACAATAGCATAGCGATTTGTGAGTTGTTTTGCTTCTGAATTATCTATTTCAAATCTCTTGCAAGGACTCGTGACCATATACATCCACGTTTGAGAAAGTATGCAGACTACCTTCAATGCTGTGGCTTGTGGCTGAGTTTAGGTAAGCCCCATGGTCCATGTGTTGGGTTTTCACCCTACTTGTAACAGGGTGGCCATTGGAATCACCCAGGGTTTGGGGGAAACCTTCCTCGACTCGCCATAAGTTATGTGGTTTGATTTCTTTACATGTCATATGTGGGTTTACCCAGTTTCGAACCCTCGCTAGTCGATGGGTAGACTCGGTTTTAACTGAGCAATGTATTTAGTTTGATGTTTGGCTTTACGGCATGTTTAAATTAATAGTTCTCTTGTAAAGACAATTCTATTGTCAAACTTGTTTTGGTTTATCAGATGTTTTATATTATGCTCTGTGTAAAAAATTCAGGGTTTTTACCCTTCTTGACTATAAGTGAAGTTTTTGTACTATGTTTGAATTACTATGTAAGAGTTTATAATTAAGGTTTTTAAGACTGATACATACAGTCATTGTTTAGTTGTGATCCTTACTTGTTTTTTCTCACAATTTACGAGTTAGGGTTTATCTTGTGGAAACCCTCATTTTGAAATAAATTATTCTACTTAATTTTAAACAATTTTTAATACTTATTTAGTTATCTGATAATTAGTATTACCATGTGTTGTGGAAATCCTAGTTTATAATAATTACTATTGTCTTTCTATTTGTCCTTAAAGGACTGTAAGCAAATTATAATAATCTGGTTACTTAATAGTTTCATAACTAAATAAATTTGGTTTATTACTTCAATGTTTTGATAATTGCAATTGTAATAATTATAAGGGTTTTAATCGTGTCTTTCACTTTCATAGTTACACCCTGTTAGTTAAAATAAAAAGACACAGTTTCTTTTATAAGTATACATTTTGTTTATGTTGTTCAGTATTGTATTTTATTCCTGTGAAATGAATTTAGTTGTTCTTTTAATGGTTAAGAAGAACTATTCTTATGGTTTATCCTAGGTTACTAATGTATATAAGAATACAGATAGATTTTGCTCAGAAATATGAGCTAGGGTTTTTACCCTATTTTACTTTTATAATAAAGATTTATGTTCTGGTATTTCATTAAATTCGATTACTGTCACAAGAGTTTAAAATTATTTTATGGATTAAATAATTCTAGGTTAGGGTTTGTAGAAAAAATCTATGTCCTTCTTTTAACAATTACTCCATTTTGTAAAAGAATTTCTTTGTATTTGTAAACAATATTGATTATGTTAATAATAATATTATTTGTGTTAATAATAATATTGTTTGTAAATATTGTATTCTCTTAAGTTTATTTTTGCATATATATATTATTAATAAAGACTGAGAATAGTCTATAATAGTTTAGATTATTTGATAAGATTTATTTCTGTAAGCTTGGTGAAAGAAATAAAAAATTTCATACCTGTCAATACTCCTTTACATAATTTGACTATAAGTGTGTAAGGACAGTGCCTTATTAATAATACTTTATGCATAGGTTACTACTATCTTTTAGTTATCTTAATTCTAAGAAAGAGAATACTATAAGAGTTTTTAAGTTCTTATTTATTATATTCTTTATCTCAAATTAGTTTATCTTCAGAATTTAATTAGGTTACCAATCCTTACTTAGGGTTCATATAGTTGTAGGTAAAATAGCTATTATTATTAGGAAAAGATATAGATTAACAGAACCATATTTACATCCTTACTTAACATAAATAATAAGCATTTAACTGACATTTCTATTTCTTCTGTTTCAGTGTAGATGTATAGTTTATAAAAGAAAGTACTGTGTAAAAGAATGACTTACATCCTTGATGTTAGAATAATCCGTCGGGATTGTTGTAAATAAATAATAAATAGGAATATGAATATATAGGAAGGTGAAAAGGCTGGTACTCAACCGCCTCATGAAATGTATAAATATTTGATATGTCAATAGAATAGATTGAATCGGGAGTTATTACCAACAAGTGGTATCAGAGCACTGCCATAACTCCTGCCTGTTTCCAGTCTGCCCATTCCTGGCATTTTGCTTGCCAGTCCATTGCCAGACTGCTCCATCAGTCTGCCAGTCGAGTAGCATGCAGTGTATGCGTTACTCCTCCTTCTGCTATGTTTATTCTCTGCTAAATTTTTTGAATTACTCACTCCACTGCTTGTTTAGATATTCTCCAGGCCGGCGTTGAGAATGAGGTGAAGATTCACGCCCTCATTCAGCTGCGTGGAGGTAAAACCCTTTACAATTCTGCATCAATGCTTCATTTGAGAGTGCTTCCACTTTGATGTAACTCGTATTCGCTGGAGATTGAATTTGTGTTGATTCTATTGTTGAAGCTGAGGTTCGACATTCTTATGTGGTTGATATTTTAAATATTGCTGCTCTATGGGAATGTAGAAACCCTAATTTTATGTTGCGTGTGGTATGAGTTTTATTCTGATCAAGAGTATGCGATGGAGCATTTCTTGATTTGATACAGAAGGTTATGCATATCGAGAAATAATATATGCTGTGCTATGTATTGCAATCTGCCACTGAAGTAAACCCTAATTCCTTCCTGGAGAAGAGACTCACGGCGTGAAGTGTAGATTCAGTACCTTCTACAGCGTGAAGGCACTACTTCGTGGAGATGTGAATGCTGTGCGTGGAGTTTATATTTGCGTTGAACCATTGTGACTGATATATGCTGGTTTCCTTTCTCACCCACTTACAGTCCCGAGTGCTACGAGCTGCCCTCCTTGATGACCCGTTGAAGCGTTTGAAAAATAACACTATGAAGACTGATATTGGTATCAGTCTGCTGCGATATATGTCTGCAATTTTATGAAGAGACTACAATATTCATTTGAGACTGCGTTGACCATTTGAGACTGCATTGATCATTTGAAGACTGCCTGGTGCTGTAATGAGCTGGCTGCGTGGAGGAGATTGAAGGCTGCTTGGTTGAAGAGCTGCGTGAAGGCTACCTGCGTGGAGACTTGAAGACTGTTCTGATAAATAAATGGCATGGGAAATGTCTGTATGATTATTCACAAGTGCGCCCTCGCGTATTCGTTCATGATCCAGCTCGTCCATCCTGAATATTGGCTACATGATATGTGACCTCTGTGTTGAAGAACGCCACAGCCTGAAGATTGAAATTGTATTGATGTTGTGAATCCTTTGACTACCGGTGAAGATTCATTCCACTGAGTGGAGACTGGTATACTACATATATTGGTGGAACTGCATTTTTTAGAGCGACCTCTTGGCTCTGGATATTACTGCTGCAGCATAGAAGCAAGATTATTATCATAAAGTATTACTGCATTGAAGTGTTGATAGACTGCGTGGAGAGCCTGAGAATCGTGGAGCTGCGACCTGCTACACTGTGCGTTGGCTTCCTGAAAATCGTGAGGTATTGTGGCTGCTCTTGGATGTGAGGCTTGCTGTCTACGTGGAGCTGTCTACGTGAAGGCCTATTGAATGATATATGCTGGAGAAGATTATTGCCGCGGATGATGTTGTTGCATTGCCATTGGTAGCTGCTGCTGCTGTTGATATTGAGGCTGCTGTGCATAGAACTGCTGAGCCATCATTGGGGCTTGCTGTTGCTGCATCACCTTGGCCTGGTTCGGCTGTTGTTGAGGCTGTTGTTGTTGCTGATTTTGGCTGGTGGTGTGCCTCCTATGCTGCGTGAAGAGCCCGCGTTGTGATGCTGCGTGGAGAAGAGACTGTTGAATATTAAAGACCGGTGAACTGCGACCCACGTTGTGAGAGCTGCGACCCATGTTATGATACTTTCATATTCTGTGAGCTGCGACCCATCTTTTGCAAAAATATCAGAGCTGCGATTTCATGCTGGGAGTTTATAATCTGAAGACTGTGGAGATAACTGCGTTGGAGCCTGCGTGTAGAGTTGTAATATACCAGACCCATTGCTCAGACACGTGAAGGTTAAAAAAAACGTTGCATATTTTATTGTTGTGTGGTCCCTGACCATTGGACACTGCACAAAACCTAATTTTGCCCTAATTTTGTGCATGGAGTTTGAGTGGTAAATTCTGCATACATTTTCATTTGTGGTGAATGAAAGAGGCCCGTGAATGCTATGTATGGTGCGTTGAAGCACTCCTTTGATGCTGCGTTTTGTACTTGCTTAGTGGTGGCGGGCTGTATAACTAGTTAGATTTGGTGATGGTGGGATTTCCTACTCGAGTCGGCTATCGTGGGTTTTCTTTGTGTGTTTTTGGGGAAGTGTAGATTTGTTTGTAGGGCTGGAATCCATATTGAGCGAGGAAAGGGGAAGCTGTGAAGGAAGCAGCAAGAGTTACTGAATTTAATTTATCTGCAGAATGTTGTATATATGTTGCATCTTGTTTCTTGAACTTGGCAAATGAGCTATGACTGCTTTTAATGAGCTCTTGATTGCTACTTGATACTGATATATGTTGCTGCTGGTGTATTGGAGAGCCTAGTGAATGATACATGTTGCTAGTGTTTTGAGATGCAATCTTGAAATGTGTAAACCTAGACTGCTCTTAGTGAACACGTTGAAGACTGATATATTGTGACCTAATATATATTTGCTGACTGATATATTGTATGCTGCGTACTTGAAGAACGATGTCAGAGATTGAAGACTGAGATTGATATATTGCAGACCGATCTCAGAGACTGAATACTAAGACTGATATGTGCAAATGTTGTATGCTGCGCCTCTTTTAGGACCGAGACTGATATGTGCAAATGTTGTATGCTATATATTGCTAGTGACTGATATAAAGAAGCCTTTGTATGACTGACAGTGATATATTTTGTATCCACTGATATATTTGCTATAAAATTGCATTGTATTCACCTTGGCAGAGACTGTAGACCTGCAAGGTTATTATTTTTTATTTCTCTTTAAAAATTACACTAATAATCGTAAAAATGCAATCTATAGCACCTATTGTTGGTGATGTCCTCAATAGCAAGGAAACATATCCAAAATGGTCTCGAAAGATCAAGAAATTAAGCGAGCCTGTTGAAGAATCCCTTGACTTTGTTCAGAAAACAAAGAATCGGTTCAAATACCCTTCCAATGGAGATTGCAGCAAGAGAGGCAGAGGGGGCATAATCAACTCCAGAAAAAGATCAAAGTGCAAGCGTTGTGGAAATACTGGGCACACATCAGATCAATGTTGGGCTTCATGGGACTCC